>JAABKJ010007545.1:150013601-150205855 GCA_011634705.1 Andricus grossulariae | reverse complement strand
GAGATGATTCTTGAAGCAAAGCGTACATTTTTGGCTTCTGAAAAAGATGTATCTAGTAATGAGCAAAAAGTTGCGCTCAAATGTTTACAAAATTATTTTCTACTCTCGAAAATATGAAGGGCTTTCCAAATATCGAAGAAACAACACTAACAATAGGTGTGTAACAGAAAGTCGAAGTTGCAGTAGCACAGGTATTTTCCAAAGAAGAAAACAATGTTCCAAACATTTTAGCGAAACTAATAAAACCTGATAAAAAAGTTATTATTTCTGACTCTAAAATTTATAGTTGTGCACAAAAAGGATGAAAGAAATTTACACATTTTTTGCAGAGTCTTTGTAATTTATTTTCAGGGACTCTCTACAGGGGGAAACATTCATCTGAAAAATGCGCTCTTTCATCTGAAACTTTTATGGATCTTGAGTTCACGTTTGTCCTGAGTTAGAAAGCTGGAACTTTCGGATGTCTCATGTCTAACAGAAATGCAAATTTTTTGTTTCAGTTGGTGCTTAATTCGATGCACAAATATCAGCCACGAATTCACCTGGTGAAGAGGCCGGACACCGGAAATGGAGATCCGATAGAGGATCTGGAACGGGAGCCTCACAAAACCTTCGTATTCCCGGAGGCCATATTCACCGCTGTCACCGCCTATCAGAATCAGCTCGTAAGTTTTATTTCTCCTGTAGCTACTGTAAATGCCCTGCCCAATCTCTCTTCTTCCTGACAGGACCAGCCTAGCAGTCCTTGTGCTTCCTTTTTGCCGCCATCCATTCTTCTTCATTTTTTTATTCTTCTTCCTCCTTCTGCCACCTTCCTCTTTCGGCCACCTTCCTCTGGTCCTGGTCATCATTTTCATTTTATTTTCTACTTCTCTTCTCACTTGTTTTTTTTCACTCTGCCGCTTGCCATTGCCAACGAATCGTGCAGTGTACACGACAGTCGAGGCCCTAGAACCCGCATAATTGATTCGTCACGCGCCCCCGGGTTTTTTAAAGCGACCGTCAAGCGGAAAATTTTCGCTGGTCCTGGACCGCTTTCAATTTTGCCAAATGGACTGTGTCTTGAGGATATGGATAGGCTTCTGAATCTGGTTCTGATTCTTGAATGTAGTTGGTTACAAAGTTATAAGGTGGTAGTTTTGTAGCTTTAAAGAGTTATTTTTTATTAGATTATCATTATTTTGATACTTGGAACATATTTAATTGAGGTAATTTTGTGAGGAAATCTCTTAAAGTCCTAACTCCCAACTCCGACTCCCAACTCCCAACTCCCAAATCCGAACTCCCAACTCACAACCCTCAACTCCCAACTCGTAACTCTTAACTCCCAACTCACAACTCAGGGAAGTGAGGAGAAATGTGGGGAAAAGGAGGAGAGGGGGAATTAGATGAGGAAGAAGTTGGGGAAGGAAAGGTTGAAGTGTGGGGCTGGGAGGTGGGGAAGGAGAGGGGAAATATGGGAAAGTTGAGTGAGTAGAAGAGGGAGACTCAAGGAGCTTACTTGGACTAATTTTTTTATTTTATTCCAAAAAAGTGCAGCTGAACTAGGAATAAATTACCAAAAAAGTTAGAAATTCACCCTATTGTTGTCGGACTACCAGAAAAGTTCCACTTAATATTTTGTTTTTTTTAATTATTACAATCCCAAATTCATGTGGAATTTTTTTTTTCATTATAAAGGACTAGAAAAGTTACATTTTATTTGTTGCAAATTTTCTTACAAATGCTTATAGGAATTATCCCAAAAAGATACTTCTAAGATAGGACTTCCATATATTCCAAAAAAATAAATCTAAAAATAAAGTTTTTTATGTTTACAAGTTTACTAGTTGAAATATGAATCTTCTTAATCTGCGCTCGTAAAAATTTCGGAAAAAAATGAAACAGAAATTTCCCAGTATTTTTTTCCCAAAAATGAATCAGCACTTACAACCAGGACATTTCGACAGTATCTTTTTTTAAAAATAAGTCCTATGAGCACTTTGAAAAAATTTGAAAACCAAATTTCAATGGAACTTTTTTAGTAAATACTTTATTCGAGATATTATTGTGATTCCATTGTCACTATCTTTTTATTCGGGAACAGCAAAAATTCAAAGTTTAAACAAAAAATGGGGCATTATTTCTCAAGGTGACCCATTTTTTGTGATTAAAAATTTTTGCTGTTTCCCGAGCAAGAAGATAGTTATTATTGAATAGAAGTCAATTGAGAACATATTTTTTTATTCGAATAAATATTTCCTGAGGGGGAGGGGATCCAAATTTTGGGATTTTTGTGGATATCGTCTATTTCGGCGATTTTTAAATCTTCTAATGACGATAACAAAATTATGTCTAGTACATAAGTATTAAAAAAATCATAAATATTTTTAACAAATTGACGTTTAAAAATAAAGATCACAAACAAATTTGACTCATTTGGAAAAAGGCAATATTTTTTTGTCATTTTTGTATTTCAAGAGAAAGCTGAGCTTTTCGCTTTTAACAGACTTGATGTTAAAAACTGAGATTTTTATTTTTGATATTTTGTCTGCTACAGTTATAAGTGTTTTCAAACCCTTTTCACTAATCTTAATCATTTTTTAAAAATACATATTCGACCTTTAAAAATAAATTTCAAATATAAATATCAGTTTTTTCATAAAAGGAAACTTGAAAAAAAAATTTAGGCTGGAATAAACGATTATTTTCATAGATAAAAAACTAATTTTGACCTTTGAATCTCAAGTTTCTTCTGGTAAATAAACCAAACTTTCCTACTAGTCCGAACAAGAATTTCGGAAAAAGTTTCCTCCAATAAAAAAAGTCAAATTTATTTTTAACTTCATTTTTAAAGGTAAAATATCTATTAAAAAAATTGTTACGACCTATGAAAAGGTCATGAAAAAACCTATGAAAAGTGTAGTAAAAAATATTTTCTTTATTGATATTAAAAGAGTTTATAATCGCAATTCCATTTATAAAAGATTCGATATTAAAATCATATTTTCCTTTTTTTTATAAAATGTATCTTTTTACCCTCAGTTTTCAAGATACATCCCCTATTTTGGTTTCAATAAGAACTAAATTAATAGAAGCCAACAAGAAAATCCAATTATTCTTGGTTAAAAATTACTCAATTTCGGTTGAAAATTCTACTATTATATTGTTGATTCAGAATTTATCTCTTTGGGTTAAAAATGGAATTATTTTGTTGAAAATTTAACTAGTATGTTGAAATTTATCTTTTTTGGTCGAAAATTCACCTGTTTTGTTGAAAATCCGTCCTTTTGGGTTGAAAATTAAACTATTTTGGTTGGAATTTGATCTTTTTCGGTTAAAATTAAAATTTTGGTTGAGGAGTATTTCCACTATTTTTTTTTAATTCGACATTTTTGGTTTAGTTCGTTTAGGATAAAAACAATGGAAAAATATGCCTTTTCGGTGAGGAAGTACAATTTATTTTACCTCATTTTTTGACACTCAAATATTTATTTTTTCACAAAATGATTGAAAGAAAAGGGCGTGAAAAAACTAGAGGTGTAGAGACGTTCATTCGAATTTTCAAGATAAATTTAGACACGCTTGGAATATTGAATTTTTCGAAACACAAAAAAAAACGAATCTAAATGTCAAGTCGAATCTTCAAAATTCGATTTGCGTTTTGAATCCATTCTTCTAAATGGATGTGTAATGTTGCATTAAAAAAATTGTAATAAACTGAGTAAATTAAGCCTTATTCAAAAAATTTAAAATCACAGAAATAGAAGACATCCAAGTTTGACTCAGATCAATCAACTATAATTTTTTGAGTGCATACACTTAAAAAATAAAGCCTTAAATATAAATTTGTTTAAAATACTGCAATCTTGAACCAGAATCTCCCTAATCACCAGAATCTTTCCACCTCTGAACTGAACTTCGCCTTTAACCCCTAAATTCCCATAACGCTCAGCATTCGCACAGAGATCCTTGCTGCCTTAAAATTTAAACGACTCTGAAATAAATTCAGAGCGAGCATCTCTCGCACGTAGAATGCCACTCTTAAACGAGAGCGAAAGTCGAGCAAAGGGCAGAAAAAAGTGAGAAAAAAAAGGAAAAAAGGGGAACTCTGAGGAACAGTTGACTCAGACGGGACAGACTGCCGGGTGTGTTCATTCGTCTATTGTCGCCTCTTGAGATCAGAGATACGTCGAGGTAGATTCCTGGCATTCTCAGATTCTCAGCTCGCACCGGCGGAAGAAGTCGACCCGAGAAGAAGAGCCTGGCATGAGGAGAAGAGCCTGGCATGAGGAGATGAGCCTGGCATGAGGAGATGATTCTGGCATGAGGAGATGATTCTGGCAAGAGAAGTCGAGAAGCTCGCGGGGACGCAGGGCGCCGCGCCGCGACGCTCTGGGAATGCGACGTCGTCTTCTTGGACCACACATGCTGCTGACTCGAAACGACTATCGTAAAATATGATAATGTGGACTGCGCGAGGCACCTCGATCACTCGAACGTTCGCGGTTTTCGCGTGTTTAAGAGCGAACACGAGAGCCTTATGAACCACGCGAAATCTCGGTTTCACGCCAGGAGAAAAGTGAGCCAGGATATTTTAAAAAAGAGCCGATAAAAGCTAGACTTTGATCTCATCGCGCGTCGCGGAAACGGATATGTCTTCACCAATAAAGATGTATCCGGTCAATCAACTGCACCCACGAGAGAAACTAAAGTCAAATTATTTACGAGCTTTCGAGGGTTGCAACAAGTTTATTTTAACTTCAAAGTTGCATAATATTCAGATTGTGCTTTCAAATTTGTTTACGATGAATGAAATCTGAGGGGCAAGTATTCATTTAGAAAATTTAGGTGTCTGGAATCAGTACTTTAAACAAAAAGCTCTTTCGAAGTAGGGTAATGATACCATTTGTGGGACACCATTCTCTGTCTCTAATTCTCATATGCAAATTATTAAACATAAAATAAGAAAATCGAACTATTTTTGGTTGAAAGTCTATTTTTTTCGTTGAAAAGTCTATTATTATATTTTTGATTCGGTATTTATCCCGTTTAGTTAAAAATTCGACTACTTGGTTGAAAGTTGAATTACTTCATTAAAAATGATATATTTTGCTTGATGATTCATCTCTGGTTGAAAATGTAACTATTTTGTGGAAAAATCGTTTTTTTGTTATCAAAAATTAATTTTTTTAACTGAAAATTTAACTATTCCACTTTTTGTTTAGAATTGGTCTTTTTTAGTTAGAAGTCAACTATTTAGTTGAACATTCATGCCTTTTTTTGTTAAAAATTCATCTCTCTTGGTACATAATTAATTTTCTTCGTTGAAAAATAATCTTTTTGGTTGAATGTTGAACTAACTTGTTTAAAATTCATTTCTTTGATTGAAAATTTAACTTTTTTGTTGTATTTTTTTTAGAATACATTTTTTTAACTTAAAATGCAAATTTTCCATTTTTGATTACAAAGTGATATTTTTTCATTAAAACTTCATCTATTTGATTGAAAATTCATGTATTTTGTTGAAAACTCGTCTTTTTTGGTTGAATTCAACTGTTTTTTATTTCAAATTAAAATCTTTTTTCGTTGAAGATTGATTATTTTAGTTGAAAATTCAAGTATTTGGTGGTAAATTAAAATTTGTTGTAGGTAATTCGCTGTCTTGGATTCAACATTCAACAATTTTGTTGATAATTCATTTTATTTGGTAGAAAATTAATCTTTTAGGAGGAAAATTCATCTTTTTGGATAAAAATTTAACTATTTGGTTAAAAAATTCTAATGTTTTTATTTGCCTGATAGGTTAAAGATTTAACTATTGTGTTGAAAATTCATTTTTCTTGAATTATTATTTTAGTTGAAAATTCATTTCTTTCATTGAAAATTTAACTTTTCTGTTGAATTCTTTTTTTTTTTAATACATTTTTTTACCTTGAAATGCAAATTTTCCATTTTTGATTACAAAGTGATCTTTTTTTATTAAAACTTTAACTATTTGATTGAAAATTTATGTATTTTGTTGAAAACTCGTCTTTTTTGGTTGAATTTAACTGTTTTTTATTGTAAATTAAAATATTTTTTCGTTGAAGATTCATCATTTTGGTTAAAATTGTAAGTACTTGGTTGTGTGTTCAACTTTTTTGAGATAATTCGTCTTTTTGGATTCAATATTTAAAATTTTTTTTAAATAATTCATCTTATTTGGTAGTAAATTAATCTTTTTGGTGGAAAATTCATCTTTTTGATTAAAAATTTAACTTTTTTTGTTAAGAATTCTAATTTTTTATCATTTGCCTGATTGGTTAAAAATTGAAATATTTTTTGGAAAATCCTTTCCTTTTTTTTAGAAATTAATTTTTTCTCCGAAAATTTACCTATTCGATTTTTGGATAAAAATTTGTCTTTCGTAACTTGAAAATTTAACTATTTTGTAGAAAATTTATGTACTTTGTCGAAAATTCATCTTTTTTAGAAAATATATATTTTTAGTTGAAAATTCAACTATTTGTTTTGATTGAAAATGAACTTCTTATTTTTTATTTTGGTTTGATTAAAAATTAACTATCATTTTTGAAAATTCATCTTTTCTGGTATTAAATTAACTTTTTTGTTGAAAATTCGAATTTTTTTTAATTCATCTGTTTCCGTAAAGATTTAACTATCTTCATAAAAATTCTTTCCTTTTTTTTAGAAATTAATTTTTGTTCTGGAAATTTAACTGTTTCATTTTTGGGGTGAAAATTTGTCTTTCCTGACTTGCAAATTCAACTATTTTGTAGAAAATGTATGTAATTTGTTGAAAATTCGTCTTTTTTTAGATAATATATAATTTTAGTTGAAAATTAAACTATTCGCTTCAATTGAAAATTAACGATCTTTTTGAAAATTGGTCTTTCCTGGTAGTAAATTAACATTTTTGTTGAAAATTCTAATTTTTTCAAATTCATCTGTCTGGGTAAAGATTTAACTATTTCCTTGAAAATCCTTTCTTTTTTTTTGTTAAAAATTAATTTTTCCTCTGATAATTTAACTATTTCATTTTTGGGTGAAAATTTATCTTCCGTAACTTGAAAATTCAACTATTTTGTAGAAAATGTATGTACTTTGTTGAAAATTCGTCTTTGTTTAGAAAATATATATTTTTAGTTGAAAATTTAACTATTTGGTTTGATTGATAATAAACTAATTTCTTAAATTTTGGTTTGATTAGAAATTAACTTTCTTTTCCAGAATTCATCTTTTCTGGTTGAAAATTAACTTTGGTGTTGAAAATTCTTTTTTTTTTCATTCATCTGTTTGGTTAAGGATTTAACTATTTTGTTAAAAATTCGAATTTTTTTAGAAAATATATCCTTTTTAGTTGAATATTCAACTATTTGTTCTAATCAAAAATTAACTTTCTTCTTTTTTTTTTAGTTTGGTTTGATTGAAAATTATCTTTCTTGTTACAAAATTCAAAAACACTCAACTTTTGAGCTCGAAAAGTGAATTCGTTTGTTAAAAGTTCATCTTTTTAGATAAAAAATTAATCTTTGTTGAAAATTCATCTATTTGGTTAAGAATTCAACTCGTTTGGTAAAAAATTCTTATTTTTTGTGTGGAATTGAACCTGTTGAAAATTTTCATTTTAATTGAAAAGTAATTTTTTGAACTGAAAATCTAACGATTCCATTTTTGGTTGGAAAGTTATGTTTTTTACTTCAAAATTCAACAATTCGCTTGAAAATTCACCGTCGTAGATTAAAAATTCAGCTATTCAATTATTTTTAAAAATTAATTTTAATTAATCAATGTTTAATTATTTTGTTAAAAGTCCAACTATTTGATTAAATTAATTTTTTTCAGAAATTCAACAGTTTTGTTAAAAATTCCTCCTTCTAGATTGAACATTCATCTTTGATGCTACAAAAATGATCCTTTTTGGTTGAAAATTGATATTTTTTGGGTGAAAATTAACATTCTTGTTTAAAATTTAACTTTTTTTAAAATTTGTATCTTTGAGTTCAAAATGTAACTATTTGGTTAAACGTTCAACAATTTTGGAAATTCGTCTCTTTTTCTCAAATATTTCAAATATTTGGTTGCAAGTGCAACTTTTCGGTAAAAAAGTAATTCTGTTTCTGAAAATTCGCCTTTTTGGATTCAATATGGTAGCTGAATTGATTTTATTTAAAATAAATTCGTCCCATTTTCCTATTCTCGTCAAAAATATCCCAAAATTGGTAACGTAGATCATGTATAAGACCCTAAGATGATGATGCTACTTTTCACTGATGTCTTCACCCTTTTTTTCATATAAAATAAAGGGGTCTATCATAAATCTGAAAAATAATAATATATAAGTTCCTATCGAATCTCTGTCAAGTAATGAACTTCGAACTAAGAAATTAGACACCAGAAGGAATAGCAGACTCGAAATAGTTCCTCAACGGTTCCGCACTCAGTTTACCTTAATTCTCTTCTTCCTTTTGGAAAAAATTGTTTTTGAAAAAAAGAGGAAAAGTGAGGTGACGTTGGATATCAGAGAGAGAAAAACATTCAAAAGCGAACGGGTGGTCTGAAGTCCCACCCTCGATGGTACGACGACAACGACGTGGCTGTTGATGATGATGATGAGGTGCGAAGAGATGCCCCGGCAATTACCTCAGACCAGTTTTCTTCTTTCCGTGTCCTCTCCTCAGTCATCTTCTTCGGCTCCTTACCACTTCTGGAGGGCCGATTTCGCTCTTTATTCAAAGACCTTTCAACACCGCTATATTGTCGCTAAAATAGAACCACCACCCTCCAAGGAGGAAAAAACAGTTAAAAAAAAGTCATGAGACTCGGTAGCGGGTCGCTTTTGTCATTTCCGGTTTCTTCACCTGCAAAGAAAAACGAAACTTTGGTAATCATGATTGGATTCGGGCCACCCCCCCCCCCTGATATTTAAGACACCAAATTTGAATTATTATGAAGAATTTTTGTAGCGGCATTAGGGTCTTATGAATATATTTAATTAAAAGTATATTCATAAGACCCTAATGCCGATACAAAAATTCTTCATAATATTTTAAATAATTGGGTCAGTTAAATCCGACATTTTTCAAAAAACCAGTACAAATGTCACAGAACGACCAAATTTAAAATTCGAAAATTTGTATATCAGGTACATAATGTACCTGAGGCATCTTAATTCCCTTGAATAATTAGAGCCTCCTAATTATCAGACCCTTTTTTAGGGTCAATAAGTTAAGTCACTTTAAGCGAAAAAATAATAAAAATGTGTATATTTGAAGAAAAAAATCTAAATTGCTGGCATTATTCAAAGAGGGTATTATTAAAAATAATAATAAATTGTTTATACAATTATGTTTCTTAACTTAAATTAACTATTACCTCACTTTAATTAAAAATTCGACGAAAAGTAGAAAATTTCAGAAAAAACTGTAATGTTCTAGCATTATTCTGAGAGAATATTATTATAAATAATAATAAATTGTAAAAGAATTATTTCTGTTCAATTTAATTGATTATTGTCTCGCTCTAATTGAAAGTTGAAAATAAGTTTAAAAATTCGGAAAATCCGCGACTTTTTAAATATATTCCAAGAGAAAATTGCTAAAAACAATAATAAATTGTTTGAAAAATTCGCGTAAACTTCTAGTTATCATTATAAAGTAGTATTTTATGTTTTAGAAACAATTTTTATTTTAAAAAATCGCAAAAAAATGATAATTATCGCCAGAAATTCGCGATACCCAATTTTTCACTTATGGGGGTGATATTTAAAAAACAAGTTTTTATCCGTATGCTATTTCTAATTGCGAAAGGTAGTATTGAGTTTCAATTCGATACACCTAATATTGACGCTTATGAATGAACCAATTTTTTCCCCCGGTCAATTTTTCATTTCCCCCGACCATTAATACTCAAAGACCAGAATCAATTTAAAAATCCGCAATAACAATTTTTTAAATATTAAGTGTTCTAAAATAATTGAAATGCTTTAAAATAATTTTTTTAAATAAAATATGACAAAATATCACTTGTTGGATTTATTCTCGGAAAGACGGAAATTCTTTTTTTCAACGAGCAAGTACAGAAGCGGTCTGAGCAGACATACTTTTTCTACTTCTTCAAAGTGCTTCTTTCCCCGTCCAATAAAATTCCCTGACTTCCCTGATTTCCAGGTTTTACCTGACCTACGGCCACCCTTTTTTAAAGCCCAAATTCATAATTATTTAATCTTGAAAGAATTTCAGTTTAAAATTATAGTTGATATTCATCCCTGGACCAAATACAGGGTGACCCATTTTAATTTATAAATCCAAATATATTTTAAACGAACCCATCTAAATAAAAAACGGTTCATACAAAAGTTGACCAGGATATAGGGAGCCATTCAACTGTACCATTTATTTTGACATCGAGGTCAATTTTCAAGGTCATTTCAAGGTCAACACGATATTTTAAAATGGAAACCCCTATTTTTGACTGTAGATTTGAATAGAGCAGAAAATTTTACGTCAAAAATCTACTATAGAAATCTTGTATTTATGACCTTGGAGAGATCAAAACTCAAGGTCAAATATCCAAGAAACACTAAGAAGCAACTTTTCTTGTACTTGCTAAAGGCTCCTTCAATGTTGAGATTGCTTAGAAAACCAGTACATTAAAAAAAAGCTTCTAAACGCATTTTAAACAATTGACCTTGATATGACCTTCTACAGATTAAAATGAAAGATTTTAAAATACCAATTTTCACGTACAATTTTCCGTTCTTAACGTGTCCGCAATCTAAAATAGAGATTTATATTTCAAAAAATTGTTTTGACCTTTAAATGACCTTGAAAATTGACCTGGAGGTCGAGGCTGAGAAGGTGGTCAAGGTGGTTCACATTTTTACATTTTATCGACTTTTTAAAAACATTTTAAGCGTTTGCTTTACCCAGAAAACCACGTAAATTCAGAAAAAGAACATCTGATCGTTTTTTGGACATTTGACCTTGATTTTGACCTCTCCAAGGTCACAAATTCAAGATTTTCATAGTACATTTTTGACGGAAAATTTTCCGCTCTATTCAAATTTGCAGTCAAAAGTAGGGGTTTCCATTTTAAAAAATCGTCTTGACCTTGAAATGACCTTGAAAATTGAACTCAAGGTCAAAATCAATGGTACAGTTCAATGGTCCCCTATGTCCTGGTTAACTTTTGTATGAACCGTTTTTTATGCAGATGGGTTAGTTTAGAAGATATTTTGATTTATGGATTAAAATGGGTCACCTTGTAGGTTACTGAGGAGAAAAAGGTCATTATAAAGACAAACGGAGAATGAAAAAAGACACAGTGAAGAAGAAGAAAGGGTTGTAAGAGCAGCGGGCGTTTTAATAATAGTTGTTTGCCAGTAATTAATTAGCATAAAATCGCATTACAGTGACGTGTATCAGGCGCCGGGTCACGCGACGTGACTCCACCTCTGTGTCACACCACGTCACGAGAAGTAGCAATATTGTTACGTGACCACCGAGACGGTCACGTACTTTTGACAGGCGCATCTATCACGCGACGTGAAAATAGTCGTCTGTGAAAATATCCAATAACCTCACCTCAAGCATATTTGTCATTTGCGTCCATCGACACCAAGCCATTGTCCTTTCACTAGAAATCTAATCAATTATTCATAAGCAGAAATTCCACCTGCTATTTAGCAACAAAAAAAAATTAAAAAGTAAGAAAAACAACAATTTGAATTAGTCAAAAGTAACTGATTCGAAGCAAATTTTTACTGATTCACATAATGAGGATTCGATAACCGATAAGTTAATAAAAAGTGATGAATTTTCAACTAAAATAATCTAATAACAAAAAAAATGATTTTTTGACAAAGCGGTTCAATTTTCAATCAAGTAATTGAATTTTCAACAAAATGATAAATCTTCAACAACAAAATATTCATTTTTGAGAAAGTAATTTAACATTCAACCAAGTAGTTGAATTTTCATTATAATAGTTGAATTCTTAACCAAACAGATGAATTTTCAACTAAAATAATCTCCCAACCGAAAAAAATGGGTTTTCAACAAAGTGGTTCAACTTTCAATAATGTATTTGAATTTTCAACAAAAGAGATGATTTTTCAACAAAATGATAAATCTTCAACAAAAAAATATTCATTTTTGAGAAAGTAATTTAACAGTCAACCAAGTAGTTGAATTTTCATTTAAATAGTTGAATTCTTAACCAAACAGATGAATTTTCAACTAAAATAATCTCCCAACCGAAAAAAATGGTGTTTTAACAAAGTGGTTCAACTTTCAATCAAGTATTTGAATTTTCAACAAAAGAGATGATTTTTCAACAAAATGATAAATCTTCAACAAAAAATATTCATTTTTGAGAAAGTAATTGAATATTAAACCAAGTAGTTGAATTTTTATTATAATAGTTGAATTCTTAACCAAACAGATGAATTTTCAATTAAAATGATGACTCAATTAACATAAAAAAAATTTGTTTAAGTAATTGAACTTTCAACCAAGTAGTTGAATCTTCAATAAAAAAAAATGAATTTTTAATCAAGTGGTTCAACTTTCAACCACGTAGTTGAATTTTCAATCATGAAGATTACATTTTTACCGAAAAACACGAATTTTCAACAACAGGAAAACGAATTTTCATAAAATAGTTCAAGTTTCTATCAACAAGCTGAATTTTCAACTAAAGTAATGAATCGCTAAACTAAGGAATTATTGTTTTTTAAAAAACTTTAACATTTTGAACTAAAAAAGATGAAATTTCAACCAGGAAATTTAGTTTTCTACAAAAAAGACGAATTTTCAATAAAAAAATATGAATTTTCAACCAAATAGTTTAATTTCGAACTAGAAAGAACAACTTTTTAATTAACAATATCAATTTTGAACTGAAAATGGAATAATTATATTTTCAGTTAAGAAAATTAATTACCAACATAAAAAGAATTTCTAACAAAATATTCAAATTTTCTATCAAAGAAATTATTTTTCAACCAAAAACATGAATTAGTCTCCAAGAAGATTAATATTCTACCACAAAAAATGAATTTTCAACCAAATAGATAAATTTTCAACTGTAGAAGATAAATTAAAAACCATACATGGAATAGTTCAATTGTCAGTTAATTAACAACAAAAAGTTGAATTTTTAACCAAAATGATGAATTTTCAAAATAAAAAGATTAAAAAGTAGTTAAGCGTTAAAGTCTTAAACCAAATAATTGATTTTTCAAAAAAAAGGTGGACTCTCAACAAAATATGTATTAGTGTTGATGTTTCAACCAAAAATTATATTAATTTAAAATCAAAAACAGTTGAATTCAACAAAAAAAGACAAATTGCCAACAAAATAGTTGAATTCTGAACCAAAACAGATTAATTTTTAACCAAACATTTGCATTTTTAACCAAAAAAGATTAATTTTAATAAGGAAGTTGAGTTTCCTACAAAAAAGACGAATTTTCAACAAAAAGTATGAATTTTCAACCAAACAGTTTAATTTTGAACAAGAAAAGACCAATTTTCAATTGAAAATGCTAATTTTAAACTAAAAATGGAATATTTACATTTTCAGTTAAGAAAATTAATTATCAACAAAAAAAAGGAATTTTCAACAAAATATTTAAATTTTCAATCAGGGAAATTAATTTTCAACCACAAAAATAATGTTCAACAAAGTAGTTCAATTTTGAACAAATAAAATGGTTTTCAACTAAAATGCGGAAATCGCTATATATGTTTTGAAAAAAGTAAAATCGTTCTCCCCTCATGTGAAGATACAATATCGGCAAATATTATAATTCAACGTCTATGTGAAAAGTGCTGCGGAAGGAATGAAACAGTGAAGTTTTCAGTTAAAAAAATCAATTTTCAATTAAAAAAAAAAATATTTTGAAGAACCAAAATGAGTTTTGAACCAAAAAGATAAATTTTTAATCGCGAAGATTACCTTTCTACCAAAAACGATTAATTTTTAACAAAATATATCATTTTTCAACCAAATATTTGATTTTTTAAAAGGAATTTTTAACCCAGTAGTCAAATTTTCAATCAAAGAAATTAATTTTCAACCACAAAGACGAATTGGTACGAAGAAAATTAATATTTTCCCTCAATGACGAATTTTCAACAAAATACAGGAATTTTCAACCAAATAGTAGAATTTTCAACTGAACAATATAAATTATCAACCAAACATGGAATAGTTAAATTTTCAGTGAAATATTAATTTTCCAAAAAATAGATCAATTTTGGAAAAAAGAAGGGGTTTCAACTAAAATTCTGAAATTGCTCTATATTTTTTGTTAACATTAAAATCGCTCTCCCCTGGTCTAAAGTTATAATATTGGGGTATATTATAATAAATGTAGATAGATTTTCAACGACATCTGTGTTAAAAGTGCGACAGAAAACATGAAACAGTTAAGTTATCAGTTAAAAAAATTAATTTAAAATTTTCAAACACGAGAATGAATTTTCAACCAAAAATATATATTTTAAATAAAGAAGATTAATTTTCTACAAAAAAAATTAATTTTTAACAAAATATATCGATTGTCAGCCAACTATTCGAATTTTTACAGGACTTTTCAAGCTAATAAATAAATTTGCAATCTAAGAAATTAATTTTTTCAACACCCACCTCGAAAGAGAGGACTTCCATTCTTCTAAATCATATACTGAGTGATTGAATTCAGCTGTGTGAGAATAATAATGGCGCATGCGCAGTCTTAAAAGCATCTATTTTTCGAATCGACACAATGGACGCACATGCGCATTTCAGATGTAAGTAACTTTGCACACCGGAAAAATAAAAATATTCTTCAAAATTCTTGGAACAAAATTATGCACAAATTTAGCTACAAACAGAAATCATCTACTTTGCGCACTTGTATCACAAATAACTACTTTAGCCGCAAAGATGAATTAGTCACCAAGAGGATTAACATTCTACCACAAAAGATAATTTTTTAACAAAACAAGGAATTAATAATTTCTAGAAAAAAGACCTTTCTCCTTCGCTCCGGTGGGATTCGAACACGTCTTCCGATTGCCGGTCGGGTGCTTTAACCACTGAGCTACTAGAGAGATCGAAGGAAGATACTTGTTCTAGATAGACGCTTTTCATGGCAAGATGTTGTGTTTAGAAAACAAATTAAATTATATGGAATCTGTATTATCATCGGAGCCGGTAACGATCAATCATATGTAGATACTTTCATACACTATGAAACTGGTAATCTACAATATCGATCTAAGATAACTCCTCAAATAACAAAAATTCTTAACGTCATTTCGGACTAGATGGAAATTGAAAATTTATAAATGAAAAATTAGTAATTTCTAGAAAAAGATCTTTCTTCTTCGCTCTGGTGGAATTCGAACACCACGTCTTCTGATTGCCGGTCGGGTGCTTTAACAACTAAGCTACTAGAGAGATCGAAGGCAGGTACTTTTTCTAGATATATGCTTTTCATAGCAAGGTCTTGTGTTTAGAAAACTAATTAAATTAGATGGAACCTGTATTATCATCGGATCCTTCGATCTCTCTAGTAGCTTAGTGGTTAAAGCACCCGACCAGCAATCGGAAGACGTGGTGTTCGAATCCAACCGAAGCGAAGGAGAAAGATCTTTTTCTAGAAATTATTAATTTTCAATTTATAAATTTTCAATTTCCATCTAGTCCGAAATGACGTTAAGAATTTTTGTTATTTAAGGAGTTATCTTAGATCGATATTGTAGATTACCAGTTTCATAGTTTATGAAAGTATCTCCATATGATTGATCGTTATCAGCTCCGATGATAATACAGATTCCATCCAAAATATAGGGATTTTCAACCAAACAGTTGAATTTTCAACTGAAAAAGATAAATGTTCAAGCAAACATGGAATATATGTTTCGAAAACATTAAAATTGTTTTCCCTTGGTATGGAGCTACGACGTTGGCGAATATTATAATAAAAAGACGATAGATTTTCAACATCTATGTGAAAAGTGCAGCCATCGTTTCCGATGACATGGCAAGTGCAGACCGGCAGGTAATCATAATAAACATGTCTGCTTCTCGAACGACAATAATAAATTTAACGTCTGCAAATGCACGTGAACGGAATGCTCGCTCTAAATCACAGAAACGATGCATCACTTGACTGGCGGCGTCTCCATCGGCACGGTGTCTCTCGCGACTGTATAAATGCAATTTTGCCAGCAAATGGGATGCCTCTGTGTTATTTGTTGACGCAAACGAGCACACAGCTGGATTGACTGTTTGCTTACCTGTGAATTTATGAAAATCAAAAGCGAGACTAGTAGACGTAGCCTTCAATTCAATTTAAATTAAGCCACTCAAGCATTCAAAAAGAAATTGATTAATAAAGTAATACAATTTCATAATTACTATTCAAGGTTCCAACAAAATCCTAATTTCGAAATTCCCTGACTATTCCCTGACCAATTTTTCATTTTCCCTGACGTTTGAAAACTTTGCTTTTAGGTGTAAAAACAACCTTACACCTAAGAAATCAATAATTTTTATGCAAAAAAAGTTTGTTTCTAATTATATTTCAAACACTTTTAGCGACAGCAGTCATACAGAATTTTATAAGAGATCATCCGCATATTACGTGAGACATACGTAAGATACATGAATTTTCAATCAAATAGTTGAATTTTCAAATCAAAAAGATAAATTTTGAACCAAAAAAAGGGGAAATTAATTTTTTAGTTAAAACAATTAAGTTGCAGCGAAGATAAAAGGAATTTACAACAAAATAGATACATTTTCATCCAAAGTGTTGAATCTTCGATGAAAAGAATTAATTCTTAACAAAAAGTGTAATAGCTGATATTTCCACCAAAAATTATTTTTATTTTCAATTACTGATATCATTTTTCGAAATTATGAAATTGTATTATGAGGAATGATTTTGAAAAATAAGGGTTGTTTTTTGGTCATTGAAATTTAGGGGATTCAGGTGCCCGGAATAAACAAAAATTCAGCGGGATATAATTTATGAAAAATTCAAATTTTTTGAATTGGGTTGAGGTTGTTAACTTAAGGGTTATTTTTGAGCAATTGCTTTAAGAGGTACTCAAGAAACCAAAAAAGATCAAAATTCTGAAGGGATTCAAGTTTTATTATTTTGTGATTTTAGACAGTGGAGGTGCTAGCTTAATGCAAGCTAGCAACTCCATAAGAAAATTCATTTTTTGAAAAAAGTAAAGGAGCCTAAAAATATTAATTGGTGCCAAAAAAGCCCACAATTCTGAGCAATAAAGAATGCCGAAATTTGAAATATTAATATAAATATAAATATGAATCTTTCTATATATTCAACTAAAAAAGATTAATTTTCTAACCAATAAGAAGATGTATTTTCATCCAAAAAATATGAATATGTAGTTACATTTTCAGTTCAAAAAATTAAATTCCAACTAAAAAAAGAATTTTGAATAAAGTAGTCAAATTTATAACCAAAGAAATTAAGTTTTAATTAAAATGATGAATCTTCAACCAAAAAAATTAATTTTTAACCAAATAGTTGAAGTTTCAACCCAAAATATTAATTTTCTACTGAAAAGACAAGTTTTCAACAAAATACATCAATTTTCAACTAAAAAAGACACATTTTTAACCTAAATAGGAATAGTTAAATTTTCAGTTAGAAAACAAATTACAACCAAAAAAATTAATTTTTAAACAAGAGAATGAAGCTTCAACTAATTAGATTACTTTTCTACCAAAAAACACGAATATTCAACAAAAAAAGTTTAATTTGCACCTAAGACATTTACATTTTCAACTGAAAATAAAATAGTTTAATTTTCAATTAAAAAATTAACTTTCTACCGAATAAGAAAAGTAGTTAAATTTGTAATCAAACAGATGAATTTTTAACAAACAAAAAAATGAAATTTCTATCAAAAAAGATAAATTTTCAAAAAAATGGAGTAGTCATTTTTAACCACAAAAATAAATTTTTTCAGCGTAAAAGATAAAGTTTCTATCAAGAAAATTAATTATGTCCCAAATCAGATTAATCTTAAACAAAATAGTTAAATTTTGAACAAAAAGACGAATTTTCAACAACAATTTTCTACCAAAAGGTTGAATTTTCAAAGAAAAAAATGATTTTTTAACCAAAATAATGAAGCTTCAACTAATTAGATTACTTTTCTACCAAAAAACACGAATATTCAACAAAAAAGTTGAATTTTCACGTAATACATTTACATTTTCAACTGAAAATAAAATAGTTGAATTTTCAATTCAAAAATTAACTTTCTACCAAATAAGAAAAGCAGTTAAATTTTTAACCAAACAGATGCATTTTTAACAAAAAAAATTAAATTTCTATCAAAAAAGATAAATTTTCCAAAAAATGGAGTAGTCATTTTTAACCACAAAAATAAATTTGTTCAGCGTAAAAGATAAATTTTCTATCAAGAAGATTAATTTTCTGCCAAATCAGATTAATTTTTAACAAATTAGTTAAATTTCAAACAAGAAGGCGAATTTTCAACAACAATTTTCTACCAAATAGTTGAATTTTCAACCAAAAAAAATATTTTTTAACAAGGAAGAAAATTAATTTTCTCCGAAAGAAGACGAACTTTCTCAACAAAATGCATATGAATTTTCAGTTAACAAGGATCAATTTTCCACCCAACATTTAAGTTTTGAACTAAAAAATATCCGTTTTTCACCAAGAATTATTAAATTTTCAGTTAAACAAATTAAATTGCAACCAAAAACGAAACAAATTTTAAACAAGATAGTTAAATTTGCAATCAAAGAGATGATTGTTTAACCAAAAGAATGAATTTTTAACAAAGAAGATTGATTTTCACCTGAGAAGTTGAATTGTTGACCAAAAAATATGACTTTCAAACAAAACAGTTGCATTTTCACAAAAATAATTGAATTTTAAACCAAATAGTAGAATTTATAACCAGAGCAAATGAATTCTGAATAAAAAAATATAATAGTAAACTTTCCAACCAGCAAAATTAACTTTCAGCCAAAAGTAGTTGCATTTCGTTGTTGGGTTCCATTAATTAAATTCTTATTTAAGCGAAAAAATAAGGAAAAGCGGAAGTTTCTCGAAAACAGGACGAGAAAGAATGAGTCTTTAAAAAAAAGGCATAGCGGAAAAAGGGTGAAATATGACATACACTGGTTACTCAATACCAGTAACGCAGACGACTAACTGTGGGAAGACCCGTCATTCCGTCAACGCGTCGCGCAAAGTCAAACCCAAGCATACGAGACGTCTCACGATCACTGATATGATCACTGGTTAAATCTATCATTTGTCGTCACTGGTATATCTCAGTAACTGTTTTAGTCCAGTCACTTACTGGTTCACCCAGTCAAAATAGGAAATAGCTGGATCATCAGTGATAACTCAAAATACTGATTCAACCAGTGACAATTTCACTGGTTCAGTTTAAGAGAGTGGGAAACAATCTGAGCTCTGATCCGGATATTTATTTTAAACTAGTAGGCAATAAAATTGGATGCAAATTGTAAAATATTGTACTTTGTCATTTAAATAGAGCCGAAAGAAATGAGAATGGATTGAGATAGTAAATGCATGTTTTAAAAATTAAATTTGACGCCTGCAATGCAAATGAAAATTCAGAGAGAGATTCTTTTTGTTATATCAAAAGACTAAGGGGGCATGACAGTAAAGGAGAATGAACAAAAATACTGCTAGAATGGATTTTATAAGGCTGTCAGATATCTTTATTCATCTTCCATTCTAAGCGCAGAGTTTGCATATTGCATATATGTGACTAGCGAGATTTGCATGATGGTACTTCCAAACCAGAAGATGAACGAACGAAACATCTCCCAATGAATTCAACATTTTGCATGCCAGCATTCAATGATATTGCGGTCGTCGACTTTCAAACGTTTCGCGGGTTACATAAAGAGACGTTGGCGGCTTTAAATATCCGGGTCAAGAGATTAAGTCCTCGAAAAAGTGACAAAAGTACTTGCACCAACAAATTTATCCACACTGATTCACAATTCCAGTTTTAATTTCAGATTTCACGTTCAGATTCTTATTCATCACTTTTTCCCTTTTGTTGTTTTGATTAAGGGGTTAACCATAAACTGCGTTATCAATTCGTGGGGGGGGGGTCACACTAAAAACTGTGGTTGATATCAGGGGGAGGGGTCAGTGAAAGTAACGTCACGAATTCAAATGACATAAAGTACGTTTCCTGATGATGAATTTTAAAGAATGCTTCTTCGTTTTTCTGTTCTTAAAAAGCATACCCTTTCTGCCCTTTACCACGAACTGTTTTTGGTTAAAAAGACTACTATTATATTTTTGGTTTAGAATTCGTCTCGTTTGGTTTAAAATTCTAGTATGAAAATTTTATTATTTTGTTGAAAATGCAACTATTTTGTTGGAGATGTAACTATTTTGATAAAAAGTAATGTTTTTTAATCAGAAATTCAGCAACATGGTAATTTTTTTAACTAACAATGTAACTATTCTATTTTTGGTGGAGATTCAAACTACATATTTTGTTAAAAATTTATTTTTTTTGTTGATCATTCATCAACCTGGCTGAAAAGTGAACTATTTCATTTTTGAACAATTAATATTCTCGGGTAAAGAATCATCTTTTGGGTTGAATTCTTTCATAGAAAATACGTTTTTTTTAGGAGTCATAATTTTATCTGAAAATTCGCTTTTTTTGCTGAGAATTAATTTTTTTAGATAACAATGTAAATATTTTATTTTTGGTTAAAAGTTAAATTTTATACCTTGTTAAAAATTCATTTTTTTTTTTTGTTTGAACATTAATCTCCTTCGTTGAAAATTTAACTATGTTGATGAGAATTCGCTTTTTTTGCTGAGAATTAATTTTTTCAAATAACAATGTAACTATTCTATTTTTGGTTAAAAGTTAAATTGTATACATTGTTAAAAAATCATTTTTTTGCTTGGTCAATTATCTCCTTCGTTGAAAATTTCAATATTTTGTTAAAAATTCGCTTTTTTCCTCTCAGAATTAATTGTTTCAAATAACAGTATAATTATTCTATTTTAGGATAAAAGTTATATTAAATAATTTGTTAAAAATTTATTTTTTTGTTTGAACATTAATCTCTTTCGTTCAAAATTTAACTATTCCATTTTTAGAAAATTAATCTTCCCGGTTAAAGAATCATCTTTTGGGATGAACCCTTTTGTTGAAACATCATGTTTTTAAGATTCATAATTTCAGTTGAAAATTCATCTCTTTGATTGAAAATTTAACTATTTTGTTGATAATTCGTTTTTTTTGTGCTGAGAATTAATTTTTCACTAACAATGTAACTATTCCATTTCTGGTTGGTAATTGATACTTTTTAGTTGAAAATTCATGTATTTTGTTCAAAATTCGCCTTTTTTGGTCTAAAATTAATCATCTTGGTTCTAAATTAATCTGCTTTGGTTGACGATTAAAAAATTTGGTAGAAGTTTAAACTATTCAGTTAAAAATTAACTTTTTTGTTGAAAATTCAGATTTTTGGTTTAAAATTAACTCTTTGATTAATAATTAAACTATTTTTATGGAAAATTTACTTTTTTGTTGAAAAAAAAAATATTTTCGGGTTGAAAATTTAACCGTTTCGTAAATAATTCGTCCTTTTGGCTTTAAAATTTAGCAATTTTGTTGAAAACTCGTGTTTTTTGGTAGAACATTAACCTTTACTTAAAATAATATAATTTTAAAGGGTTTAGGTTAAAAAAAAGTTGCATAATGATTCCTTTTTATTTATTGATTGTGCAAATTCAAAATTAATTGATTTATTATTATTTTATTATTTTTAACATATTTTTCAACAATATAATCAAACTATAGCCAAGTTTCACGATTACTGGGTCCTTCACGACTACTAGGAAATTTGCCTTAATAACAATTTACAATTCTAGAATTTCAGAGCATTGACTTGGAAATATTCATTTTAGTTTTCCTTTCAAATTGTCAAATTTTAATTGCTTCGAATTAAAACTTATTTTAATTAAAAAAATTTTATTTCATATTATTCAATTTTGAATGTTTTTAATTAGAAATAGTATAATTTCAATTCCTTCGAATTTCAAACGATCAAGTATGAAAATTGTTATCTCATATTATTCAATTTTGAATATTTTGAAATTGTCCTATATTCAAAAGTTTAAACTGAAATCATTCAATTTCGATATTCTTTAATTCAAATTCAAATTGTGCAAGTTTCAACACTTTGAATTGAAAATGATACAATTTCAACTATTTTATAATGAAATTTTACTTTTTTTTCTTCAAATATTACCTAGTTTAAAATGGCTTGATTTGGAACGTTTTCAATTCAAAATCTTTCTATATATTTTTTTTTAAATTGCAAGCGCTTACAATTCGAAATAAATAATCATTGCATCAAACAAATTTTAAACTCTGCTACTTAAAACTTTGTTTGATAATTTATTTTTAATTTGTTTTTATGCTAAAAATAGTGTAAATAGTGTCCAGTTTCAATTTCCAATAGTTCAATGTTTATTTAAAATGTTTTTCTTCGCACTATACATGATCGAAATTCCTATTTATTTATCGCAGGCTTCACAGTCTTTCCCCTTCTTTTTATTTGTCCACTTAAATGCAAACTTAATTAATAGAACCTAATAAGATAATCCAACTATTTTTGGCTCAGAGTTCATTCTTCTCGGTAGAAAAGTCCACTATTAAATTTTTCGTTGAGATTTCATATTTTTTATTTACAAATTTTATTATGTGGTTCAAAATTGAATTACTTTGTTAAAAATTCAACAATTTTATTGAAGTCATACTTCTTGGTTGAAAATTCAACAGTTTGATTAAAATTTTATTCCTTTCTTGAATACATCTTTTTAAATTGAAAATTCATCTATTTTATTAAACATCAAACTATTTTGTTGAACATTTATATTTTTGGTTTTATAATGTATCTCTTTTTATAGAAATTTTATCTTTTTTGGTTAAAAATGCCACTGTCCGGTTAAAAATTTAACTATTTGGTTGAGAATTACCTTTTTTGTTTATAATTCACATTTTCGGGTTAAGAAATAAACTGCTTTGTAAAAAATTCCTATTTTCGGCTGAAAAATTAAACAATTTGGTAGAAAATTTAACTATTTGGTTGAAAATTGATTTATTTCGTTGCAAATTCGTCTTTTTTGGAAGAAAATAAATTTTTTGGTTAAAAATCAAATTGTTTAGTTGAAAATAATCTCTTTTAGATGAGGATTCAAGTATTCTGTTAAAAGTTTGTCTTTGCTGGTTAAATACAACTGTTTTTTATTTTAAATCAAAATATTTTTCGTTGAAATATCAACTATTACATTTTTCGTTCAAAATTCATATTTTTAGATTAAAAATTCAACTCCTTGGTTGAAAGTTGAACTGCTTTCTTAAAAATTCTTTTTTTTTTGGTTGCAGATTTATAATTTTATTTAAAACAATTTTTTTTAACTGAAAATTGAACTATTTTGTTGAAAATTCAACCGATTGGTTGTAAAATGACTTTTTTGTTGAAAATTCACATTTTCGGGTTGAAAATAAACCTGCTTTGTTATAAATTCGTATTTTCGACTGGAAAATTAAACAATTTGGTAGTAAATTTAACTATTTGGTTGAAAATTGATTTACTTTGTTGCAAATTCGTATTTTTTAGAGGAAAATAAATTTTTTGGTTAAAAATAAAAATTTTTAGTTGAAAATAATCTGTTTTAGATGAGAATTCAAGTATTTTGTTAAAAATTTCTCTTTGTTGGCTGAATCAAACTGTTTTTTTATTTTAAATTAAAATCGTTTTTTTTTTAATATCAACTATTACACTTTTCGTTGAAAATTCATCTTTTCAGTTTAAAAATTCAACTGCTTTTATAGAAAAATCGTCCTTTTGACTTGGAAATTTCACAATTTAGAGTATAAAATTCAACTATTTGGTATAAAATTAAACGGTTTTGCACAAAAATCGTTTTCTTTTTAATTGAACATTAATTCTCATTAATAAAAATTACACTACATCAAGTTTAGTTAGAAATTTATTTTTTTTAGCTTAAAAATTCAACTACTTAGATCAACATTTTTAGAAACGAAAAAAATTAAGCAAATAAAATTTGGACTAACATGAAATCCACTGTTCAAAATATTTAGTTGAAAATTCATGTAATTTGTTGAAAATTTGTATTTTTTGGTTGAAAATTGAACTATCTGATAAAAAATGTATGTATTTTATTGAAAATTCCTATTTTTAGGTAGAAAATCAATTTTTTGGTTAAAAGTGCAAAGTATGGTTGAAAATTAATGTATTTTAGTTAAGGCTTCAAGTATTTTGATGAAAATTTGTCTTTTTTTATTATATTCAACTTTTTCTTATTCAACAGTAAAATCGATTGTGGTTTAAATATCAACTATTACATTTTTTTGGTGAAAATGCAACTATTGTGTGGAGAATTTAACTCTTTTGTAGAGAATTCTTCTGTTTGACTTGATAATTCAACAATCTGGTAGGAAATTCAACTGTTTTGTGGAAAATTTATGTAATTTGTTGAGAATTCATCTTGTTGATTGAAAATTTAACGATTTGGTTGATCATTATTTTGGACCGTAGTAAAATAGTGTAATCGGTCAAAAAAAGTGTAAAATAGTGTTAATAGTGTAGTGAGTCCGAGGCCTGAATATATAATACATAATACATAATATATAATATATAATATATGATACATAATATATAATACATAATATATAACTTTCCATAAGATAGAATTCAATTTGTATTATCCACGAATATGTGTATGAGTACGGGTATATGATAGCGACACAAAATCTTGTTTCTTCAGTTGACTTTAGACGGTCATTTCAACCGAACAAAATGGGTCCTTCATATTTAATTTAACTTGAACACGTTAAAATTTATGTTTTAACTAGTGAATGTCAGCGTCTGATGAGGTTGCCGAACCAATGCCAACGAAACGTCGCATACTTTGACAAACAAATATGAGTTTTCAACTTATTTGCCTTCATCCATCGAAATTTTTTGTTTCATAAAAAATAAACGTCTACGTCTTTTTAATGTCAGAATCAACTTATGTAATAGTCTTACTTGCACCTATCGATTTGTAATTATCCACCAAAATGTGTAATTTTCCATGTCCTTAATAATTGGGTGCATCTAAACATAAACCAAAATATGGAAAGGCTTAAGAATGGTTTAAAGACTTTCAATCGAAACGTATTAATTACAAATTTTTTTTTCAGTCCAAGAAAGTTCGTGGAACGCAACGGCAGGCCTGATACGCAAGCCAAAACGTGGGACAAAATCGTGTACTGGCTTTTTGAGACACCAGAGAGAAGATTACAATTTTATTTCTGAAAAAACTCAATTGAACGAAAAATCTATAACTACTAAGTTTAATATTCATAATAATTCTGGAACCAAGATTTCAGTTCAATATGACAATGACGAACATTTGGATATCAAGGATGAAATCATCCAAGGTATTAGTTGATTTGTGATCAAAATATCTGAAATAAAACTACGAAATAAAACATATCCAATTATGTTTGGGAAAATTTTCAGGTCAAGAAACGGAAGAAGTTACAGATCAAAATCGTTCTGAAAAATATGAGTTAAAATCGGGTACCGTAAATATAACAAGAGAATGTGATATTTTGGCTTTTAAAAAGAAACTGAGGATTCCAAAGGAACAGAAAAGTCAGGATTCAGAACCGGAAAGGAAGCATCGATGTAAAAAGTGTGGTCGAACGTATAAACATAAATTTCATAGGAATCATCACCAAAACTACGAATGCGGCGTCATGCCACAATTCGGTTGTAAATTCTGTGGCAGACGATTTAAACGGAAAATACAAATGATTCGCCACGTGGGTCATATACATGTTGACCCAACGTCAAAAGCATCTCAAAGGAAGCATTGTGACGAATGTTCTCGAAGTTACAGTTCCTTAGATGCTTTAAGCAAACATAAACGTTCGGAACACGCAGCAGTCAAGCCTAAATTTTTTTGCGATATTTGTGGTCAAATAGCGAAAGAGAAAGTTGTCTTAAAACGACATATGCTTTCACAACATCTCAAGCAATAAAGTTTATTAAACTTCAATGGCTGTTGCCAAAACTAATAATGATAATAGATCTTTTTTTTTGTATTACATTAAATTGGTGTATACGTAAGATTACTTTTTGTTAAAATTGCTTCATAGGTTTAACGCAATTTTCATTTTTTGACCGTACCAAAAGTATCAATTTACTCTCTATCGAAATCAGCATGAATCGTTTTTTTAATTGTCAATCTTTGATATAATTTTATTTTTGTTTAAAAAAATATAGGTATAAAAAGGTCTAGATTTCCTGCTATTTGTTTACTTTCTATCAATTGTTGCTACTGCTATAAACATGTTATATGATATACATGTTACAGACAGTTATCAATTATGTCTTACGGATCGCACAAAAGTCAAAAGTTAATGATACGAAAGGTTCATGATTTGCAGTAATGTAATAAGTAAACTAATGTATTTGCTTCTTAGTTAATAAAATAATTTTTTGGGGGATTTAGTTACATTGATTTGATTTAATATTGATTCAACATTCACCTACTGGATGATGTATTTCGACGGATGCAAATAAGACTATGCCATAATTTGGTTTTGTCATTGGAAAGACGTAGACGGTTATTTTTTATATTTTTCAAACAATGTAAAAAATAAACGTCTACATCTTTTTAATGTCGAAATCAACTTATGGAATATTCTTATTTGCACCTATCGATTTGTGATTATCCAACAAAATGTGTAATTTTCCATGTCCTCAATTAATGGGTACATCTGAACATAAACTAAAATAAGTCAAGGCTTAAGAATGGTTTAAAGACTTTCAAATCAAAACGTATTAATCACAAAAAAAATTTTGCAGTCCAAAAAAATACTAAGTTTCATTTTCATAATAATTCTGGAACCAAGATTTTAGTTCAATATGACAATGACGAAAATTTGGATATTAAGGATGAAATCATTCAAGGTATGAGTAGATTTGCGATCAAAATATCTGAAGTAAAACTACGAAATGAAACATATCCAATTATATTTTGGTAAATTTTCAGGTGAAGAACCGGAGGAACTTACAAATCGAAATCCTTCTGAAAAATATGAGTTAAAATTAGGTAGCGTAAATATAAAAAGAGAATCTGATATTTTGGCTTTTAAAAAGGAACTGAGGATTCCAAAGGAGCAGAAAAGTCAGAAAAGTCTGTATGTCTGTCTGTCTGTCTGTCTATCTGTCTGTAGTCTGTAGTCTGTAGTATCGTGTACGCACGATAACTTTCGAAAGATTGATCAGATTAGATTGTGCTTTGGCACACTCTTTGTAGGCCTCGAAAGAAAGAACGAGTTCGTTAACCAGCTATTTTGAATCAAAATTCAAAAAGTGAGCACATTTTGAAAACTTTTGAGACTATTTTTTTTTTAATTTGAAAATTCTACTTACGGTTATTAGTAGTACTCTAAAAGACAAACAATTTATCTCCGTTCAATTTTTCGATAAAATGAAAATTATCAGTTATAGCATTTTCAAAATCCCAAAAAATAAACGAAAATTAATATTTTAAGCCGAACAACGCATGATATGGAAAAAAGTCAAAAGAAGAAAAACGTTTCTTTTTGAGAGCCCTACAAGGTTATCATAACAACTTTTCGAATTTTTTCGAAAAATCGAAGATTCAAATTTTGATCGCACAAAAAATAATGAAAAATTCCTCTTTGCGGTCAAACTATGCAAGATACAAAAAAAGATGAAGATACAAAAATTGTGCACCCAAAAAAGATCTACAAATTTGTTACGAATCACTTTTCGATAGGACGCGTAGTTTTTCTTTTATTTGTGAAAAATAACATTAAAAATAAAAATATACAATGATTTGGTACACGACACAAGGAAAGAAAAAAAAATAGGCAAACCTTTTCACTTAAAGAGGATGTACAAATTAAGTTAAATTTTTTTTAAAATGACACAAGGGACGAAAAAAAAAAAAAAGACAAAAGTTGTTCAACCAAAAAAGATCTACAAATTTGTTATAAACTCTTGCTATAGAAATGCATTAAAAATTAAAAATTGACTTTTTGGAAAAACGACACAAGCGAGAACCAACAGTCACGCGCCCTAGGCGCGTTCAAACTTTCGAGCGAAGTGAGCTTGATTTTCTTTTTGTTTAAAACAAATATAGATATAAGAAGGTCTAGATTTTCTACGATTTTCTTCTTTATTCACTAACGATTGTTGCTATAAATTGCTCCTATAAACACGTGATACAATACACATGTTGCAGACAGTTATCAATTATGGCTTACGGATTGCAGAAAATTTGAAAGTGAATGATACGAAATGTTCATGATTTGCAGTAATATAATAAATAAACGAATGTATTCGATTTTTAGTTAATAAATTCATTTTTTGGGGGATTTAGTTATATTGGTTTGATTGAATATTGATTCAACATTCAACTATTGCATGATGCATTTGGACGGGTGCAAATAAGACTATGCCATAATTTGGCTCTGTCATTAAAAAGACGTAGACGGTCATTTTTTATATTTTCCAACCAATCTAAAAAATAATCGTCTACGTCTTTTTCATATCAGAATCAAATTGTGGAATAGTCTTATTTGCATGATTTAAAGACATTCAAATCAAAAGATATTAATTAAAATATTTATTTTTCCAGCCCAAGAAAGTTCTTGGAACGCAACTGAAGGACTGATACGCAAGCCAAAACGTGGGACAAAATCATGTACTAGTTTTTTGAGACACCAGAGAGAAGAGTACAATTTTATTCCTGAAAGAAATCAATTGGATGAAAAATCTATAACTACTCAGATTTATTTTCATAATAATTCGGGAACCAAGATTTTAGTTCAATATGACAATGACGAAAATGTGGATATCAAGGATGAAATCATGCAAGGTATGAGTAGATTTGTGATAAAAATATCTGAACTAAAACTACGAAATAAAATATATCCAATTATATTTTCGGGAATTTTCAGGTCAAGAAACGGAAGGAGTTACAGATCAAAAGCGTTCTAAAAAGTGTGAGTTGAAATCGTGTACTGTAAATATAACAAGAGACTCTGATATTTTGGCTTTTGAAAAGGAACTGAGGATTCAAAAGGAGCAGAAAAGTCAAGATTCAGAGCCAGAAAAGAATCACCGATGCGAAAAGTGTGCTCGCACCTATAAACAGAAAAGATATTTGACTTATCATCAAAACTACGAATGCGGCGTTATGCCACAGTTCGGTTGTAAGTTCTGTGGCAGACGATTTAAACAGAAAAGTCAAATGAATCGCCACGTGGTTTGTATGCATCTTAACCCGAATTCTAAGACATCTCAAAGGAAGCAATGCGACGAATGTTTTCGAAGTTACAGTTCCTTAAATGGTTTATCTCGACATAAACGTATAAAGCACGGAACAGTCATACCAGAATTTATTTGCAGTTATTGCTTTTATAAAACGAATCTGAAAAGTAGCTTGATAAAACACATAAATGCTCGCCATCTCAAGTAGTTTAGTACGTGAAACTTATATCCTTAGGACATTTTGCATACTACTTGATATATCTCGGCATCAAAAAACAAATTCAAAGATGTCTCGAATCCAGCCTAATTATTACATATGTACTCGGAGCTACAGTTTCTCAAAAGCTTTAACCTGAACATAAGCAAACAATTGACAATTTATTTGCGATTATTTATTTTGTACAACGAAAGAGAAGGCTAACTTTACATCTTTTGAAGCAATAAAATATAATAAACTTCAAAGGCTTCTGCCAGAACTGATAGTAATAAATCCTTCTGTAGTATATTAAACTGATGCTCACCTAATATTACTTTTTGTTCAAAATACTTCATATGAGTCAACGGTTCAGCGCAGTTACATGTTTTGACCGTACCAATAAAAGTGTAAATTTACTCTTCATCGAATTCAGCATAAATCGATTCTTCAATTTGTCTTTATTGATCATTTTTTCCTTGTTAAAAAAGAATAGGAATAAGAAGGTGTATATTTTCTACTATTTTCTTTTCGATTTATTACTACAAATTGTTGCTACTTCTATAAATATGTAATACGATTTGAATTTAATCTACGTTGTTTGATTTGTGCAATTTATTATATACTGTGAAATTATATTAAACTTCTTATTAAAATTATGCAAACACGATTGTATTATAGCCTGAGTTGTTGAATTGTTTCCGAAATTTACCTACTTTCATTCAACTCAATATTTAATTTTCTAGTTTAAGAAACTTCCTCGCAAATAGTACTAGAAAACGAGAAGTTTCTTGATATAAAATATTGAGTTGCCCGGAATTTCCTATATGAATTTTTTAATAACCAGAACTTTTATAGTAAAAATGCTGAAAATGTTTTTCAAGAACGATCCGAAACCTAATGCAATTTCGCGTCAAATGCATCAAGGAGTTTGAAACGATTTACTCTTTTAATTAACGGAATATCGCACAAAATATAAAAGTGCAAGATACGAAATGTTTTTCTTGCAGCAATATAATAGATGAACGAATGTATTTAATTCTTACCTAATAAAATAATTTTTGTGGTATATAGATACTATGCTTCTATATGATATTGATTCAACATTTACCTATTTTATTATGCATTTGTGATTATCAATCAATATGTCTAATTTTCCATTTCCTTAATTAATGGATACATCTAAACATAAACCAACAGAAATCAATGCATGTGAACTATTTAAAGACTTTCAAATGGAAACGTATTAAATAACAAATTCATTTTTCCAGGCCAAGAAAATTCTTCGAACGTAACTAAAAGACTAAAACATAATCCAAAATATTGGACAAAATCGTGTACTAGTTTTTTGAGACACCAGAAAGAAGAGCACAACCTTATTTCAGAAAGAAATCATTTGGACGAAAAATGTATAACTACAAAAATTGCCTTTCATCATAATTCTGAATCGAAGACTTTATTTAAAAATGAAAATGACGAAACTTTGGAAATTAAGGAAGAAATGGTGGAAATTGAATATGACAATGACGGAACTTTGGAAATCAATGATGAAATCATCCAAGGTATGATTATAGACTTGTAACAAAAATATCCTAAATAAAACTATAAAATAAAAAATTTCTTATTACTTGTTGATAAATTTGCAGGTCGAGAAACCGAAGAAGTTACAAGCCAAAATCGCAATACAAAATATGAGTCAACATTAGGCACCGTACTTATAAGAGAAGATATGTTTGCTGTCAACAAGAAAATGCAAAGCCTAAAGAAGCGAGAAATTCAGGATTTAAAACGGGAAAAGAAATACAAATGTAAAAAGTGTGCGCAATGTTATAAACAGAAAAAGCATTTGACTTATCATCAAAAATATGATTGCGGCGTCACGCCACAGTTCAGTTGTAGATTCTGTGGCAAACCATTCATACAGAAAAGTCACATGAGTCGACACGTGGGTGTTGTACATCTTAAATCAAACCTACAGCCATATAAAACGAAATATAATTGTAACAATTGTTCTCGGAGTTACAGTTCCTTAGGTACTTTAAATCGACATAATCGTTTAGAACACGCAGCAGTCAAACCACAATTTATTTGTGATTTTTGTGGACGTACAACGAATCAGAAAAGTAACTTGGTAAAACACATTAGTTCTTGCCATCTTAAGTAATTTGGTACCAAAAATTTCACTCTTCAGAAAATTTCTCATAGTAGATATCTGGAGGCATCAGAAAACAAATTCAAAAATTCTCAAACCGAGCCTTCACGGTGAAAGATGAACTGCAAGGTACAGTTCTTCAAATTCTTTAAGCAGGCATAAAAACGTTTAGATAACACGGCAGGTAAGCCACAATTTGTTTACGGTATTTGTGGAGCGGATCATGCCAACCTCCGCCAAGTCACATTCTCAAATAATTTGATGTCTACAAAAAATTAGAAAAATTATTTCTGTGACTAATTGCAGTTATCAGTAAAGGATCTCGCAACGGATAATAGAAAGATCAGTTTCGTTTTCCTCTTTGACTTCTAGAAGGCCTTTGATATTGTGGATCATAAGCTGCTATTGTCCAAATAGTTATCAGTTGGTATCATTCCGGATCTGTTACTGCACTGACTAGCCTACTTCAGAGGGTCCAGGAGGACATCGGGGCGTTATACAGATAGACTGGAACAAATAAACTCGCTCTTACCCTTCCAAAACAAAAGCAATTATAGTTGGTTCTAAATCCTTCCCCTCATCTGAAACTATGGCAATGTTAAGACCTTTACAGACACAGGGGCTCAGTATTCCATTTGTTAGATATGTCAAGGATCTTGCCTTCCATGGTACCTGAATGCTATCCTGGAAAGAGCATGCCTGTGAAATATCTAGGAAAACATTCAAGTTCCAAAGGGCCCTCACAGTTCGCGGGGCTCACCTTTGGAACACGCAACCGCCGACAATCAGAAGTGCACTCTTACAACATCATTTTAAGCAGCTTCTTTTAATTATTCACTCAACATCTCTAATCCAAATCTAAAAATCACTGGTAGCTTTTTACTATCATACGTATCATTACCAGAAATTGTCTTTTTCTTTCGTCTTCTACATTATTACTATTTTACTCTGTTAGTTCCCAACTTGCCTTTTCGCTCATCTAGAATACCGCACAACATACCAACTAAGATATTTTTAATACTTGTCCATATATTTAAAACTACTTTTATTTAATTAAGGAATCGTGCTTTGTAACTCTGGTCGCTATTTATTTAATAATATATTTTATGTACTCTTTGTTCCTTACAGGGCTAATTAACCCTAGGCACTTTTTGAAACATAAATACATAAATAAATAAATACTTGTCTGAGATTTAGATACTTTCATTTAACCTAATATTAATTTAATATTTACTGCAGAATGCTTTTGCGATACTCCACCTTCATAATCACTTAGATATTGTTAAATGTACATATTACAACGAGAAATAAAATTATACTTTTGTCCCGTGAAAAACACTTCTACTAGAAAACGAGAAATTTCCAGGTATAAAATATTGAGTTGTCCGAAAAGGCCTGTACCAATTTTTTAATAACGCGAACTTTTATAGTGGAACTTCTGGTTAGTAAAATAATCAGTCTTCTGGGATTCAGACACTTTTTTAATTTTAATATGAATCTAAAATTTACCTACTACATAATGCGTTTGTGATTGTCCACCAAAATGTCTAATTTTCCATGACCTTGATGAGTGGGTACATCTAAACATAAACGAACATAAATCAAGGCATGTGAATTATTCAAATACTTTGAAATGTAATCATATTAATTAAAAAATTTATTTTCTCAGACCAAGAAAGTTCGTGGAACGCAACTGCAAGACCCATACGTAATTCAAAATATGGGACAAAATCGTTTACTGGTTGTTTGGGACACCAGAGAGAAGGGCACACTCGAATTTCTGAACGAAATCAATCGGATGAAAAATCTAAAACTACTGACATTTGTATTCACAATATTTGTAGAGCCAAAACTTTAGTTGGATATGGCAATGACGCAACTTTGGACATTAAGGATCAAATCATTGAAGGTATGACTTGATTTGTAATTAAAATATCTTAAATAAAACTATGGAATGAAAATTTTCTAATCACATTTTGGTAAATTTTCAGATCCGGAAACGGAAGAAGTGACGGGTCAAAATAGTAATACTAAGTATGAATCAAAAGTATGCACCGTATATATAAGACAAGATTTGCTAGCTGATAAGAAGAATCTGAGAAATCCAAAGAAGCAGAACATTCAGGATTTAGAACCGGAAAATAAATACAAATGTAAAAAGTGTGCCAGAAGCTATAGTCAGAAAGCAAGTTTATATAATCATCAAAAATATGATTGCGACGTCACGCCTCAATTCACATGTAAATTCTGCGGTAAACTATTTAAACGGAAAAATAACATGAATTCCCACGTGGACATTGTACATTTTAAATCATATTCACAGATATCTAAAACAAAGTACAAGTGTAACAATTGTAGTCGAAGTTATACTTACCTAAGAAATTTAAATCGACATAAACGACAACAGCACGCAGCAGTAAAACCACAATTTATTTGCGATTATTGTAGCCACAAAACGAATCAAAAAATACACTTGGAAACACACATTACTTATTGCCATCTGAAGTAATTTAGTATGCGAAACTTCAATCCTTAGGACATTTCTCATACTAGTTTATATCTTAAGGTGTCAGAAAACAAATTCAAAAAAATCTCAAATCAAGCTACAGTTATAAAAAATGTACGCGGAGTTACAATTCCTTAAATTCTTTAAGCAAACATAAACGTTTAGAACACGCAACAGTTAAGCCACATTTGTTTGTGATATTTGGGCTGCAGATTATACCAACCTCTGGCAAGTCACATTCTGAATAAATTTAGAGTCCACAAAAAATTATAAAAATTAATTCTGTTACTTAAATTATTTCTGTGACCAATCGCAGTTATCAATACTGGCTTACGGATCCACTGCTTGTCATAAGTTTAAGTTTTCGACATAAAAGAAACACTTGTATGAGATTTAGGCATTTTCATTTAACTTAATACATATATTAATTTAATATATACCGCATGATGCTTTTCTGATCCTTCACCTTCTTAATCATTTAGATATTGTAAAATGTAAATGGTACATCTAAAAGTAAATTTATAGTTGAACCCCGTGAAATATTTAAATAATATAGCATTGCTGCGTGCAAGTTACGTATACGATTTTTCCAGTTTATGAACATTCTTCGAAAAAAAAACTGTTAGAAAATTTGAAGTTTCTGAATATAAAATATTGACTTGCCCGAAGTGCCCTGTACGAATTTTGTAATAACCAAAACTATTGCAGTAAAACTTCTGGTTAATAAAATAGTAATTCTTTTGGGATTCAGATACTTTGTTTTTATTTAATATTAATGCAACATTCACCTATTGCTTGATGCGTTTGTGATTGTCCATCAAAATGTCTAATTTTTCATGTCCTTAATTAATGGGTACATCTTAACGTATGCCAACATAAATCATGGCGTGTGGATGATTGAAATATTTTCCAATTGAAACGTAATAATTAACACATTTATTTTCTCAGATCAAGAAAATTCTTGGTACGCAACTGCAAGACCAAAGGCTAATCCGAAATATGAGATAAAATCGTGTACTGATTTTTTGGGACATCAGAGAGAAGGGTACTATCTAATTTCTGAAAGAAATCAATTGGACCAAAAATCTACAACTACTGACATTTCTATTCACAATAATTATAGAGCCAAAAATTTAGTTGAATATTACATGCACGAAACTTTAGACATCAAGGATGAAATCATCCAAGGTACGACTATATTTGTAATGAAAATATCTTAAATAAAACTGTAAAATAAAGACTTTCTAATAAAATTTGGGTAAATTTTCAGATTGGGAAACGGAAGAAGTTACAGGCCAAAATCCTAATACAAACTATAAGTCAAAAGTGCGTACCGTAGATATAATAGAAGATGATATCTCAGCTGTGAAGAATATACTGCACAGCCAAAAGAAGCAGGAAATGCTGGATTTGAAATCAGAAAATAAATACAAATGCAAAAAGTGTGCCAGAAGCTATAAACAGAAAGCAGGTTTATATAATCATCAAAAATATGAATGCTACGTTACGCCACAGTTCCCATGTAATTTTTGCGGCAAACTATTTAAACGGAAAAGTACCATGAATCGGCACGTGAGACATATACATCTTAACCAAAAGTCAAATCCATTTAAAACGAAGTTTAATTGTAACAATTGTACTGGGAGTTACGATTCCTTCAATGCTTTGAATCGACATAAACGTGAAATGCATGCAGGAGTCAAACGAAAATTTATTTGCGATTACTGTGGCCACAGAGCGAATCAGAAATATGACTTGGGAGTGCACATTATTAGTCGCCATCTCAAGTAATTTAGTACACGAAACTTCAATCCGTAGGGTATAATATCATACTAGTAGATATCTCTACGCAACCGGAAACATATTGAAAGACATCTCAAACTAAAACTACACTGTTAAAAATGTTTGGGATTCTACAAAACTTTTACAATACAAGCGTAAGCTAAAATTGCAAATACGGTATTGGAATAACGAAATGGCAATGCATGTATTGTAAGTATTGTACTTCGTGGAGTCACCGTCGAGCATTCCAATACATGTGTTGTAGCACGGACTCTGAGATATTGTAAAAATCCAATACATGTGAGGTAGCACGCCAATGCCAGCATTTGGAAACTGCAACATCATGTATTGTATGGTTACCTTACATTTCGCAAATACACTTCCGATACATTTATTGTATGTTTCTAACATAAATTTTTTACAGTGTAATTGTAAAAAATGTAGTTGGAGTTAAAGTTCCTGAAATGCTTTAGGCAAAGCAGCAGTCAAGCCACGATGTGTTTGCGATAATTGGGGTGCGGATCTTGCCAACCTCTGGCAATTAACTTTCTCAAAAAATGTGTAGTACGCAAAAAATTATAAAAATTAGTTCTGTAACTTCAATTATTTATGTGACTAATCGCATTTATCAATAATGGCTTACGGATTTTCTACTTTCCATAAGTTTAACTTGTTCACTTGAAAGGAATACTTGTCTGGTATATTTAGATACTTTTATTTAACCTTATAATAATTAAATATTTAGTGCATGATGCTTTTGTGACTCTCCACGTTCTTAATCCTGTATATATTGTAGAATGTAGATAGTACATCTAGAAATAAAATTATGGTTAAACCCAGGGAAATATTTAAATAATATAATATTGCTACATGCAAATTACAAATGTATTTTCACAGTTTATAAAAATGCTACGTAAAAAACTTCTAGAAAATGAGAAGTTTCTGGATATAAAATATTGAGTTTTCCAAAAAGTCCTGTACGAATTTTTTAATAACCAGAACTTTTATAGTAGAACTTCGGGTTGGTAAAATAATCATTCTTCTGGGATTCAGATACTTTGGTTTAATTTAATATTAATGTAACATTTACCTACTGCATGGTGTGTTTCATGGTGTGTCCATCAAAATTTCTAACTTTCAATGTCCTTAATTAATGGGTGCAACCTGAATCAAAGCGTGTGAATTATTTAAATACTTTAAAATTTGAAACATATTAATTAACAAATTTATTTTGCCAGACCAAGAAAGTTCTTCGAACGCATCTAAAAAGCTAAAACATAATCCAAAATATTGGAAGAAATCGTGTACTGGTTTTTTGAGAAACCAGAGAGAAGAGTACAATCCTATATCTGAAAGAAATCATTTGGATGTTCACAATGATTCGAAATCGAATACCTTAGCTGAATATGAAACTTACGAAACTCTGGAAATTAAGGAAGAAATGATCGAAATTGAAGATGACCATGACGAAACTTTAGACATCGACGATGAAATCATCCTAGGTGTGAATATATATTTGTAATAAAATATCTTAAATAGAGCTATGAAATAAGAATTTTCTAATTGCATTTTGTTAAATTTTCAGATCGAGAAACGGAAGAAGTGACAGGCGAAAATCGTAATACAGAATATTATAGGCAGAATATTCAGGATTCAAAACTGGCTAATAAGTATACATGCGAAAAGTGTGGGCGATGCTATAAATATAAAAAAACGTTGTGTCGTCACAAAAAATTCGAATGCGACATTATGCCACAGTTTTGTTGTAAATTCTGTGGTAGAAGATTTAAACAGAAAATACACATGCAGTCCCATGCAGCTAAACTGCATCAGAAAGAAGCCAACTGTAACATTGATTCAGGGATTTTTATATCTTCGTAATAGCTATGTGACGTCATGAGATTTAGATTTCATACAAAATTGAAACTTTAAGTACAAATTATTGGTTAGTAAGAAATACAGAGAAATGAAATAAGTTTTAATCCAAGTTTTAAAAAATGACAACATTTTGAATACTTGTTTTGCTATTAATTCCTCTTATTTTCATTTCAAATAGGCCTTTATAGTCTGGTTAATTATAAGGCAAACTGTGAAATCAATTATAAATTTCGAATCTTAGCCAAAATTATTCTTTGTTTGTAGCTAGATTAAGGATAACTATTGCTGGTTTACATATAAATTTTTTCCGTACAGGAGCCGGGAAATAAGTACGAATGTAAAAAGTGTACTCGAATCTACAAACATAAATATAGTTTGGCTAATCATATAAAATACGAATGCGACGTCACGACACTGTTTAATTGCCAACTCTGCGGCAAATAATGTAAAAGTAGAAAGCACACCTCAAATGAAGTGTAACAGTCACAATTGTACTCGGAGTTATAGTTTATTATATGCTTCAAATCGACAGAAATGTGTAGAACATGCTCCTGTCAAATCAAAATTTATTTGCGATGTTTGTGATCACTAAAAGAATCAAAAAAGTACCTTCAAACACACAAATTCAAAAACATCTCGAACGAATTCATCTCAGCATAATTGTAACAAATATACTCGAAGATATAGTTTCTCAAATGCTGCAAGCAAACAAAAACGATTTCAACACACAGCAGACAAACGAAAATTTATTTCCGATCATTTTTGTTATAAAACGAGAGAGAAGGCTTACTTGTGAAGATATATTAGTTTACGTCATCTTAAGCGACAAATGACGTAAAACTTCAAAGATAGTTCTTGAAACTAATAGTAGTAATAAATACAAATAATTGTTTTTAATTAAAAAATATATATAGGTATAAGAGAGTATATATTATTTGTCTTTTTCTTTTCGACTTACTCTAAGAAGTCAAATAGAAACGATTGCTAATCAGTATTTAATTCCATAATTGTATTTGAGAAATAAAACAATATTTCCGTGCATTTACTCTCTTTTATTCTCAAATTCATTTAAATCTAAGTGCATACTCCTTTCGCGGTCCCTCCCTTCTTAATTGAAAAAATAGGGTACTCATACGAAGATATAAATAACCTATAAAGAAGCATTAAATACAAGTTTTGTAAACATTTATCAATAACAGCTTATGGTTCGACTTGTTATATGTTAAAGTTGTCCAAATTATGTTCATGCACACATTTTTACTTTTTAAATTTCAATTTCGAAATCCGATTTCAATTTCAACAAGGCTATTTGACCTTTATGATTTATTTTTTACTATAAAAAAGGTTTAAGTTTTCTACTCAAATTATTTAACGAATGTATTATATTTTGGTTCACGAAAAGACTTTTTTTTCGGAAATTTAGACACCATCTTTTAACTTAATATTAATTGTCTATTTACAGCACATAATGCTATTGTGATTCTTCATTTTCTTAATCATGCAAATACTGCAGAGGTACATCGAGGTATAAACAACATTACAGAAATTGAAGCATGTTATATATTTTAATAATATCTAAAATTTTGAAAACACAAATTATAAAGCTTATTCTTTCAGATCAAGAAAGTTCTTCCGAACACATGAAGAGAAATTGAGAAATTTCTGAAAATAAAATATTCTATTATTTCCGATGGGAACTTTCTTAATGGTATATTTATTCAGAGTTGCTACGAAACCTGGAAGACCTGAAAATATCCCGAAATTTGTATAAAGAACCTGGAAAGCCTGGAACGTTCTGGAATTTTGAGAAAGAGCCGGCGGAAATTATCTGCATGCCTATTTTTGAGCTGTTGCTCTAAAGTGATTTAGTTTTTTATAATATCAATATCAAAATTTTTTCCTCATAATTACACAAAAAATATTGCAAAAAGGCGAGCAATTTGAATGTTCTCACAAAATTGAAATAACTCTGGAAATAACATTTTTCATATTTCTTTGGATAATTTGATTAATTATTAAGTTATTTTCAGATTTTTCCCCCAGATCTTATCCTATGATCGAATTTATTGAAAAAAAATCTTAAAATTTCGAATAATGATTGTACACAACAAATAATGGACAAAAATTCAAAACAACGATTTTTTGATGAGCACTACTAAAATGTATTTAAGCATGATAAATAATGATTTTATAAAAATTTTGGTGTTTAAACATATTAAAATTTTTTCGACGTTTTTATGTTAATTATATGAGCTAAAAATTTGATCTCTTATATATATATATATATATGCTTTATAACCATCTTTGTCGCTCTTACGGTATTGGCCGCGACCCTGCCCTGCCGAACGTTCCAAGGGAGACAGAGTCAATTGTCCGAAACGAGATGTGCCAAATTTTCTGGAACTACGATTTTCGGACAGTAGTCTCGATGTCATTTTTTTAGATGACAGTTACTCCCAGTGGGACCCTGCGGTGGTTGTTAACCTTTAGTTTTTTATATATACGAAAATATGGATACACGAAGAGTTGCATAACTTTTTTATTTTTGGAATTAATAAAAAACCAAAAAAGTGCTTTCGAGTTATCACTCAGCTCTATCGAAATTTGATATCCATTTTCGAAAATAAAACATAAATTTGACTGTAGTTGAAGGCAGCTCAAACGGGTATGTTAAATTTGCTAGGGATGGTTTTTTGTGTTTCTTGATTATTACTATCGTGTTTGGTTTATAGTTATGAGTCTGGCTGGTGTGATTATTTTTCCTTTAGCAATTGGTGGCTGTTTTGTAAACAGAATATTAGTTTAATATAAATGAAGTTAAAAATATGGAAAAAGTACAAAAATAGATGAAAGGTTACTTGGTTATTTTATAAGTTTAGCGTAACAACTCTAGTGAAAACCAGACTTGGAACAAGTCTCGCTAAAATCCTACAAACGAAATTTTGAATATCATTTATATCTAGGTGTCATCCAATCATTTTTTAGTTGAAACAAGAAGAATGTGATTCTAAATAATTAAAGATACCCCTATTTTAAAGCCCCGTTGTTGCCCGATTATAATTTAAAGTCTTTTATTGAACATAGAAATAGTGGTCAGGACCTTCTCAGCACCCCTTTTTGAATGGGACAGAGTAGGACATTTTCTGCATGGGAGTTCTTGAAAACATGTTTCTAATCAGTCATACAGAATTTTTTACATTACTTTCGCTAACATTGAATCATTCTAAAGCCAAGTAAAACTTGAAACTTTGATAGAGATAACGTTGTATCAGTAAAAATAAATATTAGATCAAGGATTTTCTATTGAACGTTGTAATCTATATGAAACTGAAAAAAACAATGTCAGATAGTAAACTGAATCAGCACATGCTGACAATTTCAATAAAGATAGCAGAAAAACAGATTTTCTCATGGAACTTTATCACCGTCCAGACTTGAATTCCTTTCAACATGATGGTAGTTGTGCCATCAATGAATAATACTAAAGCTAATTATTGATTATTTCTGAAAAATTTAAATACACAAACTTTGAAAAAAATAAAAAAATAATTTATACTTTTTAACATGATTTCCTGTCATTGTTAAAATCTGATATATGGATCTTCCTCAATATCAAGGTCACCTTTGTTTCCTTGCGTAATATATTTGCGAATATTTATTTAATTGCTTCAGAATTTGTTAAATTTCTTCTGTTTTATAACATTGACCGAAAGATTAAGAGAGATACACGTAAAAGACATTTTTTATTTCATGAATATGTTCTTCAATTCACGGTTGAGGTACAAATAGCGAATAACTCTACTTTGCGAGGAGAACTATGGATAGAACATGATGACCTGCCCAAATTGATGCAACTGATGGGAGCGGAGCGTATTAGGATTTGTCGCACTCTTTATCATGCTCTTGCAATATTGCAAAGGAATAATCCTTTTGTATCCAGACCCATTCCGTATCGTCTATGTCCCGGTCACTGATACAATTCTTTCAAACATTTTTAACGATGTCTTAATGTCTGGTTCCTTTTTACGTTCCAGAAAAAACCGTTTTTGTATTTTTCGTTCCCAAAGCAACGCCACGCAAGCTTATACCTATATCCTTAGCCTTCTGCTTATTTGGGTTAATTGAAAATTTAATTTACAATAGACTTAACTGGTACTTTGAGCATAACTTTTGTCTCTTCCCTACACAATTCAGTTTCAGAAAAAGGAAATTTCGCGCGGATAATTTGGCCTTACATTTCGCGGAAATTTAGACGGGTTTCGTGTAGAGTGAGGTTACTGCGGATCTTTTTCCAGACCTCAAAGGGACTTTTCTTAGCGTAATCCCCCAAATTTCGATGGATGATCTCAGAGATTTAGCTGTACCTAAAAATATAGGTAAATTTGTTTCAACACTATTTCATGCAAGAAAATTTATTCCAATATCAATAGTGAATTGGTTTGACCCAGATTTTAGCAGAGTGGACCTTCGCCAGGGCTTCATTTTGAGCGTCATAATATATTCAGTTTATACTCGCAAGCTCTAGATACTTTTGCCATCGGGGTGAATCATATTCAAATTTGCAGATGATGTTGTACTTTTATTTAGATCTAACAATGACCCTGCACTTTGCAACGCGTCCCTCCAACAATGCTTAAATGCGTTTGCAGAGTTTTTATCGGAACGCGGATTGAAAATTTGCCCTAACAAAAAATTATTTTTCATTAACAAAATAAAATTGAATGTTGATGAACCTAGATCAGGGGCCTCCAAACGTAGATCCTGTATCTACTGGAGATCCCAGGCCAATAAGTCGGATCTACTCTGCTCTGACCCAGAACTGTCAAAATCCTTTATCTGATTCGAGCCTCTTTGAACCCTTAAAAAATGATCCACCACGTTTGAATTTCAGAACCGAGCCCTTCTAACTGGGAATTTTTTTTCCGAGGGGTCGTAAATTTTCTCTCAGTTTTGCTTTCGAAAAAAAATGGTAGATCTGGAAAAAGGTCGGGCGATCCTGGGTCACGCTGCACCTGTGGATTCTGGAGACCCCTGACCTACATGTATTAGTAGTTTAGATTAGGGTTCTTATATTCACACATGGCAAAACTACAAATTCTTTGGTAAACTAAAAAAACAAAACAATCGACAATAATATTTTGACAGTAGACAAGAGCTTAGAGTGGTCACTTGAAGTTGGATGCAGCGCTCCTGCGATTATGACGGACATGAACAGAAGTTCGCGTATGAAAAAGACAGATGAGAATACTATATAAATCGATATAGTTTTCTCTTGATCGTAAAGGTCTTGAACTTGGTTGCAGCGCTCGTGCGATTATGACGGAGATGGAACGAGAGAGGGAACGATCACGTCACAATAGAGAGATTCTGCTTTCGACCAATCACGAGCTGTTTCATTTCTTTTCATCCTGCTACGTCATCACTTTTCCTCCCTAGGAATAAAATGAAAACTCTTTTATTAAAAAAATATATATATATAAGTATATAACGTAGAAAAAGGGTTAAAAAACCACCACAGGATGCCACTGGGAGCAACTGTCATATAAAAATGACAACGGTTCCCAGTAAATGGAATCACAACAACAACGACAGACCGGCGAATCCCTCGTGTGTCTTGAGGATACGAATCCACCCAAGGATGACAGCTTTTTGCATCCATTTCGCAAGTGCCTTGGCATATTTTTGGCACGTGGGTAGGGCTTTGAGGTTACGAATCAGTGGAAGTTTCGCACCTCCGAGAGCACCGATCACAAGGACAATTACTGCAACCTAATATTTTGGGTAAAGTCGTTTCAGCTCCCTTTTAAGGTCTGATATCTCTCCTTTTCCTTCTCCTTAGAAGAGATGTTCTAGTCGGTTGGTGCCGAGAATTCAATCAGGAATATAGTATATTACTCTGATGAATATATTTAATTTAAAACGTGAATTTCATAAAAGTTGAATTGTCAAACGATTCGAGCACGTTTTTAATTAAATATATTCATAAGACCCTAATCCAGCTTGGTGATAGACATCCGTCACCCTTTTTCGTACTTCTATTCCCTCACAAGACTTTAGCATAGCTCATTAAATTCCAAATTATGCGAACTCAATTCATAGGAAAATATACAATTTTTTACTTTTTGGTGCTCCGAGCTTCATCAGTATTCTGAGCTCTTCCTTCTAAACCTTGATTCGTCTCAATATCTTTATTTTATCCAGAGATAATTTGTTCTGGCATTAACAATTGTGGTGACCACAATTTACAATATTTTTTATTTTCAAACTTGGTCCCCATTTACAAATAGACGAGTAATCCACTTGAATATTTTTCCATTTTTTCCGAACTTTTCTGCGACTTCAGGAACAGCTGAAAGTTGACCTTCCAAATCTAGGCATTGTCAGCAATGAGTTTCTCCAGATTTGTTGCTCTTACAACAACAAATTTTTCACAGAGATACGCGAAACGTCGTTGAACAGGTAGAAAGATTTCGAATCAGCTTTGTTAAACGCGAACTCAGTGCGATTTTTTTCAATGAGATAGAACTACTTTTTCCTAAGTGTCAGGACTTTCTGTCCCTATATTAATAGAGCCGGACACCCTTAGTGTCCAAATTAAGCGTGTCAGGCAAACCCGAAACGACGGAGTCCTCATCGAGATAGGTCCTGCAGCGCTTGGCAGAAATTCTATTCTCTGACATAAGTGAGACAGTCGGCGTAGGGGGTATCGTGCGCGAACTCGTGCCCTGCACGAAGATCGAGGTTCTGGACCTCGACGCAACAACTGACGCCGAGGAGGTGAAGGACGCAGTCCAAAGGCACTTTGTCAGTCAAGCGATAGACGATGTGAAAGTGAAAATCACAAATAGGGCCTTTAGCGGAAGACCTTAAGATGAAATAAGTGTCCTGTAGATCAGGGCTCACCACTTCCAGCAGGTGCTTATTGCCACGATAAGTGCATGACTGCCACCAATTTTTTCTGTCATTTTTTCTTCGGTTTCCAGGAATCCTGGGAAGGTTACGGTCGTTACGGTCACTCCTCGTTACGCCTCATTGTTCACACCGAAGGGTCTGATTTTTTTCTACTTGAATTCACAATACATTTCATTTTTTCATTTTAAACTGTAATTTACCGTGAAGGATTAGGGACCAGTCGAACGGCAAGATTTATGAGGGCCTGTTCTCGGGCCTGTTTGTCCTCGTCTCGCGACTGCCACTGGCAGTATTTGCGGTTACTGACTGCCTTCTGGTGAGCCCTACTGTAGAGTCTGAACAAAACCAGGGCTTTCACCATTTGGCAGCGAACTGCAAGGGTCCAGACCGGACCAAAGCATGTTGGAGGTGCGGTAAGGAGTTCTACAAAACTGCGGAGTGCGAAAGCACCCATCAGCGCTACCTCTGCGCTGCTAAAGAAGGAGATACCTGGCCCGACCATCTGTCGTGGTCTATGCGATGCTTGTCGAGCAGGGAGGCAGCTCCGTCGAGGAAACCTCCAAACGTACAGCGGTAGCCAGCCCCACCCAACCATGATGTCGAAGGCCGACGAGACCGTTGGGCGACACCGCCACACTGCTGGAGATAATATGTGCATCATGGTTGGGGCATAATATGGAGAAGACCAAGGAATATACAGCAGAACGCCGAGGCTCGGCGGAGTAGCCCGAAAGTCCTGATTCTGAAGTAATGCGATAACCGGTTCCGGGGATATGGGTTTGCATAAAGAGGTGAGTTTAGTGGGTATTACTGTTTATTACGTTGAGTCCCACAATCAGTGCGCTGATCCATTCTCACCTACTTCACAAAAAAATTAAAAAAACACCACCTTTACCACCTTTGTGGCAGTCTCATAAAAGTTTTCACTTGAATGTACTGTTACCACTTATCAAACGCCATAGCGTCCGGCCTTTCGTGAACAACAGCCTTCAATGATGTGCTTCTGCCTTCCTAACAATGTGACAGGAGGCTTCTTTTGCATGCCGAATTTATATGTTGCATTCGAGTTTTCGCCATATGCACGTGTATGCCTCTGTTGAAATTTTCCAGGTTGGCATTAGATCATTTGGCGAGCCCAAAAGAGTTTTCTGTTGCTTAACAAAGGCGGCCGTCAGGCTTTCCTTAACAGCAGTGTGACAGGGTCCCATCAATTGCAAGCATTGCCAATGGCATGGTGTCCGTAATAACCCCACAAAAATGCAATTATTGTACGGTAGGCAACCACAGCCATTTCTCCAAGAGTTATAGAGTAGCACATATAAATCACGTGCCAACGACAATTGTCAGTCTTTTCCGGAAATATATTTCGAAAATTTATAGGAAAATCAGTGACTGCAAGTTACAAGTTACAAGTCTCGAAGTTTCTAAAAAAATTAGAGTTAGATGAACTTCTGCTGTTACTGTTACTGAACAGTTACTGTTTTAAACAAGTAACGCGTAACTTAGTTTAAAAATTTCTGTATCTTGTAACAGTGTTAGTCCATAGTAGGTTACAATGGTTATACAATGGTTAGCTAAAATCTTCTATGAGAAGTATATTCTAGAACCAGTTAAAGGGAGGGGAAATCTAAAGGTCACACTGTCCCCTCTATTTGAGAAACTGTGAATAACCATTGTAATTTGGTGCTTTATCGAAAAGAGCATATGTCAACATCCGAACATCCCTGGATCCGCATAAGAATTACAAGGCTTCAAAATTAGACACTCTGTAAATGGGAACCAATAATCAGCGTTGTTGGAATTTTTGTTCTAACTGTGAGCATATATTGATATACTTTGTTATATAACATCATTTGCTCAATAGCCACACCCTTAAAAGTTCGCTCCTAGTAGTCGATTCCAGACCTTTGGGGGAAGCCCAGGATGTCAACCATTGATTCAGTTGTAATTTCCCTGGGGTTCATGAAATGGGCCCCAAGGTTTTGTTGCCTGAGCCGAGCTAGTGCCGTGCACTGGCATAATATATGCAGGGATTTTTCGCCATCCCTACATCATTTTCTACCCTCTCTCGTGGAGTTTAACACTATTTTCTGCTTGTGATATTTCAAGTGCTTGTGTCCTGTGAGTATCTGGATTACTGTCCTCAAATCTTTCTTGGGTAATCTCAGGATTTTCCCGGCTTTGTTCATTCTCTACGTATGACCAAGCATAGCTTTCACCTGACGGCAACTCTGGATCCGTTCCCAGTAATCCCGGTGTTTTTTCCTGGTCCAGTTTTTCTTGGCCATCCGAATGCAGCAAAACACTAGTCCCAGTACCAGTACCGTGCCTATATACTTTTTTTCTGAGCCGCTTCTAAACAACTGGTCTTGTTTTCTGTTAACCCTTATCCCTCCATGACCAGAAGCTTATATAAGGGCCAGATTGTTTTTTATACATGTTCATTCAATGTCTTTTTGCTGCAGTTAATGTCGCTTGGCTGTCTGAGTAGATTGTAACGTTTTCTTCCATTGATGTCTAAGGACGGCGTAGGGCGATTACTCACCGCCCAAGACCCATCTTTCTTCCTTCTGTGCTATCATTGATTTCTGCTCTAGACCCCGCTTTTTCTTTGGAACTATCTGTGTCCTTGAATTCCTCTTGAAAGAGCCGGTTATACGATTTGCTTTTCATACATCCCTGCTTGTGATGTAGACACGGAAAGTCTTGGTGAAATTGAAACGTTTTCCTTTGCCTGATTTCTAGCCTGATTTCATTGCGTGGGCGTAGACCACATTGCTTTTTTTCCTTCTTTGTCTTAAGTTTCGCCCGTGCCACCACACCACAACTTTCTTCATTGGGTCTCCAGAGCTTCGCTCAGTTTCGTTTATTATCCAGGATTCAGTTTGTAAAATGAACTTTTTGATTGCAGTTTATAATCGAAACAGATAGAAAAGAACAACTTTTTGTTGCAAAATGTATAATTTTTTGTTGATTACTCTAAAATAAATTCTGAACAATACTTTATATAAATCATCCTGCGTTTTATACAAAAGCATTCAAAAAGTTAATGGATTCTTCACGAAAAATAAACGGAACGTCCGTGAGGTTTCCGCGAATTCTTTCCTCGTGGAGAGAGATTTATTTATCCTTCTTATCTCATCTTAAACATAGAAAAAAACAAATAATTGAGCACATAAATTATTATGTATATATTTTTTCAGGTGTCTCTAATGAATAGTTTCCTGAAACTTGAAGGCTCATATATAATGTGATAACTGTTTTAACAGACTTCGTGACGAAATTTATTTTCCTTGAAGCTGATTTATGAAATATAAATAAATCAGAACTGCACTTCACTAGATCACGACATAAGATTGTTAAAAATTTGATTTACTCTATTAACTGAGTTCATCAACAATACATTAGTCAGTGTTTTTCCTAAGTAAAAAAGAATGAGGATTGTGAATAACTTGGTCATATCATTGGCGGTTATCCTTAATTCTATTGGTGAATATAATAATATAATATATCCATAATTTTCAGTACAGTTTTAGGTTCTCGTATACTCTGAGGAAATCGGAATAAGAATGTTTTAATAAAAAATCAAATTACAAAAGTTTCCTGTTTTGTACGGAATTTGTACGAATTTCAGAAACAGAAAGTACATTGTTCGGTTTTTGTAGTCAAAAGTCAGAATGTCTGATTCATTTCGAATGACCTAGACAAATCAGATCCGAATTCTATCTCTGTTGGACTTCTTAGATTTTGTGTTTAGCGGATCAGTTTGATTTTTCTGTATGGTACATATGTCGAACACGTTACCCGATAAAGAACGGATAATTTGAGACTGACTCCTGATAAGTCTCTCCTCAAACTCACATGCTTCTGAAAGTTAATTTCTCAGAGACGTAACGCTGTGCGACGCGCTTTTTACCCCCTCCCCTGATGTGCTACGTTACATAGACATTTTTTTTTAATTTGATTTTTACGTAAGATATACATCAGCTTCGGAAGTTAACGAAATTTTGTACTTAAACGTTTATGAAATTCATAAAAGCAGAAATTTGGGAACATTTAACGTGAAAAATCTGCAAAGGCATTTATCTAGTATATGTCCAAAAAATTAAGATGCCTCAATCCTTGCAGAGATTCAAGTGGAAATCAAGGCAGAAAAAAATTATAAGAATATGGGACTAAGTACAAGTTATAGATGAAGATTTTCCATATATTGACGCAGAGTTGTGAAATTTTCAGTTGATTAGTAATTATTTGCTGATGAGTGCAAGTTCAAAAAGTACTATTATCAGACGATGATTATAGAATACTCAAAAATTTGAATGACTGTTACTCCTTGAAAATACATTACGAAAAATCTGCAAAAAATATATTTTTTTTTATTGTTTCGGTGCAAAATGATATGTTATTAGGTTATTAACACAAGACCAGTGTGGTGTTATATTTGAAACTGAAGAACATGCGACTAATTTGATGAAAATTTCTGCAGCATGTTCCTCGTCCCGTATTTATAGAACCTTTTTCTGCTGATATTTTTATTAAAATTGGTATAAAAATTGAGGCATCTACAATTTTCGACAGATCGTAGAATATTCATGATTGAACCGAAATATTTACGTTGACGTTTCCCTGTATCGCGCTCAGATCTTGTCAAATACCTATATAAAAACAATAAAATAGCTCTATTTATCAAATTCAAAAGAATTCAATTTTGAATGCCTAGTTCTCGCATGGTTAATTTTTTGAGTCAATTTTTTTTACAAAGTATTTGCCAGAAAGTTGAGCTGCCACTTTCAGTTTCAAATATATCTTTATTAAATTTGTTCATTTTTAATATTTCATTCCGACATTTTCAATTTTGATATTGTAGAAAAATTGAGTTATCTACATTGTTTGATAGTAAGTTAGTCTTCGGGGTATGAAGAGAGACGCTGTGTGTGACCTGTAACATGTACCAATTTACATCTTGCTTTACAATTTTGAAACGAGGGGTTCATGATATACCAACATAAAATTATGTAAATTGAAAATTGATTTAATCCCTTATTTTTTTCTGGCAGAATTGGGTTCACTGTTCGATTGTTACCCTAATGGCGAAAAGATTCCTTGGAGCGGACCTTCATATTCTTCTGGCAAACCTGATTCTCCTGACAAGTCTCTTGCTCCTGCCAGACCTCATTCATCTACCAGTACACCTGCTCGTCAGGAGTCCTCTCTTGGTGGCATGTACAGATCCAGGTCTCCTCCAAGCAATCCTCCTTCTGATACTGTACTTGGATTTAAACTTGATCAACTCAGGTTGATGCGGATTATTCCACTGAACAATCCGCGACGGCTATTCGAACTTAGGAAATACGTTTTTCCTGCTGATCAAATAATTCAAAGAAAAGTAAATCATAAAACATATGAGCCGATTCCAACGAAAGAACATATTGTATTATCAACATCCAATGGTGAAGCTTTAGCAACATTAGAGAGCGATGGTTATTTTATGGGAATATATAATAACTATCGAATGCGGTCGAAAATAATCATGGCGAGCGGCAGCGTAATCATAATGAATAAACAAGAGCTCAAGGACAGTCCAGTAGGCAGCCACCGCCATTTCTCAAAGAGTTATAGAGTAGTACATGTAAACCGCATGTGAATCACAATTGTCCATACACTATTAATTCAATTTGAAAAAAAATTGTAACTAAAATATAATATTTTATTTAAAATGTTACTTCAACTTTTCCTCACCACCCCATGTCACAGTCAGTCTTTTTTTTAGAAATATATTGTTAAAAGTTATAGAAAAATTAGGGCTTACAAGGTTTTCTCATTTTGCATAATCGTGTCAAATGGTCCCCAGAATTTGACATGCTCAGAAATTTTGGTTAATCTAAAAACTGAAATAATAATTATATTAATAAGCAAAAAATTCTTCAATAATTAAGGTTCGTACTCATTATCAGCACAGGGCCCGGATCGACTAGAAGTCTTGAAAATAAAAGTATAAGTCACATAAAATTACAAAAAAGTCGCATGGAAATTTCTAAGAAAGTCCAAAAAAGTTGTATACAAATTTTGAAGCTAATGGCAAAAGCAATATCAGGCACTGAATGACTAACTTGATTTGTTTAGAAATACAATGTACATCATTCTGATTAATTTTCAAATATTTTTCACACAATCAAAATAACTTTTAAAGCTAAAACAATGTTTTGAGAATAGTCATTCAACTTAAAGGATTCCAAATCTATGTTAGAAATATTTCTTTATCAACTGTTAAAATTATCAACATGTATTATTTTCTAATGAAAGAAATTCATAATTTATATTGATTTTTACCTTCAAGAGCATTAATTTCGAACAGCTTAAGTTTAAAAAAACTTGAGAATTAAGGCTTAAAATTGGTATAATTCAAATATAAAATTGATAATTCTTTAATAGTAGAATTTAAAATTAATAAAAAATTTGGTTTTGAAATAAAGCTTGCAATATGAAAAATTTAACACTTTGAATGCGGATTCACACAATTAGAAGTTTTTTTTTTTATTTCAAACTCTATTAATTAAAGTTGTTTTAGTTTTTTCAATATCTTAAAATATAATCATGTAGTGAAGGTCTTTTCTGGTTTGTTAATGCTTCTCTTAAATATTTTGAACACGTTTAGACTCAGATCCGAGTATTTTTCGAGGCTTAGTTCTGTAGAGGATACAATATATCATAAATATATATTTTTTTAATTCTGACTTAAAATAGAGTTAATATAATACCATAGATAGTTCATATCTCCAATAGTTGGAGATAGGAATAAATAGACAAAGTTCGCGTTTCGGACATATGATCTTTAATTTAGTGCAAAGCGCGAGACGCGTGATGAGACAATCTTGAATAAAGTTCTCATTTCAGATTTCATTTGATAAAAATTAGGAGGTATTATTTAAACCCTAATTAATATACCAAATTTTACAGTCGTGAACAATTAATTTTTAATTTTTATGAAAAATGATAAAATAAGTATTTCCGCATTTAAAAGTGCCCGCCAACTGCCCATTGGCTATTGAAATAGGCACTGACCCCAGCATACTGCTCATTTCCGACATATTTGCTTTCTGCCATCTCATTTCTTTGTTGTGAAAAAGATTTTTTAATTAGGATTAGGGTCGATAATATTTATTTTTGTCCTGCAATTGATTTTCAAAAATAAAATCTCTTTGGTTGAAAATTCGACTCTTATATTGATTAAATTTTTTTGAGTATCACTTTGTATAACTAAACTTGTAACTATTTTATTTTTATTTGAAAAATCAACTACTTGGTTTAGAGTTAAACTACGTTTTGAAAAATTAATCAAAGTAGGCGCCATTTTTAGTCGAAAATTTGTCTTTTTTAGTTAAAAATTCATTTATTTTGTTATTTTTTTTTTAATCAAGACTATAGCTTGAAGATTTACCATTTTTGTTCAAAGGTGAACTGCTTGGTTGAAAGTTCAATTGATTCGTTAAAAATTAATTCTTTGGTCGCAGGCGCATCAATTTTATTACAAATTTTTATGCGTAAAAACTGTCTTTTTAAAGAAAAGCGTTTAACTTGGTAATTTTGTGCTAAACCGATAAAAGTACACGCAGCAATGAATCTTTCAACAAATATCTTGTGATAAAAATCAACGAAATGTTTACTGACACCATAGTAATAAATGATATTTTTTTAGCTTCAGTTCTTGACTATTACGTGATTTTTTCATATCTCGATGTTTACCTAATAAAAACAGAAATTTTTACACAAGATACACTGAGGACTTACGTGCCTCCATCAGGCATGCGCACATAGAGCCTATTTACAAAACGTGTCAGTTTCTGCTTCCGTGGCAAAAATTTTCACATGTGACATCAGTCAACATGCAGGAAATATGTCCAATAACAAGAGAAAAAATGAAGACCGTCAGCTACATTCTAATTCTTACATTTTCGGTTAATTTGGATTTTGTTGGTAAGTTTAGTTAGGGTGACCAGACTTATAATTTTCATACTTATATCCACTTTCTGAGCCTTGTCACTTTTGTCCTCAGATGTCTTTAACCTTCTGAATATTTTTGGGAATTAAATTTTTTAGTTGTTACATATAAAAAACTTGCGGTTATAGTGAAATATAATCAGTTTCTTATGAAATTTGTTATATGTATGTTATATGTAATTTGTATATATGTAACTTATGTTTTAATATTTATTCTTCTATCTTCTGTACTGGGCCCGGAATATACCAAAAGATGCGAGATAGCAGTTTTATGCAAAATTATTGTTAAAGGAGGTATTTAGAGTTTTTTGTAGTTTCTCATTGTAAATATAAAGTCAAAATTACAAACTTGAATGTTGAGGATACATTATTTCTGTTGATGATTACAAATATTGGTTCAAATTTAATGAAATTTCGTATCTAGTCGTTTTCAAGATTTCGATTTTAAATTTGATGTAAAAATTACATTATTGATTATGGTGGTCATAAAAATTTCTATTCAGGGGTTCACGCAGTGAGGGAAAGAATAATTTTCAAAAGTAATGATATTCGGGAAATAATTGATGAATCAACTATCTGGGGTTGTAACAATCTCAGGGGGTAACTAACCAGGAAACGTAGGTAGGTTTTCGCCTTTGATTTTCATGATTCTGACATATGTTGTAGCACTCGAAAAACTAAGCTTTTATTATCTGCGAATATCGGTCTCTTTCACAATGAAACCAACTGGAAAAATTTTCTTACAATGAGAGATCAAAAATGTGATTTTCTCAAATTATCTGAAAAATTTTCAGGGGGAAGAACTACCCCAAAATTATTTTTGATTACACAAAAATTGCCAAACAGTAGTAAATTCAGGCCGAAAGATTTGACCAAAATATATGTTGCTCGCGATAATTAAATAATGTTTATATGTTTGTACATTTTTACGAAAAATTATTTTCTAGAGGGTATCCACCCTTAGGTACATTTTATTGAGTTCTTATAAAATAAAGCAGCTTTTTCGTACGAAACCAGTTAGATAAATGTTTCTATAGTGAGACGTGTAAGATATGATTTTCTCAAATTTTTCGAATAATTTTTAGGGGGGTGTTCTACCCCAAAATTATTTTTGATTACACAAAATCACAATAAGTGTAGTTCACTGTTTGCATGTTTCCATAGAATTAAGGAACTTCTATTACGTAATTTTACATTGTCAGAAGTAGGCCTTACATCGGGAAGCATTTTTTTCATAAGTGATTTGAGTGTAAGTATATTTCAAATGCATTGTGCTACCGAACATTTTTAACTCTTAGAAAAATGTGAACGTGATTATAACAAATAGATTTATAAGACCAGCAAGCATTAATATACTTCATTATTCAAATTGTATGTGGTACAGTAATGATGCTCTTCGAAGAAATGTTTGAAAAGCAAGGATATTTTGCACCACGAACATTTAATAACGGCTACATTTTTACATGCTTGAACTACACACAATGTGTTGGAAAATGTCTTGAAAGAAAAATCTAATGGATTCTCAAATTCTCCTGGGTTTTCTGTGACGTAGCGACTTTTAAGCCAGAAGTATTTACCTTGGTGATAATAATTGATTATGTACTAAAGACTGTCACTTTATAATATTATTTCGTATATGGAGCTTCATGTCGTAGTCGAAAAGTAGGTTTAACAGAATCCAAAAAATGTCGCACTTAATTCTTTCAAATACGAAATGTGTAGACGTCAGGAGGCTGAACTTTTCCGGTCTTGCCTTTTGGTTTAATCATGGGAACAATAGTCTTTCGATTATATGTTGCTTGATATACAACTTCTGGGTAATGTCCAGTCCAAGGGTCTATAAGTACTACACTTGTCTGTTATGCGTTCGGGAAGAGAACGTTCTTCAACCAGCTTGGAAAATGTTCTGTGTGAAAATTTTCTGTAGTATGGTGAAATTAATAGCCAGAATAAATATGAGCTTGAAGCGTTCGATTTCGAACTCTTACTTTTTTAAGCTTAGCTTTGAGCCGCTACATCATCATTTTAAAACGTACTAAAATATTGGTTCGGTTCGAAAATATCCATTTATACAAGGCTCTTATTTTTGAAATTTAGTTAGAAAACCATTTTTACACAAAATAGAGTTGGAAAAATTTTTTTCATTGATTTGAACATCAAGAATTTCCGGCACATGAAAAAATACTTTTATTACTGAAAATGATAAAAAATAAGCAAATTTTGCCGACGTAAGCTTTCCAGATTTTGATCTAGCTAGAGAGACATTGATTGGCTGAAACATTGTTGCTTCCACAAAGGGTCCAAGCTTTCCACTTTGTTCTTTTAATACAAGAAAAAGCAAAGCAGCTTTCCATCTGCTGAAATCGTGGGCTGAATAGTATAGCTGTGTGAGTTGTAGAAGAAATAGATTGGACTACACATTGCATTTGTCGAGTACCTCCAACTGCTAATGTTCGGCCAGAAAGCATCTCTAATTGGAATCCACTTTGATCTGAGTTATAAATATTCTCTCTCCGATATTGAGTGATGAGCGGCTTCACTTCATTCGCAAAATTATCCGCGTTTAATTTCAAAGTTTCCTTATCTTCTAATGTTTTTCTCGTGATAAATTTATTGACTTTTCTGGATTTTATTCGAGGAGTTTTTTTGAACCACCATACCCACCAGTCAGATCATTTAAATCGTGTATCTTCAAAACCAAGAATTTTTTTAGCATGCAGAGTCCATTTTTGTAGATCCACATCGTGGACGACCATATCAGCATCAATTGCAATTTATGAATTGTTTAACGTGTAGTCTGAAATACCATGTAATTTTTCCATAAAGTACCTCCTTTATTTACTTGTCCTGCCTGTCGCCTCAATTGACGATTGAATAGGAAGGAAAGATTGTTGGCGTTCCCAAGGACCCTGAGCTTGTGGATATAAGTGTTATCAGACATCTTAACAGTGGAGAGCCCTATACATACCTAAGCGTGCCTTAGAGCCGCATTCAGGACGTAACATCAGTAAAGGAGTCTCTCCGAAGCAGACACAGGCATCTTCTTCGACAGATTTGGTCATCCAATCTGTCGGCGTTTTTAGATGACAGTTACTCCCAGTGGGACCCTGCGGTGGTTGTTAACCTTTAGTTTTTAATTATATATATATATGTATTATAGATTACTGAATTATGAATTCCTTTTCTGTGCATAGTTTTAAAATCAGAACACACTTATCGTTTGGCATTTAAATTTATTCATCAAGTTTCACCAATTATTGTGAATCTAGATTTGCATAAAAACAGTAAACTATCACAGAATGATAGAAAATATGAATACAGACATTTTAAAATTTCAATTGTTCATTTATATATAGAAAAGACAAGTTGAAGGACTAGAAACATATGGGCACTTTCTGTGAATGTGGGCAAACGCCACCTTTTTTATTTCATAGAAATGTTTTTTACAAATTTTTATTTATATAAAAAAGATATTTTGCTAGTTTCATGTGGGCTTAACCAGTGTTGTGGTCGAGAGAATTTTTTTCTCAATGAAAATCGATTTTTTTTGTTTTTCTCGAAAATGGTGCAAGATATCATAAATGAGTGGAAGATTTTTTTTTAGAACTTTTTTAACTGTGCAAACTATTTATTGAAAAAATTTTCGTGTCTGTTGTTGTTTGCAAGAAAAATGCGAAAATTCAATTTTATGAAAAAAATTCTCCTGGCCACAAAAATTCTTTAGCCCGCATATAACTCACAAAGTATTTCCCTTATGAAAGTACAAATTTGAAAAAAATATAAGTGTGGGTTTTTTTTATAAAACCGACGACTTGGGATTTTTTTTACAAAGCAAAAAATTCGAATACGCATAAATTCGTTAAAATTTTTTTTTTCAACAATCGCGAAAATACGCATCGCCTAATTTCCTCTAAAAAAACAATATATTTTGTCCCCGAGAGATGCTGCGACTTCAAGTGAAGAACTTGCCTGATTTGAAATCGATTTGGTCTACATGAAATTCACTAGAAATGAAAATTTCAAATATTTGATATTTAGCATAAGCTGTGACTGTATCAGGAACATAAAATTCTTGCTACCCGAGAAGAGCAACTTCTCGCTTAATTCCAATGGTTGAGAGGAGCGGGCAACCAGTCACAGAGCTCGAGCTGTCTTCCCCACCGCTGGAACGCGCGAAGAGTCGCGCGGTGGTTGCGGATTGCCAAAAGATCGACAATACTTTTTTGCGTGTCATTTTTAACGTGATTGATACTCTAAAATCAATTAGCTTCTAAGCGTACATGACACTATAACACTTTAGGATTAAAATTTGTCCACTTTCATGGCTTTGCGACCGCCCAAAAAAAGTTAGCCTCGCCGATACAACAACACCTTTTTTTATAAACAAATAGCTTTTGTCAACAACTATTTATTATTTTGAGCTCAAATTTTACACATACTCCCAGGTTAGCAAAACACACATTTTCCAGTACTTTGATAGATGTGCATACACTTTTTGCAAAAATAACTAGAGTTTGCGAAACGGTCATTTTTGCCGGTTTTTATTACTTTGTGAGGGAACAAATCAAACAATTTCAATGTGCGACCTACCAAATTAAAGATCTTTTCAAGACCTTCAATTTATAAATGAACTTTTTTTTCGCAAATCAATACCTTGATCGCAATCTCCCAAAAACATGATTTCGCCAACTTTGAATATTGCGCAATTCCTCCTGAAAACATATTTTTGCCTGCAAACATACAAGCGCTCATCCCAACCATCAACACTACATGATGGCATATCTCGTTATCATCCTAAAATTTTGTGGTGGAAAGGCACCTGTTTGATCTTCGTTCCCTGGACTATAGCTTTTCAAGCTAAAAGCACATCGTACTGTTCAGGACGATTTTCACGCCGGCTGGTATTTCTGTATGAGTTTGTACACCTGAATTCCATCATTAAATTTATCCTTGTATCATTGAATTCCGGTTCCAGTCAATTTTGCAAATTTGCTTCTTCTTTCCCCCCTTTTATCAATTCCAAGGTTTGATTGTTGAGATTCCAGCTACAATTTTTTAGGATTTCTCCAGGATCCCGGATCTTCCAGCATCGGTGGTGTCGGAGGTTTTCCATCAGCGATTGAAGGTCCGCCAAATTTTCCTTTTCAGTTTCGGTAGTTATTAGCCCAAGATTATGACTTTTGAACGAGTCTCTCACGTTTTTTCTCCGTTCGGGTGCGAGTCGCAACTATTTTTCTCCGTTTCGCGGGGACACTTTTATTTTTCGAGTTTTTCTCCATCACAAGGTCGTGTATTCGTTTAATCAGTCGTGATTGGAATCTCGCGTGGTACTCTCAATATTTTCTACCCGATTTGTTCGCGCTTTTTTCTCCTGATTTCGGTCCGGAAGGGTCATCCCTTGAATCATCTTTTCCTTCTACTAAAGGCGTCTGTATTTTTCGATACGATTAGTATTTTTCGTTAACTCCTCCTGGCACAACTTTTTTGGACGTGCGTTCCAAAAATAGCGTGTGTTACACGTGCGTATAGGTGATTGCTAACTCGTGTGATTGCATCATTCGCCTGCGGCTCGAATCACTCGTCTACGTTTTCACACTCGCTTCGCTCGTGCGCTAACCACTGACTCATGCTTCGAGCCTCCGGCTTATGCTGCAAGATACACACTCGCACACAATCACCTATTTTGCGCACTTGTATCACAAATAACTATTTCAACCAAATATTTAAATATTTAACCCATAATGATGAATTTCCAATCAAATGTGCGAACATTTCAACAAAAAAGAATAAACTTCAATAAAAAATAATTCAATTTCCAAACAAAAAAAAAACAAATTATGTAGAAGACAATTGAGTTTTTAATTCAAAAGAGATGTTTTTTTTTTAATAAATTAATTTTCAATAAAATATTTGAATTTTTAATCCCAAAATTACAAATTGTCAATCAATAAAAAACAAATTTTCAAACATAAGAGACAAACTTACAAGAAAACAGTTGCGCTTTTCAACCAAAAAACAAATTTTTAAGCCAAAAAGACAAAGTTTCAACAAAAAACTTACACGTTTCATATAAATAGAAAAAACAGTTTCCCTCTCATTCAATATTATTGGATCCGCAAATTCACCGAAGGTAATACCGGTTGCTTCTTCATATTCTTTACGAATGACCTCACATTTAAACATACGTTTTTTTTAATCCTACCTGTTTAAATTTTAAGACATAAAAAAGACTAGCAGGTTATTCAAAAACTTTATTATTTTTTAATAGATATTTGATTTTATAAATTTTTAAAGAAAAAGATATATTTATTTTTAAAACTTTTTTTAAGTTTCAAAATATTGTATCCTAAATTTAATAATACGGTGAACGTACATACTATATTTCCATATACTTATAAATACCACTACAAATAAACTTAATATTAGCTTCTTGTTATTACAACTTAATTATTTCACAACCAAATTACAAATAAATTAATATATTATAATAAGTTATCATATATTTTAAATAAGTTCAATATATCAAGCCTAAAATATCTTCAGTTGAACCAAGAAAACATGTTAACATTTTACTTATTCTTCTATTAAAACAAGCTAATAACATGTTCTTTTAATTCTAATTTTAAAAGTTTCAAATTTAATATACTGGACTCCCCCCCGTCTCAATAAACAACATATTTTTGACACATTTAAAAACAATTCTAAATGAATAAAAAAAATATTTAAAAAATGATGAATTCCTTTTCTATTATTGTTGAATAACAAACACTCTACAATATGACGTAGTTTTAAAATTACCCCTATCATAATTCCATTAAAATCAACTTTAAGATTATTGCTAACAACATTGTGTTCAAAGTAATAATTTAAAATAAATACAATTATTAGGTCACTTTTTCAGGGTGGCCTTGTGAAATTCTAGAATTTTAATTTGTTATGACATAACAAAATTATAATTTAACATTAGAGCTAATAAGACAAATTTGTTTGCGATACAAAATTAATTGAATTATTTGAGAAAAAAAAGAAACGTTAAAATTAAATATTAATTTTAAATGAGAAACACTAAAAATGAAAAAATGTCTACTCTGAAAATATTTAAATTACCAAAAATTGTAAGATTAACACTTTTTTATACTTAAACCCTTTAAAATGTCAATTATTTTGAATAAATTTGAATCTTTAAAAAAATTGATAACTTTTAAATTACTAATTATACTTTACAAAATTCAACCAATTCAATTTTAATTGCTAAATGAAACCTATGAAAGGAAAAAATAAAAAAGTTAACGTCCAACACAAAAATTCAGAACTCTAAAATTGTAAAAATTTTAAATTACCGAAATTATTCAATTACTGATGTATCAATTTCAGAAAATTTAATTTTTATTTTATTTTATCCTAAACTCAATTTTTAATTTTTTAATTTCAGATTTTCCTTTAGAATTATTATACATTCCTAAAATTTTCTAATCAAATATTTTTCAATTTAAAATGATCTATTTGTTTGAATCTTTCACTATAAAACGGACAAGTTAGAAATATTGCATTGAAAATTAAAAAAATAATATAAAACATGATTGCTTTTATATGATTCCAATTTTTGAAATCATACAATTTTAAGCTTTTCAATTCGAAATTACTTTATACTTACATCTAAAACTGACAACTTCAAAACAGACTATCAAGGATTTTAATATAAAATTTTGATTAAACTATTTTAAAATTGCGCATTCAAACCCACAATTTCAAATTCAAATTATAGAAATTTCAAAGACGATAAATATATTATTGATAAGTATAATATAATGTAATATCAACTGACATTGAAAAAGACGAAATAATTTTTTTCACTGAAAACTGTGATTTCTATAAAAAAAAATCATTTTTATTTAAAACTTATAAAACGCGCGAATTATAAATTACGGGAAATCTCCCAGTGTAACATTCTTTTCTCGACTTTATCTCGGTTCTCCCGAATGGGTGGCTACCCTGATTTTTTATATCATACATAAATTGCCCATTAACTAACTAAACAATTGACAGTTCAATAATTGAATAGCTACAATAGGGCTAGTCATATACGAAAATGATAAATAATCTATATCGAAATAGCAAGTCGTCTTGGTAAAATTAAAAAGCTAGAAATCAAGAAAATCAAAAACTAAAAAAGTTATCCCATTTGGACGAACTAAATATAAAAATTGACAATTTCAAAATAACAGTTACTGAATATTGAAATAAACTTAACCATTGATGCAGTCAAGGCCTGGCGCCGCCAGGATACTATTTATGAAGACCTGGCAGCGCCAAGCCACTTTCCTGCCACACAAAAAAATTTTCCAGTTTTCGACCGTCCATAAACTACATTACCAGTTTTTGGCTTTTTCTTGACCTTCCCCGAAAATAACGTAACCATTACCGATAGACGGATTTTACGTTTATAAATTCTTTAAAATAAAATTAATGTAAGTAACATATTAAATTCAATACGAAACAGTTTAAATTCCTAAAATGTCAAATATATTGCATTTTCAACAAAATAATTGAATTTTCAACCTAAAAAAATTTTCTTTCCAAAGACCAAAATTTTCATGACAAAAATATGAATTAAAACAAAACAAATAAAATGTCAACCAAATAGTTGCATAAACAACCAAGTAGATGAATTTTCAAGTAAAAGATACGAATTTTCAAAAAATAGTTAATGATTAAAACAAATAGTTACTTTTCAATAAAAAAAAATTTCAATCAAAAAGGAAAACTTTTCTACCAAGAAGAATGACTTTTCTACCATAAAAGATGAATTTTCAACACAAAAGGAGGAATTTTCAACAACATAGTTGAATTTCTAACCAAATGGTTAAATATCCAACATACAAAGATGGATTTGCAATTGAATAGTCGAATTTTCAAACAAAAAAGATTAAACGTCAATCAAATAATTAAATTTTCACAAGAAAAAGACAAATTTGTCAGAAAAGTTGAATTTTCATTAAAAAAAGTTCATTTCCAACGAAAAAAGATGGCTTTTCTACCACAAAAGATAAATTTTCAAGAAAAAAGTAAAGTTTTTAAGTAAAAATTAGAATGTTTCAAAAAGCAATGGACTTTTAAATAGGAATAGATGAATTTTTAACAAGATAGTTGAATTCTAAACCAAAAAGTTGAACTTTCAACCAACGAGAATAATTTTCTACCTAAAAAAAACGAATTTTTAACAAAATATATGAATTTTCTATCAAATAGTTGAACATTTAACAAAAGATTGTATTTTCAACAAGTGGGATTATATTTTATCAACAAAAAAAAAACAAACAAATTTTCTAACAAATAGTTAAATGTTTAACTTGTACAATATATAGGTCAATACAGAATAAAATTTTTAAATATTCAACCACATAGATGAATTTTCGATCACGAAGATTAATTTTCTACCAAAAAAAAACAACAAATTTTGGACAAAATACATGAATTTATAACAAAAATTATTTAACTTTAAAGCCGAAAAGACGGATTATCTACAAAAAAGTTAAATTTTTTATCCAAAAATATGATTTTTCAACCAAAAAGTTTAATTTTTAACCAACTAGTTCACTTTTATACCAAATTATTGAATTTTTAAGCCAAAAACATGCATTTTCTATAAAGCAATATAATTTTTAATACAAAAGTTCATTTAAAAGCAAATAGTTGAATTTTGAACTATAATTATAAAACCTTGATGAAAAAATAATTTTTTTTTTCGAACTAATTTAACCTAAATCAAATCAAAAAAATTAAACCAAGAAAATTAAATTCCTAACAACAACAAAATAAATGTTCAACTAAAAAGTTAAATTTTCAACTAAAAAGATACAATTTTAACCAAATAGTTGAGTTCTTAACTGAAACAGATAAATTTTTAACCACAAATTATATATTTTAATTGTAAATATAAACAATGTATTTTCAACCAAACATAAAACAAATTTTCAATCAGAAAAATATGAAGGACACTCAAAAATGCGATCACGTACAATGCTGCGCACATGAGACGCCATACAAAAATATCTGCATATTACGATGCAAAAATGAACTCAAATTAAATCAAAAATCAAAATTTACCTTCAAGATATTAATCAAATACTCCGCTATTAAACGTTTCCTAGAAAAAAATGCAAGCACACACAAGACACCATGTCGAAATAAACAAAAATGCGATCACGTACAATGCTGCGCAGATGAAACGCCATGAGAAAATATCTGCATATTACGATGCAAAAATCAACTCAAATTAAGTAAAAAATCAAAATTTACTTTCAAGATATTTATCAAATACTCCGATATTACACGTTTACTAGAAAAAAATGCAAGCATACACAAAACACCATATCGAAATAAACTAGTATTGCTATCAAAACAAATGGCGTCGGTCTAGTTCTCACATTATAACTACCGATAATGACCGTTAACGCTACTCCCCATCTGTATGATGCGTGCGCAGATAAAACATTGAGTTCCGCTCATTCTGATTGGTTCATTGAAATAACCTTTTCACCAGAAAAAAATCGAAGGAAAATTCTAATAAATTAAATCTGAAATATTTTTCTCCTTTTAGAGGAGTAAAAAAATATAACTTACAAAACATAAATTTACATACAGTCAAGAAAATCAAATATGTTCACTAGGATTTAATGAATGAAATATAAAATATGAAATATTTTTATTAGTAAAAATGTTATATATTTCTAATTTTTTGATTTCAAAATAATACAAATTTTGAACTTACCTTTTTAAGACTTTCTAATTCTGCATCATAACTCGACATCTTAAACATCGCTAAATTATTCATTACCGTCACTCGAAATGCACTGAAAATACACTGCCAAAATGTAACCACTTTTCGTTAACCATAGACACTGTTCTTCAAGAAATGCGTTAAATTATTCCTCCACCTAGCGATACTACTGGCAACTATATGGAGTTCACCAATAGAAATACTTGCACTTTCTAGGGGAAAACATTTTAAAAAAAGTGCGGGAGATAATTGAAAACCAATAGAAATTTTACAATTCTATTACCGTCTCTCTACATAAAGTGTATATGAGATCTTTGGAGATCCCACTTGAAAAATGCCTCTTTTAGAGTAACTTAATGAAAAATAATTATTACACAAAATACGTGATACATATTTCATGAATTTGGACCCCCCCCCCCCGCGTGATACGTTTTTCATTGTTTTAACATGGAGAATCATACTTTCACAGCTCCCCCCCCCCTGAACGTATCACGTATTTTGTAAATGATCCCCAAATCTTAGAGTAATTGAAGGACCGAATCGAGTAATGGGACGTGCGCGTGAACGCTTGAAAGTGCCCCTGAACGTTATGCAATCTCCCGACATTCCTCGCTTGTCTCGTTCGCCCGTATTTACATAAAAAAAAGTACAAATCGTAGATTCTTAGAGAACTCCCCACGATGAAGTTGTTCCGTAGGGAGTAGCGAATAAATCTGCGCAAGCGGCATATTATTTCGTTTTGTATATTACAAGATATCACGAGATAAAACGAAATGATGCGCGCTGAGGAAGTAGTCGCCGGGTGGCAACCATAAACAAATACCGTTGGATCAAATTCACCGTTACTGCAAAGATTGTGTATGAAAAATGTTCAACATTTTACACACTTACCTCAAAGATATGTAGTTACATGTAATAAAAAAAAAAGTTCTGAAAGTATCATGCGAAAAAAAATGTATATATATTAGGGTGGTTCTTATTTATACTTGGTGGATTTTTTTTTATTTTCTCTGCTCTCGCCCCCCCCCCCCACTTTTGTTTAAATGCCAAAAAAAATCTCAAAATTTGAGCAAAATCGGTTAATATTTAGGGGAGGCGCAAATACCATGAAGTTTCCCATTGATTTAACATGGGAAAAATACAGCTTTTTATAAATATAATATTTAAACGTGATAATATGTTACAAATAATTCCGTGTTTCAGTACATTATTCAGAATTCGTCAGAGAATAAGAATCAATCCTAAATTTTAAGGTTGAATAATGCTAAGCCACTTTTATGAATCGCCAAATAAAACCCCATTAGTCACAAACCTGAATTTTACGTAATATTGCGGTTTATTGACGCTTTTTAAAAGAAAAAGAAAAAGGAATTTTCATTAATCGGTAATTTGAGAATACCCAGTCATTTCTGAACTAATATTCAATTGTTTAAATAATTTTAATTTTTTTAATTAATATATAAATTTTCAATATTTTTAAGTACTCATTTGTTTTTTATGAATACTCGTAAATGTTTAAACAAATTTAAATTTGTTTAAACAATTTTTTTGTTCACATATTTTATTTTTGTTATTTTTCGAAAGATTGATATATCAAATTTGTCGAAAATTTAGTGAGGTAAAATGTTTCTCTTGATTTTTTTTATGTAAAATATATGCTTGAACAAATACGTATTATTTAAATAATTGTAAAATTATTTAAACAAATTATTGTATTGTTATAATTAATTAAATATCTCATAAAGTCTAGAAAATATGTTCATTTCGCGAGTTAACTGAAAAACAAAGATTTAAACAAATTAATATCGTTTAAACAGTTAAATATTAGTTAACCAATGACTAAGTATTCTTAAATTACCGATTAATAATTTTTTTAAACTTTTAAGTAGCGTCAATAAACCAAACTATTACGTAAAATTCAAGGTTGTCACTTATAGGGTTTTCTTTGGGGACCCATAAGAGTGGCTTAGAATTATTCAACCTCAAAATTTATTATGGATTCTTATTTTCTGACGAATTCTGAATAATATACTAAAACACGGAATTTGTTGTGATATATTATCGCGTTTAAATATTAGATTTACAAAAAGCTCTCTTTTACCCATGTTAAATCAATGGGAAACTTCATGGTCTTTGCGCCACCCCTAAATATTAACCGATTTTGCTCAAATTTTGAAATTTTTTTGACATTCGAACAAAAGTGGGGGGTGAGAGCGAAGAAAATAAAAAAAAGCCACCAAGTATAAATAAGAACCACCCTAATATATATATATATATCTCTCTCACGGTTGTGTGACGTGGCCATGAGTGGAATTTACCGCGGTCCTACTGGGAGTCGACGTCATTTTTTAGATGGCAATTGCTCCCAGTGGGACCCTACGGTGGTTGTTAACCTTTAGTTTTTAATATATATATAATTAAAAAATAAGGTTAACAACTACCGCAGGGTCCCACTGGGAGCAACTGCCATCTAAAAAATGACACCGGCTCCCAGCAGGACCGCGGTAAATCCCACTCATGGCCACGTTTCACAACCGTGAGATTAGTCTAGATTAGATTAGTCTCCCTTATTTTACAAATAATTTATTTTATGGTATTACCGTTATGGACGAAATTCGTATTCGAATAATTATAATTAATAATGTGAACAAATTCGGATTGGACATTTTTGAGCCTCAAAAAATATTTTTTTCAGTGTGGGTGTGTTTAATTGATTACATTATGGTACGCGGCTTTCTTAAGACTTTATCTCATCTTCGGGAACCATGTATTCATGAATATTCTGGCTTTAGACTATTTTTCTCTAAACAGTTGAGAATTTTTCACAATTTGAATTAAGTTCAGTAGTGAAGAGGTGAAAAAGGACTCCGCGCTCATAACTCAAGATAACTTATCATATCAAACAACACCACGAAGTCCTACAAACCAAAAAAAAATCATTGGAGACTTTGCGATGAGCCCAATTCACACACGTTCATAAATAAATCTCAAGTAAGTGCAATTCAAAATCAATTACTATTTATTTATACAGAGTTCAGAATGTCAATGGTTTCCTTTTGTCTAATGTGCCGTTGATAGAGAAGAAGAACCAACACCAGTTCCAACCAGTGGTCGATTCATATTGTACAAATTAAAATTCAATTTATTTCAATTCTAATCAAATGATCAAGTCGAACCAAAACATATAATAAATGAATGTATTGAATATCAAAAGCATCAGTGGTTATTTCTCATCCCCGTTAGATTGCGTAGATCAACATACAGAAAGGAGGAAATCGTTAGAAATATATTATATGTATTTTACCTACTTTTGAACCATCAAGTATTTATGGAATGATGAAAGTTGCTTCATTTATAACATTCAGTTATACATATCATGGAGTTTAAACTTAAGGGTGTGCAATGATATTTTTATTTCGGTTTTTCTGTGGATGAACCATTTTAGATGGGTTGCAATCAATAATTTGCACATAGTGTCTATTTGTACCGTTTTTGTTACATACTTGGTTTTTGAGTTCTCGGGAGTGTTCAAAATATTTGAAGAAATAAAATGAAAGTTCAAAGTTGTTTGTTGGCAGATTTCTGAAGCAACCTAATAAACAAGCTGGCCAATCGCCAATACGAACATTGAAAGAAATAACGAATTTTTTGGTTGAATAGATGTACAAATTCTTCACTTGTTTACAAATTTGAATTGAATAATAATGAACTTTCAGATATAAACGTAATTGGTGCTTAAATTACTACACCATATCTAATTAAGCATACCAACATTGAAAAAAATCTTTTTTATGCTAAAAAATGTCCAAATTCGGCGTTCGTTATAAAATTTGTGTACAATAATCCTAAAATGTATTGTTTAATCATGGCTAGTATTCAAACTGTCTTATGTTAGCCAAGTAGTAGTACTAGATCGAAACAAAGGAGCTTTGAAGGAAGAGATTTGTTAGTGAAATTAGTTTATATTAATAGTAAGATTTATGAACTGAACATAATTAGTGCTTAAATTATCATCATGTATTTAATTCAACATGTCAGCACTGAAAAAAGTCTTTTTCAGTCTCAAAAATGTCCCAATTTTTCGCTTGTTATAATATTTTTTTATAACAAACATAACATTTATTATTTACTCATGCTTATATAGTATTTAAACTGTCTTGTGTTTGTCAAGTAGAAGTACTAAATCGGAAGAAAAAAAATGTTGTTGCCAAAAGCACCCTTGTTCTGTATTGTTAATAACATTTGTTCATATTATTAATAATCATTATTCGAATACAATTTTTTTTCATCACATTGATAATATGAAACAAATTAAACTTAATGCAATTTCAAAAATTTTCGCACCATTGACATGGACCGAGAAGGCAAAATTGAAAAAAAATTCATTTTTTGTTGTACATTTGTTTGTCTATAAAAAAATGACCTTTTCCCTAAATTGGCCTGAAAAATACTCTCCAGAATTTAATTAACTTTTTTCAAACATTGAATTTTGAACCAAAAGATGTACTTGTTTCCTCACTGTGCGTCACATTGGCCCTGGAGAAACTTACCATTACCTAGGGATGCCAGGGAGCCGCATTAAGGACGAAATAATGTATCTGCATCAAACATGCTTGCCGTCCCGGTACTAACCCGGGATATCACTTACTTAGAGTGGCTTAATGGACGAAGGACGGGTTAGATCCCTCGACATTGCTGCGCTAAAGGTCATGCCGTAAAAGTGGTCGCGGGATGGTTAATCTCGAGACCAAACCTTCTTCTTGAAATTGTCAGGATTCATGAGCAAGTGGGCCTTTGTGGCCCACTTCCTCTGTGCGTTTTTGTACAAAGTAGCAGAGAAGTTTGCTAAAACACTTGGCTTCGACTTCAATATCCAGGGTGAGGAAAATGCATTAAACATTGTCCGTCTCGATTAATCACTCCTGAAAGCATGGGTGAAGAAAGGACAGGAAAACAATTACCTTTAACAGCTCTTCGACAAGATATTTTTTTATTTTTTTCTGTTTTACATATTTTATGAAAATGTGGATTTAAATATTTAATGTTATTGATGAATCAGCAATATCAGCAATATTTTTTATCAATAATAAACTTTATTCCCGGGAATTATAATCACTTTTTCACTGTTTTTATATTAAGAAGCTTTTATAAGTTAAGTGCATGTGATGTTTAAAATTCATGGAACTTATTAAAACTTAAAACTTTTATTATTAACGTTTTGGATTGTGAGAGTTTTATATATGAAACTTTCCGCTTTAAGTGTTGTATATTCAAGCTCAATTCTCAAAATTATCATAAGATTATGTTGTAAATCTAAAATTATGTCGTATGTGTAACGTAAAAATATTAAATTTTATGTTAGGACTTACATATAACACCTTTTTAAAAATGGATGAAAATGTATTTAAAAGTTGAAAAGAGATAATGATTTTGTTTTCAAGATACTTATTGTTTCTTCCCTTCGTAAAAGATATATGTAATCAGATGATATAAGTGAATATTTTTATTCCATTTAATTTTAAGATTTTACAAGTTTGAATACCTGTAAAAGAGGTTTGCATGTTAAATATATTATATGAATTCGAAGATTATTATTGATAATTTTTTTAAATATTTCAAAAAGATATACTTCTATTCGATAATAATTGTATAAATAATGTCGATAATATAACATTAATTTCTGAGACAAATTTTCCAGACCATTTGAGAATTGTTACGTAAAAAGGTAGCAGAATACATATAGATCATGCGTGTAACTAACATAAAGTACAAATGGTACATGTTTGACACATAACAGTGATCTCACATTGTTACATAGCTGTTACTAATGTGCATTATGCACAGCTTTCAAAACCACATAATAACGCGGTTAAATTTCACTTACGTAATTCTGTAACAATATTGTTATAGTCCATGGATGTAACCAAGTTACGGAACAAATGTTATAATATTGTTACATAACAGGTATGTCACTTTGTTACATAGCTGTTACTAATGTTCATTATACACAACTTACAGAACTACATCGTAACGCCGTTACAGTTCACTTACACACTGTAATAAAATTATTATAGTTCATGCGTGTAACCAAGTTACAGAACAACTGTTACATTCTGCTTCTATAACAATTCCATCTCACTGCTACAGAATTGTTACAACTTTTTTTATGGAAATGGTACATCTTCATTCGGTAAAGAGTTACGAAACATTGTTACCTTCCAGTTATAGAACAAACACGTCACTAAACAGTAACATGCGTTATATAACCAGACATAACAATGTCACCCCTTAGTTACGGAGCAGTTACGGAACCCCTACCAAAAATCTAGACGATTTCTAGGTGAGATTGTCTAGGAGCACATCATCTAGAATTGACCCCTTTCTAGATGATACTAGACGAATGCTAGACTCAAAAGGGTCGCAGGTAAAACTTACTAGACGCCGCTAGATGAACTCTAGACGAACCCTTGACAAGGCGACCGTCATAAAATTGCCCTAGACGTTCGCTAGACGAGCTGAGTCTAGAAAGTATCAAGAAATAATCTAGATTTTCGGCAGGGACGTGTTTGCTGGAAATTACATGGCTTCGGAGGGCATTTGCTATCATTTTTTATTTTATTTATTTTCAATTTCATGAACTTAGAACCGACATATTTGAAATTTTGTTCTAGGGTTACAAGACTTTTCCCCTGCGTCAAAAAAGTACGATGTGATATGGACTCAGTGGGTTTTGGGTCATCTTCGGGATGAGGATCTGATAAAATTTTTGAAGAATTGTGTGTAAGTTTTTATACTGTACAAGAAATCATACTGAGAGGATAGAATTTCAATAAGTCAATATTCGACCTATTTTCGGGAGCTCAGCGTGTTCGCTGACATTGACCCGCACTATAAATATTAGATGTCATTCCTTTCCCAGGAGCAACTAGGGGAAGGGTTGGTCCGCTTTCGTAGAGCCTCTCTGCTACGACCTTTATCATATCCTTGATTATAACCCTTGTACCCATTAATTTTCTTTTTCTTTTCACGAATTTATCAGTGTTCATAAATGCTAATGTCTCGCCCCAAGTTAAAAGCGAGGAATTGCGAATTGCATACGCGCGCATGCGCGCAGTAGGCCTGTGTGCGTCCTCGCGCATTACCCCCGAAATCCAAACGTCGCAGGAGTGCGAGCCACTTTAACGCTCGTATCTTCGGAGTTCCCGATTCCCGAGGTTCTCGTATCTTTGGAGTTCGAGTGTACCAATAAATAAAATTATTACTCTAATATACATATATTTTCGCGGAAGTTTAGCTGCAGTTTGTGAGATAGATTTCAGTACCGCATTGTAAAATGTTTCTAATGATATAACAAGTAAATCGATATCATACTGCGTGTTTGTTAACAATTTATTAAGATTATCGCTCATTATTTATTGAGACGACTGATTGATCAATGCAGAGAATAGATAGATTTGCTCTTCATTTCGCGTGAAATTATCAGGTGCCATATTATTTTTGAGAAACGGATAAATGATCTGTAGGATTTCGGCACAGTCTTATTATGCCTTGAATTATTTAAAATGAAAATTCAATACTTTTATAGACCCTCCTATCCTTCGGCGTAGTAACATTTAATTTATTCCTTATCATGGATATGTCAATTTTCTTTCCAATGCAAATATCTTAAAAATCTTTTTTGGCCACTTTCTATTGAGCCAGTGTATTTTAGAAAGTGAGGTGACCATTATATATATATATATATATATACCTTGAGCGTGTGGATATAAGTGTTATTAGACATCATAACACTGGAGAGACCTATACATACCTGGGCGTGCCTGAAAGCCGCATTCAGGACGTGACATCAGTAAAGGAGTCTTTCTGGAACTACGATTTTCGGACAGCAGTCTCCGTTGCACACTCGAGGCCTGACATTGTTCTCCAAGACTTCGAGAAGCGAACTATATTCGTGACCGAATTCTCGGCTCCTTCTGAATACAACATCACTGCCAAGGAGAAAGAAAAGGAGGAAAGGTATCAATTGACTTATCGTCTGTCTGTTGGAAATCTTAAAGGTTCATCCACACATCGCGAGATGCATTGAGAGATTTACTCCTTTTGGATAACCAGATTTACTATCTCTTCCGGTTAATACGCTTAATCACTAACAGTGTCACCTTTCAGAGAGGTGTGTTACAAGGCGACACCATGAGTCCTCTCCTCTTTTGCTTCACATTATTGCCACTATCTCTCGCACTTCGCCATTCCAAAGGGTACCTCTGCGGCAAACCTGAAAATCAAAAGCATAGGGTCATTCATGTTCTTTACATGGATAATCTTGAGATCTATGATAACAATGAAGAGCAACCACACCTAGCTCTAGACATTGTCAAAGCGTACACTCGAGAGGATGAAATGGACTGAAGCGCTATATGACACCTTCGCGCTGGAGCGACCTATACATACCTTGGCGTTCCACAGAGTCCCATTCAGAACGTGAAATCTATAAAGGATACTCTCCGATGCAGATGAAAACGTCTCATCTGTCGGATATGGTCTTCCGAACTGTCAGCGAGGAACAAAGTATCTACGACGAACATGCTTGCCGCCCCAGTAGCGCACTATTCATTTGGATTGGTTCCCGGGACGAAGGACGAGCTCAGATCCCTCGATATCGTATCACGAAAGGTTGTGCACTTGAACCAATGCAGGTTCCTTAAGTCTTCTGCTCCGCAACTTTACATCTCACACCGTCAAGGTGGTCGCGTAATACTGAATCTTGAATGTCTTCACAACACGATTATTCTGGGTATAGCACAACAGTCACAAATGCACAATACCCTCTTCGTAAAATGGTCATGAAACATGAAGAATTTGGCAGAGGGACGTTTCTGTATACATACTGAAACTTCATATTCTTGACAATTGTTTCTGCTGCGCACTCGAAGCCTGACATAGTTCTTCTTGATTTCGATAAATGAACCATGTTCTTTATTGAATTTTCAGCACCAGCTGACAAAAATTTTATATCTATACTTTATATATCATCATCACTATCAGAACTGTTTCCATCTTTGTTAGAACTGGTCGTATGGCTGTCGGAGATGATCCTCTCCTTTCAGAGTTTGTGGAAATCGTAAGTCGTAAGAATAGTATTGATTTTTATCAATTTTCTCACTCATCAGCTAAAAATCTCTTTACACTTAATGCAGTCTTTTGTTTCTTGCATAATTTCAATTGATTTTTTATTAAAATCAGGGAGACTTTTGGGTCTACGAGATATACAGCAGGATTAAATACGTCCAATATCCTGTTTTCTCTGTTATTTTGACAAGAGTGTGAGACCATAAATTTTGTGTATATCTTATGCCAGGATTCATTCCCATCCTCCGAATAGTAAGCCATTTTCAAAAAAAATCTCTGGCAATTTGGCTCCCATGTTTCAATAACAATTTATGAATCGAGGGATTTATTCTTTCCCAAGGAAATAATTTGTAATGGAGACCATGTGCTTCTCAACATAACTTTTCGAGTTTATGTAATTCTGCAAAAAGTCATTTGCATTAATTTTATATCATATCTGAAATTTTAAGACTTCGAATGCAAAATAGTTATTTGTGATACAAGGGCTATTTTATGCAACGCCCGTCCGAAAAAGTTGTGTTAGGAGGAGTTCACGAAAAATAATAATCATAAAAGAAAAGATTTTCAAATTTCGTAAATAATTTTTTTGAAAAAAAATGTTTGAAAAAAAATTCTGAAAAAAATTATTTTTTGAAATAAAATGTTTTAAAAAAATGTGTGTAAAAAAATGTTTGAAAAAAAAAATTCGTGGAAGAAAATTTTTGAACAAAATTTAAAAAAATTTTTTTTTTTTTTAAATTAGTTGAAAAAAAAAATTTTGTTGTAAAAAAAATTTATGTAAAAAAATTTTTATGAAAAACAACTTTTTGGGGCTAACAACCTTTTGCTGTGTCAAATATTGGCCCTTATGCCCTTTTATACGACGGACGAAAGCGGCTACAAAACCTTAAAAATAAAACTTCAATCATTAAAATATTTGCTCAAGTTAAATCTAAATTTATTTCAATAAGATACCAACAACAGTGTTTAAAGGTACCTATGCCAGTGTCTAAAGTACCTCATCTCGAAAGTTCGCATGCGCAGCTTTTTCGCCAGTGCCTAAAGTAAGCCATCTTCAAACTGCGCATGCGCAAGAATTGTTTCACACACAGTCTGCTCAAATAATGTCCTTTAGGCACCATTTAGAAGCACAAAAAGTTCAACCTTTGAGGTGGGTATTGCAAAAAATAATGTGCGTACCCACTTTTAATGGCTTTTTTCATTTGAATGCCAATAATACTGTAAAAGGGTTGCAAACTTAATGCTTATCGATTTCTAAGTCCTCCGCAAAAAAACTCTGGCTTTTTGAAACAGCTCCTTGCAAGATTGCCAGTATTTGTAGTGCCATGTCCTTGCAGGTTCGATCATCTCGAGGCCATAACCTTTCGAATATTCTTCCTTGGACCAGAACTTTTCGCTCATTGAATCGTTCTAGAAGAGGGGAAAATTAAATAAATTTTATAATATAAAAAACGACAGTTTCTGCTCTTGAATGTAAAGAAATAATTGGATTCATAAGGGTTACGCAGTTCATGAGAGATAGCTCAAAATTTTATTAAGAGGTATACCATTTAAAGGTTTTCTTACATCCCAAGATTCGACGGTTTTTCTATATGAAATATGGAGCAAATATTAAAAAGTTTTTATTTCAGCATAGAGTAAACCAAATCCATATTTTAAAGATGACTCGCTCGTAGTGGTGAAATCTTCTTCCAAATCACCGAACTGTTTAGCTGTTTTCAACCACGTCGGGCATCCACTTGTCGCGTTATTATCAAGAATAGTATTAACACACTTCATATCAAAAAGTGTCTGAGAAACGAGAAACTTAACGCTGACTGTCCTATCATTAGCCACTTTGAATGTATGCGGTACCAGTTTGTTAATTTCTGCGTTTAGGCGATTAAATTCTCGTCAAGTCGCACTGTTATACTCTTTTTCAAGTGCAATTCTGAAGGGTAGACAAAAGCGTATACTTTGTGGAGTAGGATTGATCCAAAAACATTTGTCCTAGTTATTTCCTAATTTAATTACTATCATTCTGGTGAAGAATAAAGATTGCTGGGCATTCTTATTTTCATTCGTCGATTTTTCATACTTTTGGTGGGGGTTTGTATGCCTCGACGAGCTATCGAATCCTAACGTTACGCTAATTTTTTAATTACGTGAATAACTTTTTTTCCAATTTAAGGGGTTACATGGCTTTAAAATTTAAAAAAATCGATTTTTTGTATCTGATAGTACAAATGTCAAGAATATTCAAATTCGGAAATTCGTGTCATTAGGTTCGGCCGGCGGGGAGCGTCGCAAGTATATCGAGGCGACTGCTCACTAATTGTTTGCCTGTATTTTTCGCTCGATTCTCTCGCTTTCAAAGGGTTACTCTTTTACAATATTTTAGTTTTATGCAGTACTCCCAATTCCTGTATCTCCTCGCACCGCGCAGGCGTTACGTTGTAAACCAGACTGGTTACCATTGTCGCGTCTATTTCTCAAAACTCTAGTTTTAAAGCCTTTGGACACGATTTCTCGAAAACTAATAGACCGATTTTATTGAAATTTGTCACACTTCTTCTAGATAGGATTGCCTAGTGATTGAACAGTTTTTTTTCTTCTTTTATCACAACTTATTTTAGAAGGCAATACATGGTGTACATTTGACCGAAAATTGTACTTTTTTGTATACAACTCTGTTAAATATAGTTCTCGATGTCGTTATTTACTATACTTAACAGTTCGAGTAAAACGATTCTTCTATTATATAAAAAAATAGAGATAATATGCTTTTTTGTAGCCTTGAAAGCCCATGTAAGCCCTTGAAGCAACACTGTCGCGCAAACGTTCTGTAGTTTTATTTTGCATGCTCTGCAAAGAAATCATGAGCTCTGTTTCGGATATCTTATAATCTGCAGGCTGGCATTCACTCATGGCTACTTTAATTTTCCGGTATGATGGGTAAATGTGACTATTCCTTTTTCGGATATCTTTTGATAAAGCTGAATAACTATTTTTGTTGTAGTCATACTCTAAATAAAAAGCTAAGGCCAATTCTCTTGAATGTTGCGTTTGCCCCCCTTTTAAGTGAAATCAGCATCTTGATTAATATCTTGCCATGAAGAAGTACAGCCTGATTCACTTAACTTCAATGCTAATTTAAGAATTGAGGTATTATTCCACGCACAATCAATAATTCCACGAGCTCTCCTATATTTTGTCAGTTTAGAGGATCCTTCAGCATGTACTCGTTTTCTCCCGTTGTTCTTGCTTATTTTTGTCCCTTCACATGGGCGACCTCATTTACCCTTTAAACTTTTAGTGTTACTCATGCTAAAACGTTATTTGTAGTTTAATCACGATTATTTTTTATAATTATATATAGAACATGAATAAAAAAGTTTTTATTATTTTTTATTTTTTTACTTTCAGGTAATGTTTTATAAAGAGTAATATATTGAATTTTGCGAAAAATTATCTCAAGTTAATCCTGTATGCTCATATATAAGCACTTAAATATCCTTTCAATGAAAGTTAAATTATGCCATTTAGAAAATTAGGAAAAGGTTCTTTTTAGCCATATCGGTGTTGTTTGTACAGTTTTCATCCGATATATTAGATCCGCTATTTTGCATTTTGACAGTTTGACCGCGGATTCGAAACCACTAACCCCAGAAACCCTTAAACGCTATGAATGGGGAAATTTCAATCGGTGGGAATAGTTCAAGCCTCAAACGAATCGAGTAGCACATTCAATCGTCGCTTTTTCAAAATCCGGAAGTCCTAGGTTAATTTACAGGCCGGATTTGGAATTAGTATGAAAAATTCCATTAACAGAAAAGTGTGTTTCATATAGTGTTAAATCCGAGAACTCCAAGTAATCGATAATCTAAAATTTTGTCAAAAAATGCCAACTTAAACCTTGATTTTGAAGGTTGACGGTTTTTTACCCCTTCTCTATATTTTTCCTATATTCTGTAAGTAATCATCTATAATTTACAAAAAAGTCATTACTCTAGGTGATTCCTATCAAATGTTCTACGATTTTGAAATAAAAAAAAGTTTCTTCCCACTGTGGGGCGTTATTCTGGGAAGTGGCCAGTGTGCCAACATTAATCTGAGAAAAGGAGAGACTACTGTCGTTTCCATGGATCCTGAGCTTGTGGATATATGTTTCATTAGACATCTTGACACTGGAGAGTCCTATACATACCTGAGCGTGCCTGAAAGTCGCATTCAGGACGTAACATCAGTGAAGGAGTCTCTCAAAGGCAGATACAGGCATCTTCTTCAAAATATTTGGTCTTCAAATCTGTTGCCGTTAAACAAGACATCTGCGACCAATATGCTTGCCGTACAGATTCTGCTCGATTCCTCAGGATGGTCCAAAAGACGAAGAATGATCTTATGGCCCTTGATATCGACAGGCGTAAGATCATGCATATTCACAAGAGCTTGCAGATCAATTCTTCCATTCCGAGATATTACATCTGACGCCGCGACACCAAGACGGTCGCGGACTTATGAATCTCAAATATCTTTATAACCGAATTGTTCTAAGCACAGCTTACATCGTTGCAAATGGCCGGGACACTCTTCTAAAAATTGTCATAAAACACGAGATGATTGAAAAAGAAACGTTCGTTTGCAAAGCCGCGGAGCAGGCGGCTGAGACCCTTGGCCTGAATTTTAACATCAGAAGTGAGGAAAGTACTGAAAACTTAGAACGCATGCTATCCAGGTGCCCCACTTACGCGAGAACGTTGTATCTCTACAGACACAATGCGGCCCAGACAGTGCTTTATTACCATCTTTGTCGCTCTTACGGTGTTGGCCACGACCCTGCCCTGCTGAACGCTCCGAGGGAGATAGAGACAATTGTCCGAAACAAAAAGTGTCTAATTTTCTGGATCTACGATTTTCGGACAGCAGTCTCTATTGCACATTCGAGGCGAAGGCTCTTGCGAGATGGATGCTGAAAGCTGTCATCCGTGGGTCGCTTCGTGTCCTCAAGACACATGAGTGAGGTTTACTACAGTTCTACTGTGAGCCAGTGTCATTTTAATAGATGGCAGCTGCTCTCAGTAGGACCCTGTGGTGGTTGTTTAACTTTGTTTTTGAATTATACATATCTATTTGTTGCGTATAGCTATATATATATTAAGCACGTTGGAGGCTGAAATGTATATCTACATTTATAATGGTACAGTAAGAACAAATGGAAGCTAAGAGCAGGGGATTAGACATTAAATGTGACGTAAGTATTATAGAAACGTAGAAAGTATAGATACGAAAGTATTGTAGCTACGTATCGTAATGGACCCTATAAAAAACGTCTAGTTCAGTCTGCGAAAAGCGTAAATTCTCTCGATCCTGCTTGTGTTTGAAACGCTATGGTTTTAGACGACCCAAGATTTACCATTTTCACAGCTTTCTTTTGCTTATAACAATTTAGTTTAATCTGTTATCTTAGAAAGCAAAGACTGATTTTGCACGAATTGTTTAGTCGTGTCCATTTTCAGGAGAATTTTCGTCTTGAATTTTTTGGCTGGATGTCAAGGATTAGGGGAAAAGCAGGTTATGAAGGTCAGCAGATAATAACGGTAATTGCAATTTCACTCGTATATACAGCGTTCCCGTGCACGCACACATGCAAATCGGGTGGCGTGACTATACCCCGCACCGATACCACGCATGTGTGCGTGCGTGGGAACGCAGTAATACGTGGGAAATTGTAATGACCGGTATTACCCGCTTTCCCCTAGTAAAAATCATGCTTCTTAGGAAGCATTGTACCCTTCTTACCCTTCATAGTGTTAAAATATCTTTCAGATTATTTTTCTCTACTGAAATGCTTTTACTATAAGCATTTGGACACACGTCCTCTTGGCCGCCATCGTTTGCTTTTACTGTTTAAAGTTATGTGTTCTATTAGCAACGGCTATGAATTAACTTTATTTCAGAGAACGTTTTCGAATTCTACGATCATCTGTTGAATCTCGTCGCCTTTTTCTCGAAACGTGATTGTTTTAATTTTCCTGCTTCTAAATCAGTATAAAAATTCTTTTAAATAATTCCCGTTTCAAGTCGAAAATTCCCTGTTTCAAATTATAATTCTGTACTGAAACTCCCTGTCCTAAAGTACAAATTATAAATTTTAACGAAATTCCCTGTTATAAAGTTAAGCCTTAAATAAAAATTATAATTCTTCATAAAAATTTTTTCTAACTCAGAATTCTAATTCGTTCAGAAAATTTCTTCCTTAAAGTCACAATTCAACTTCTTTGCGGAAAATGTCTGTCCCAAAGTTAAAATTATAATTTTTTACGAAATCCCCGTTCAAAAGTTAAAATTATCATTTCTTTACGCGAAATCCCTGTCTTAATTGTCAAAATAATATTTCGTTACTGAAATTGCCTGTCCAAACTCAAGATTATAATTCTTTAGTGAAATTCAATGCAGGAACTTAGAATTGTAACTATTTTCGAAAATTCCCTGTTTCAAGTCAGGATAATTGTTATTAATCGAGTTTCTTTCTATATTTCTTTTATTTATTCTCTGTGTGAGCGCAGAATTATAAATCTTTTAGACCTTTCTCAAAGTGGAAATTATAATTCTCGACTGAAACCCCCTTTCCCAACTTATAATTATAATTCTTTTAGAAAATTCACTGTTCGAATACAGAATTGTAAGTCTTTTGAAAAATGCCCTATTCCAGACAAGAACTATGATTTTTTCCAAAATTTCCTATTTCAGCTCCACATTAGAGTAATAAATTGTGAAAAAAACACATTCAATTAGCACGTTAGTACATTTGAGTGAAAACCCCTATTCACTGAATTACATTCGTAGTGGTATCTCTCCTATGATGAGTGTTGAGCTCAACTCCAAAATATGCAAAACCATAGAGAATGAAAGAACAAATACATTATAAGGAATAATTCAGTCATAGTTTCATTTATAAATTTTAGTGAAGTAAACTTTTGGACCGAAATCAGAATTTTTCTTCTGAAATAATACAAAAAGAAATAAAAATTTTGCTGTGTGATCTGAGCATCTTTAAGGTGAGAAATTCTTGCAATAAACGTATGTTAATTAACCATGTAACTAACTTGCTTAATTCAATAATTATATCGCTCAAGTCTATTTTTAGAGTCAATCATGCACACAATCATTATTATTTTTATCTAACTACACTTTGTATTTGTATTACATTTGTATTTGTATTACAGTTTATAAAAGAATTTATGCTGGTAGAACTTTCAAAACAACATATTTGGAGAAATTTGGATTTCCTCAAACACCTTTACACGTTAGCTACATTTCGTAAAAGATGAAGTTAGGAGATTTCTTATCCGTGGCCAAACCATAGATTAGTGCTTATTCGTAACTGGATTATATTCGCTTTTACAGCGGTAACAGAGCGATAGTCCAGTATTCGTAGAATTCATCGATAAGGTTCTCCTGCAAAACCCTAAAATAGTTATTTGTGATGCAAGTGCGCGAAGAAGGTCATTGAATACGAGTCGAAGGTCGAATACGAATGTAAGTGCAGAAGAATAATAATAAATAGTGTATAATGGTCCAGCAGGAAATGTATATAAAGTTTCAGGCAAATGTCACGGAATTGTTTTCCAGTCCCGCCAACAGTATAAGACTCTGGCCGAATCTGCTGGACCGATATACTCGAAAGCCAAAAATTTTGTTGTCCCCAATCTTATTGAAGCTCTACTAAATCGTGGTGTTAGTTAAACTCTTTTGATTCTGTAAAGGGGATGTGTCTTGTACAACGGATGTTCAATATAAATTTATATTCATAAGTTATATGAAGTTTATTCACATTTTCTTTCAAGTAATTTACCTCACAAATGGTACCTATATTTCTTTAGCATTTATCTGGTCGGGTCTCTTTCTGAAAGAAAATTGAGATTCGTCTTCACCTTCAAAATAAAAATAAAATATAAAAGATATCCTTTGTATTTTGTATCGGTAACTGCGCAGCTTATGATCAAAATTTTAATTTTAGAATAAAAATATTCAAATATTGTGGAGCTAACAAATAAGGTACATTTTTGAATAGAAATAATTGGTAGAAAATTAATTAACTTTTGATATTTTAAATAATAGTGCATAATTTACTTTGCTTATCTTTTCTACGTACGTACGTTCAACTTAATTTCTTATGAATAGCGTACCTGAAAACCATCATATGTCCAGGAACCAAATTTCATCTCACAACGCTGATCGTCAAAGGGAAACCAGGTGATATCTATCTTGCACGTACTTTTAAATATACCAGGAGGCACGTATAGACAAGTCCCATTGCTTTTGACGACAACATTTGTTGGATATGTACCGTCAAATCCTTCGTCCGCACTATGAAAACAGGAAACAGAACATTACTTTCCTTTTGATGAGATTGATATACTTTTCAGATTAATGCGAAAGAGTATAGTTGAGTATATAGAAGGAGAGGGCTATTGTAAGAGGGAGAAATCTGTAAAGTGGAGGGTCAGGGTAAGAGGAACAAAGTAGTATAGAGGAGGGCTAAAGAATCTAGGGGAAAATTATATATGAGACAAGTCGCGCGGAAGCATTGACGCTGAAAATCACTGTATACACACAATGATATCGAAGCGGACGAAATTTTTAGTGTTTTCCTTCAATTGCAGTGTTTTTGGGATCTTGTTCACCTCTCTCCAAAAAGTACATCGTCGGGCTTAGGTGGATTTTTGACAAAAACAGGAAAATCGCTGAAGAGGTGCGATGGTTAACGAGAAACTGTTGCTTCTCCCTGCCCGACCCAACTTTCTTCTATATTACCTTTCTTGCGTCTGATAACATCCGAATTTCATCAATACTCCGCTGCTTGATTGTGAGCAGCTTTAACTTGTGCAGCGCGTTATTGCAGATCATCAGTTCGCGGGCGAACTTTTGGACCCTTTCCGTGAGCGGCTCACAAGATATTATGTCGTCAATCACATACTGAACACGGGATGCATTCTGTGTTGCCCTTTCAATCTTCTTATTCATCTTATGCAGGCGTATTTTGGTATTTTGATCCATCATCGTTTTCAGCCTTCGATTTCAATCAGCTGAAGCTCTTGCCGCACCATAAACTAAGCAATTGATAGTTCAGAGGTCAAAATTCTCTGAGATATCCCCACAAAAGGATGCATCCATTTCAGCAAGATTTTGGTGCTTAGGAGGAACCAGGATGTTGGTGGTCCTCTTTGTCCTGAAATCGCTATCGTCTCTCTGGGGGTGCCTGCTTTACGCGGTTGGTCTTCTTGTCACTTCTTTCTCTTTGCCTGCGGCTTGTTCATGCAGTGGTATGAACAGAGCGTGCATACGCCCCATGAAGCCTTCACAAACAGGGGTAATGTAGGATTGAGTCCTTGAGTCGATCCTTCAACTCAATATGAGCCCTTCGCCGGTTCGTGTTTCGAACCATATCTACAACTTTTCTTTTTGCGGTTTGGTGGTGTCATTGTTGTTTACACGAGCCGCTAGAGAAAAGGTTCGTCCATCCTGACCATTTTCAGGAAAGGATCTTTTCCATTTGTAACGATGTAAGCTGTCCAGAACAATTCGATTCTGAAGACATTGGAGATTCAAAAATCCGCGCCCGCCTTGACAGCGTGGGATGTATAATCGCGGAACGGACGAATTTATGTGCAAGTTCTTCTGCATATGCATGAACCTACGCGTGGCGAATATTGAGGGACGTAAGCTTGTTATTTCTTCATCCAACCACCCAAACCGAGAAGGGTAGAACCAGGACAGCAAGCTTTTTAGTCGCAGGTACCTTGTTCAACGCCGACAGATTTGAAGACCAAATCTGTCGAAGAAGACGCTTGTATCTGCTTCGGAGAGACTCCTTCCCTGATGTTACATCCTGAATGCAGCTTTGAGGCACGCTTAGTTACATGGATCACTCTGTATGTTTCTGGAATGAGATTCTAGAAAACGTGAAGCGGAAAATTTTTCAAAGCGTTCTTTAGAGCAAGTCTTTAGATGACAGTCAAAGGATGCACGGCTGTATAAGTCGACTGTCCGGCAGAATAAGTCACTAACAAAGTTTTCCGTATATAGAGTGTATCAACTATATTTTAGTTCGCTAGAGTGTCGTATCTCTATGTACTTTTCAATGGAGATACGACACGCTAGCGAAGCATGATACAGTTGATACGCTCTATTTTCGGAAAAATTGGTTAGTAACTTATTCTTCGGGAAAGTCGAAGTGTTAATAGCGACTTTTTTGCAAAGACATAATAAAGATTGCGTTAAAAAAATTATTTATTTTTTTTTTTCATTTCAGAAACTTTCAGAGTACCCTACGTATATGCAGGTCTCTTCCATTTCAAGATGTCTGATAACACTTATATTCACAAGCTCGTATTTTCCGGGAAGGCCAGTAATCCGTCCACGATTCAAATTAATCTTGGCACACTTATCCAATCCAAACTCCATACCAATCTCTCCTGTGTATCCCTGGACTATATTTAAAGCGCTTTGAAGTTGGCTTACACTAGAAGCATATATCTTCAGGTCATGCATATAAAATACATAAGTGACCTTACGCTCGTGATTATTAGTGTCGGCGCATAGTTACCCAGGAGAATTGCGTAGTGCGAAAGATAGTGGCAGAAGTGTGATGCAGACCAGCAGAGGGCTCATGGTGTCGCCCTGAAAGACGATGAGATTGTAAACCCAGTTTTTCAACGGGGCATCAATCTCTCTATGCATCTCACTACGTGTGGATGAACCTTTAATATAATTTATACAGGGTGTCCCTCGACCTATACAACCCCTTGTACTATCTGACAGTGCACAAAAAAAATAAATAAAAAAGCCTCTAGCAAAGAGCTGTGCGAAGCTTAGTTTGGGCACAAAAAATCTTCAAAGTTGGGCCTAATCAACCGAAGAGGAGCGAACGTCGAGCTTTAGCGACCACTTGTACGTGTGACTGATAACGTAGAGTTTAAAAAAATAAAACCGATGAGGAATAAAATTTCATTATGTTAAAAATGGTCCAAATGATGTCCGAGCTTAAAAATGAAAACCTTTCTATGACCTCATGCGTAAAAGAACGGAGTTTAAAATTATTAAAAAACTACATTTTTGTCAAAATTCGTAAAGCCAAAGCGCTTTTTCAACTTGATTTTCAAAACACTTTGGTTTTACGAATTTTGACAAAAATGTAGCTTTTTAATAATTGTTACCTCATTAGGTTATAAAAAAGTTTTCATTTTTAGGCTCTAACATAATTTTGACCATTTTTAACATAATAACATTTTATAACTCATCGGTTTTATTTATTTTTTAATTCTACGTAAACAGCCTTGAGAAAGCAACAAAGTGGTGTCAAATCGTCGCCCTTTCTTGTGGAGACACAATAAAGCTCGCTCCTCATTGGTTGATTTGTCCCAACTTTGAAGCTCTTTTGTGCCCAAACTAAGCCTTGCACAACTTTTTGCCAAAGGACTTTTTTGTTTATTTTTTTGTGGACTATCACATAAGATGAGATATTTTATAGGTGTAGTGATAATGGAAACACGGAAAAGTAGAATGAATTGTTATAAACAAATTGTATTAACAAATAATTTACATCGCAGAAATTTATAGGCAGAAACAAAGTCGTTTGTTCTTCTAGTCTTATTGTAATTATATCACTCGTGATGTTTTCTGGAAAAAATTTACCACCGATCAATATTTGTTTATTTTATTTAAAAAATATACAAAAAAATACAAATTTACACGTTTTAAGCGAAAAGAAATCGTTTTTCTTCTGAACTTCCAGAAATTATATTGCCAATGATGTTTTCTCAAAAGCGGATTTCTTGTATTTTTACAAGTGCCATGTTTTTCATGCATTATTGAGGAGGTAATTTCAAAGAAACGTAAAATAAGTGATTCTTAAAAAGGAAAGTATACCGTTATCGCATTCAGCTACTACATCATATTTCCAGTGATATTTTATGATGAACTTTGATTGCAAAATTAAATCCATTAAATTTATAACAAATAATGTAAGCGTATATAAATTTTAGTAATTTTTAAACAGAGAAATCATTCAATTTACATAGTCATATGTGAGAAGCGTCAAGTTGTGCGCTATGTCGAGGTTTCAATTCCTAATCTTAAAAATGCAAGAAATGTCGAATGTTAATCATCAAAATTACTTAATTTTGTATTGTCAAACTTATCAATTGCATCACTTTTAATTTAAAGGATCAAGAATAAAAACCATCCAATTTTAAAGATTTTCAATTGAAGGTTCTCAAATGTCAGGGATTTAAAATTTAAAATTCTGGAATTTTGAAAACAGAGAATTAAAAACTATTCAATTTTGATACTGATATTTCAAACCTGTGCAATTTAGAAAAATTTTCTTCCATAGTTTAATTTTGAAGATTTATCTACCATCGAAAATTCTTCAGTTTTAACGATCTGCAATGTAAAACTCATCAATTTTGAAGATTTCCAATTGAAAATTCTTGAATTTTAAAGATTTGCAATATAAAATTCTTCAATGTTGTAGATTGTCCATAAAAATTCTTCTATTTTTGAAATTCATGAATAAGAGTTATTAAATTATAATGAATTTAAATATGATAAGTCCAGATTTCAAGTCTCAATTTTCAAAATTGAACAAATTTCGATTGTAAATTTTGAACGCTCAGCATCAAAATTACAGAATTTTTTACTGTAAAACTCAAGACTTGAATTCATTTTAATTTAAATGCTCAGAATTTAAAAAATTACATTTTTAAGATTTTGAATTCTAGGTTCTGAAATTTCAAAGATTTCGAATTTAAAATGCTTTAATTTTAACGATTTGCATTGTAAAATTTTTCAATGTTGAAGATTTACAACAGAAAACTCTTTCATTTTGAAGATTTATGACTATAGATTCTTAAATTTGGATGATTCTGAGATATCCTAGTTTTCGTGAATCAAGAAATTTCGAATGCTCATCATCAAAATTACAGAATTTTGCACTGCAAAACTCAAAACTTGAATTAATTTTAATTTAAATGCTCAGAATTGAAAACCATTTCATTTTTGAGATTTAAAATTCTACGTTTGGGAATTTCAAAGATTTGGAATTTAAAATTCTTCAATTTTGCAAATATAGAATACAAATTATTTTCATTTTAAGATTGATATTTTAAAACAGAGCAATTTAAAACATTTTGCTTCAACAATTCAATTCTGAAGACTTACAATTGAAAATTCTTCATTGTTCACGATTTGCAATGCAAAATTCGTCAATTTTGTAGATTTACAATTGCACATTTTCAACTTTTGAAAATATACAATCACAAATTATTCAATTTTCAAGATTTATAGTTTAAAGCAGTTCAAATTCGAAATTAATTTTTTGGAATACCCACTTCAATTTTATAGATTTACAATAGAAAATTCTTTAATTTTAACGATTTGCAATGTAAAATTCTTCAATGTCGTAAATTTACAATTGAAAATTCTTCTATTTTTAATATTCTTATATAAAGGTTATTGAATTTGAATGATTTTGAAAATGATAAGTCAATGTTTTAATTCTTTATCTTCAAAATTAAACAAATTTATAATATAAATTATCCAAATTACATGATTTTGTATTTTATAACTTAAAAATTGCAACACTTTTAGTTGTAAACTTTCAGAATTGAAAACACAATGACTCAAGATTTAGAATTCAAAGCTCTACAATTTCGAAGATTTCAAATAAAAAATTCTTAAATTTTGAAAACATAGTTAAAAATGATTCAATTTTCCATATTTATATTTCAGCGTTGCGCAATTTAGAACATTTTTTTAAATGGATAAATGTTGATCATCAAAATTACAGAATTTTTTACCGTAAAACATTAAAATTGCATTACTTTTAATTTAAATGCTCAAAATCAAAAACGCTTTATTTTCAAGATTTACAATTGAGGTTCTAAAATTTCAAAGATTTTAAATTGAAAATTCTGGAGTTTTGAAGTCATAGAATTAAAAAGTATTTAATTTTGAGTTCCATATTTTGAAGCTGTGCAATTTAAAGTCAAAGTGCGTTAAACTAAATGCTATTTCAGTTGATTTGAATTGATTTTGTCTATCTTTTTTGGAAAATTAGTTGAATTATACCATATAAACATCTGGTAAAAGGGTAATTTTATTTGGAAGGGAAAAAATTCGGAACTATGAACTGTTATTCATATTTTGCATCGTTTTTGAGAAAAATTAGATTCTTAGTGGACCGCGGTAAATCCCATTCATGGCCACGTCTCACAACCGCGAGATGAGTGGTCACAGGACACGATGAAATCACAACACTACTTTACCACCGAGCAATTCACGCCTACCCCGAAAGGGAAACGGCTTAATGATATAATAATAATATTAATAATCAATAGGCGAGTTCAGTAAATTTGTATATAATGTTTTATTTTATCTCTTATAAAATAATATATTTTTGAATCAAACAAAAGTCTCCAAAGAAAATCTCCAAGGAACAATTTTGTTTTTGGACTTCAATTTTGTTTTTGGACCTAGTATATTTTTTGGGCAAAAAAATTTATTTTCGGAAAAGCGGGCGCCATTTTTTCACTTTCAGCTTGTGCATATTTTTTCTTGTTGATTTCGAAACGACGAGAAATGCCCTATAGGAGAGTTAAAAAGAAAAATGTAATTATCGTCATTAGTTTGAAAAAAGCAGATTAAAGAAGTAAAATATAGGTACATATATACCAAGTGTCATGCTTTCATAACAACATCCTAAATTACTAAATAACAACTAACATTTTTTAAATTACGCTTTTTTCAAAAATATGTAGCTGCTTATTAATTTTCTGGCATTTTTTAGTTGAAATAAATAAGAAAAGATTCCTTTATATTATATTGTATAATTATATTTTGTGCACGGAGAGACTTTTGGCATTACACTGAAAAAAAGAATTTCTGGAACCAAGAAAATGCATTTACTTTAATCCTATTTCTTAGCATCAAGAAAATATTATTTAACCGTAGTAATTTTTATTTGTACCAGACACATATCTTTTGTTGATCTAGAGAAATTAATTCTTTGGCTATATTTTCATGATTCAAATAAATATTTCTTACATTCAAGAAAATGATTTCCTTGATTCAAAACGTCTAGATTCATTGAAATCGGATTATTCGCTCAAAGAAATATTTATTTGATTCAATGAGTTCGATTCTTTGAATTGATTCAGACGCATATGAATCAATAAATTTCGCATACTTGAATCAAGTCTTTAGGTTTGCTTAAATTAAAGAAATAATGGTTTATTTCAAAATAATATTAATTGCATCAAAAATATATTTATTTGTTACAAAGAGTTCATGCATATATACCAATGACGCGCATTTATTTAGATGAACAAAATATTGTGTTTACATAAATATTTATTTCTTCAGTTGAATGAAATATTTCATTTGCTTACTAGAATTAAATTATTCATAACAAATAAACAGTTATTCCAACGAAGTAATTTTTTTGTTCTAATCAAATATTTAATAATTTGGCGTAATTTGTTTTGATTTATTACTTCTTTAGATTATAGAAATATGTTGTTAAATTCAATATCCATGTTTTTAATTTGAAGAAATATTTCTTTGGCATTTATGGTGAGGGTTAAATACGGCTTCCCACCTTAGAATTTCCATGTTGCGACAGCGTCGTGGTCATCGCTGTGGACTTGACACTCGACGGACCCATGTTCTTCGATTCTTACAGGAGGTGGATTTTTCATCCAATTTTTCTGTTTCAGGTTCATCAAGATTTTGAATTATGTGAATTGTTTAAATTCAATATGTATAATAGTAACAATGTTAATTATAATTAAGGCTGAAAGAGTCCATTTGTTCATTTAGGAAAATATGTACTACAGTTGGAGTACGAACTACTTTATTGCACTCGTGCATGGTTTAGGCCAAAGAAATATTTTTTGAACCTGTGGGATATTTTTTTGCTTCAAATATTAAAAAATTTGAAGTGAAGAAATAGTTTTTTGAGCAACAATGAGTCATTTATTTGGTTTAAAATGTATATTTTCGTCTCCAATTGATATTTCTATGATTCAAAGAAATATTTTCCTCCGACCAATATCTCGTATTTTTGAATCAAACAATGTTAACTTAATCCTATTAACATTTGCATGGCTCAAAGAAATATTTTTTTTCATGTAAAGTGCATATATTTATTTGCCTCAAATAAATATTTCTTTGAAAATAATTAGGACTTGCACTTACTTCAGCCAAGTAAAATTCACTTGGTACAAATAAACCTTTTTTTCAGTATACGTAATTTTCCCAGATATTTTCAGCCATGTCTTATTAAATACAATTTAGTTACTTACTATCTGAGACATATGAATTACCAAATTAGAAGTTATTAAAATGAAAAGAGAGAAAATTCAAACAAAATGGTACATGCAACAAAAGAACCATAAACTCCTCGAAAATTAAAACGTATAAAATCTGTGTCAGCTAATAAAATGTATTATAAAACGAGATTATACAATTTTCTCAAAGCTTTTAACAAATCTCTTATTGATTCAAGTGATTTTCGAGATAATTTCAAAAATTGTGAAAAAACGTTGTTTTTGTGGAAATTTTTAAAAGACCCGAAAATCTTTTAAATTCTTTACAATCTTTGAAATCTCTTATTCAAATCCTTGAAATCCTTTGAAATCCCGCAATTCTTGTGAATAAATTATTTGAAATTTCATGATGAAATATTAGAAAATCTCTTGAAATCCCATGAAAATCAATCAATCCATTCAAAAAATTTTTCAAATCTTTTTAAATGCCCCAAAATCTTTAAAATCCTTTGAAATGTCTTGAAAATTATTGAAGTTTAAAAATATTCTACAATCTTTAAAATTCTTTCAAATCTTTGTAAATACCTTCCAATATTGCTAATCTCTTCGAATCTTTGAAATGCTTTGAAATCCCTAAATTCTTGCGAATAAATTCTTTGAATTTTCATTTAAATATTTTCAAATCTCTATATATCCCGTTAAGATACGTGCAACCTGATGATATTCCTTGAAATTCCTTAAAATATTTGAAGTCTCATATAATCCTTTGTGATTCTGTGAAATTAATTGAAATACTTTATTGAGAGCCTTTAAAATCCCTTAAGATTATTAAAATTCTCAGAAATATTATATAACCCCTCGAAATCCGTTGAAAATCACTTAAAATCTTTAAAAATATCTTGAAATTTTATAGGTCCTATAAAATCCTTTAAAATCTTCCGAAGCGCTTTGGAACCGCATGAACATTTTTTTAATTGCTTGAAATCATTAAAATCCTGGGCAATTTCTTGAAATTTTTTAAGTATCCTGAAAATTCCTTGGAATTATTTAAAATACCCAAAAGCATTTCAAAGATTCGAAGAGATTTTCAATATTTGAATGTATTTACAAAGATTTGAAAGAATATTAAATATTGTAGGATATTTTAAAAGATTTCAAGGAATTTCAATAATTTTCAAGAAATTTCAAAGGATTTTAAAGATTTTGGGGTATTTAAAAAGATTTCAAAGAATTTTCAATATGTTCAAAAAGATTTCAAAGAATTCCAAAAGATATCATAGGGTTGAATATACTTTAGGGTATTTTAAAGAATTCCAAGGAATTTACAGAAAATTTAAAAAAAAATTTAGGAATATTGTCCAATTTATTGGTTTTCATGGGATTTCAAGAGAGTTTGCAATATTTTACAATGAAATTTCAAATAATTTATTCACAAGAATTGCGGGATTTCAAAAATTTGAATAAGAGATTTCAAAGCATTTCCAAAGATTTTAAAGAATTTAAAACATTTTCGGGTCTTTTAAAAATTTCCCCAAAAATAACGTTTTTTCAAAAATTTTGAAATTACTGCTATCTCGAAAATCACTTAAATCAATAAGAGATTTGTTAAAAGCTTTGAGAAAATTGTATACTCTCGTTTTATAATACATTTTATTAACTGAAACAGATTGTATACGTTTTAATTTTCGAAGAGTGTATAGTTCTTTTGTTGCAAGTACCATATTGTTTGAAATTTCTCTCTTTTTATTTTAATAACTTCTAAATTGGTAATTCGTATGTCTCAGATAGTAAGTAACTGAATTGAATTTAATAAGACATGGCTGAAAATATCTGGAGAAATTACGTGACATAGGCGGCACACTATAGGTCAAATTGCATTTTTCTTGTTTAAAGTCTAATATAACGGGAAAGCATAGAGATAACTCAAAAAAATTTTTTTTTAAATAAGGTTCATGTCACGTGGATTGAAGAAAAATATGTGATAAAGCCAACATTGCTTATTGTTGGGGTTGAAGTAAGGGATGAAGTTGAGCATGTTTAAAGAATCGGTGACCTTTTGCTTTTCTTTTTGCTGAATCTCAAAGGGAAATCATGATGTCGATACAAAATTTTTTTTTAAATTGTAGTAAATGTAATGCAGACCAAGGAAAAAATTATTGGGATACCATCTACAGCTAAGTTAGGGGTTGAAATAAGGGATAAGTGGCTAAAAATCAGAAAATTCACTGAAAAACATTGTAAAGGGTTTTCGTGAGTGGTAAAAACGATTCTAATAACCATTTCTTCAAAATCCTCAACTGTATGGATGGTTTCTGGCTATCATTTTCCTTTCTAGGGGTGGAAATGTACAGCGAGAATCTGAAAACGCGAAATATCGCAGAATAAAATTGCAAATAGTTTTCGTGGGTGTTAAATATCATTTCGACAACCATTTCTGCATTATTCTTTACTGCGTATATGGTTTCTTATTTCTCCCACTCTAGCGTATATCAGAAGAAGGTGTTTTGAAGACCTTATTATTATAAAAATGTTATTTAGAAAATAATTGTTTATACCTAGAAGTTTTCTATTGATAATCGAGTAATGTTTATTAAACTTTTATAGTGATAATTTTGTTCTAACACAACACTATTTCTTATTTTAAAAACGATGCTTCCATCAATCTTCATTAAAAAAAAAGCTGAGGTTCTAGAATAAATTATATTACATACCAAATGATATATAATTAACTGTTAATTTCAAGTCACGAAAAAATGTAAGGTCTTCAGAATGCCTTCTTCGAATATTCCCTAGAGTGGGGGGAACGGGGAACCATCCACACAGTAGAGAATAATGCAGAAATGGTTGTAGAAATGATATTCAACCCCCACGAAAACCATTTGCAATTCTATTCTGCGATATTTCGCGTTTTCAGATTCTCGCTGTCCATTTCCACCCCTAGAAAGGAGAATGATATCGAGACACCATCCATACAGTTGAGGATTTTGAAGAAATGGTTTTTTGAATCGTTTTTACCACCCACAACCCTTTACAATGTTTTTCAGTGAATTTTCTGATCTTTAGCCACTTACCCCTTAATTCGACCCATAATTTAGGGGTTGATGGTAACCTAATAATTTTTTCGTTAATCTGCATTAAATTTACTACAATTTAAAAAAAATTGTATCGAAGTCATGATTTCCCTTTGAGATCCAGCAAAAATAAAAGCAAGAGGTCATCGATTTTTTAAACATGCTCAACTTCACCCCTTACTTCAACCATACAATAAGCAATGTAGGCATTCTTACATATTTTCCTTTAATCCACGTAACATGAACTTTATTTTTTAAAAAATTTGTAGAGTTATCTCTATTCTTTCTCGTGATATTAGTTTTTAAACCAGAAAAATGCAATTTGACTGTTACTTACATACTTACCATACTTACCCATACTTCACAGGGTATGGGCCTGTGCAAAATTTTCTCTTACTAAGGTGGGCTTAGAATAGATGTATAAATTTAAACATAACCAGTGGTAACTGGTGGCTACATCCGACAGCAGAAAGACTCGACATTAGTTGAAACGCAGCGAACCAATCCGAGTGCTTTCCGCGCTCAAAATGGCATGACATCTGAAATTTTCCCGAGTCGAGATTCACCTCGCGGCTAATACCATCGGTTTCAAATCAGGTAACCCTCCGTGTTATGTGGATATGGTTTTTGCCGTTGTTGCCATACTCATACCTAATGCTTCTTATATAGTTCTCTTCCACGGTTAGTGTGTTATCGTATGCATAGTTGACCTTTGATCTATTGCTGATCTCCTGTGGCCGATAATATCGATTACTTACGGCCCGTTTTAACTGTCCGCTTTTTTAAGTCAGCTTATCGCGGATTACATTTAACTGAAAGGTGGGCGGTTTGGTTCGTTAAATTTACTAAAATTAAAGTAGAGACATTTTTTGACATGGCATCAGTGGACCCTGGACAATTTTCTAAGGTTTTAATGCTCCAGGGTTTAATACACCAGTCATAAAATATTTAGGTTCAAACTTAAAAGTTTTTTAGCTAAAGGAACATTTTGAAATTGAAGATTTCAACTCTTTGCCAAATTTAGAAGTGTTCCTGAAAAATTGGATAAGATCATAAAATCAAGAGTAAATCCTACTCTTTAAATCCAAATCAAGAGCACGATTAATCCGCCCGAGGTTCAAAACTTTCGAGCCCTCGGTCGTATTCCAGGGGCATGTGGTTTCCGTGGCGGCTGGTACTAGCATCAGGGCCGGCGGCACGTAAGTTATCTGTCTCTCTCGCTCCCTAAGGAGCGTGAATTTAAAGGAATTAGAGTAAGCGAGAAACTCGCATGTGGAAAGCAAATGACGGTTTTCCAAATGCGAGTGTCCTGCTTACTCTAATTCCTTTACATTCACGCTTCTTGAAGGGGCGAGTAAAGACAGAAAACCTACGTTTCGCCGGCCCTGACTAGCATGGCTGATTCTCTCGAATCGGAAGTACTACATGAGAGTTCCGGCGTGGATTTGCGTAACTCTACGATATTTCAAGATGGACAAGTGGTCCGGATGCTCGTTAAAAAAATTGTGAGTATTTCAGGAAAGATAATTTTTAAATATTTAGTTGTATATAAGGTGTACGTCATCATGATATAGTCATCCGGTGTGGTGCTAAAACACCTGGGCCTCACATTCCTGCACATGTATCAAAAAGCCAGCGAAATTTAATCATTTTAGGAAAGTTTTCATTTTTTATTTGCGTAGTACCCACAATGACATTTACGAAAATACTGGTCACCTTTCACAACTTGTTGATAAACTAAAGAAATTGAAGCAGTTTTGGAAAGCTTATATTTTTTTGTATGTAGTACGTGCAATAAATTTCATAAAAATACCGGTCAGCCCACCCAGTGCCGGAACTTGGCCAGACAGCCCCCGCCAATATGTCAAGAAACCTAGTGTCATTAATGCATTTTAAGAAGGCTCAAATTTTGTGTGTAACTAGTATTCGCAATAACATTTTAAAAAATACCGGTTAGTCCGCACAGCGCCGGGACCTCGAGAGTCAGCCCCCCCCCCGCAAATATGTTTAAAAAACTGGTGTCGTTAAAGAATTTTAGGAAAGCTCCAATTTGTTATGTAAGTGGTATTTGCAATAAGACCTAAAACAATACCGGTCAGCCCGCATAGTGCTGGAACCTGGACAGTCAGTGCCCCCATTTAAAAATTAAAGCATTTTAATTTAAGTAATTTTGGCTGACTGTCCAGGTTCCACCACTGGGTGGGTTGACCGATATTTTCGTAAATGTCATCTTAGGTACTCAAAGCACTCCCATGCTAGTAGCGACGTAGTCGTTGTTACATTCAGGGCCATGATGGGAGCCCTGCTGTCTGAGCAGATACGGATGTTTCTTTTGTTGCCATACTCCTGCGCCAGGTAGGTGCACTGGAGCATGGTCCTAATTTCAGATTGTAGGACTGTTGCGTAGGACCCCATCGGGACTGTGAAGCCCATTATACTTATTCTACCATATACATCGGCTCCTGCTTTCTCCTTATCCCTGGAACCACCTGTGAACCAGTTGTCCCCATCACTGGGCAGGTCTGCCTCGCCGTTAACCCATTTCTTCTTCGTGAATAGGCTAACACGATACTTCTTATCGAAGAGATAGCGAGTGGGCGTTTTGTCCCTGAGAATGCTCAGGGTCGGTCTACTCGCGATTAAAGCCGCATTTGAGAAGAAAATCGATGGGGTGCAACCTGGAGAAGTCATCCCAAGATTTGAAGATTGACGCTTCTAAAATGAACCCTTATTGTCATCTGTTTGGATCTACAGCAAAGACCTTCCAAAGCCAGTGAACCTGCTGGCTTGGATTTCTAGTGTTTTCGTGGAACCAATAGCAGTGCTTAAAAGGATAGCAATCCAAAACCGAACCATTAACACGGGAGGATGGAAGGTTATCAATGCCAAGGCGAGTAGTCAATCTGCCCAACTTGTAATGACTGCAGATTCAAGAGTGGTCGAGAGTCTCAAGAAGATTGACTGCAGGCCTCACTATGTATTGGAGTGGATCAATATGAAGATCCTCTCTAAAATTAAAGTTACACCCGTAGGCAGAGCACCAAATTTGTGTTTGGAAAAAGTGGTGGAGACAAGTGGGGGTTAAAATGGACACTAGATGTCCCCCTTCCTGTCGGGATTTTATTCAGATAAACCTTCACCACGCTAAAGGAGCGGCTGCTATCGTAAACAGACGTTTGGCAGCAGAACAAATGGCTTTTGCCTTAATAAAAGGACCTTGGGCTTACGAGACGAAAGTTAAAGGATTAAGTAATAACAGCGGATCAGTGATTTGTGGTAATTCCGCCGAAATTCCTAGGGAAACACTTCATGTCAAGGCGATATTAAATTTATTGGATTACCAAGGTTCTTTTTTAGAGACTTGGTGAACCCACCATCTGAGGAATGGCGAAATCCGATGGACTATTGCTGTGTCAAAGGATGGACTTTGCTCATCGGATGTGATGCTATCGGATCATAGACAGATATGCTTCTCCTTGACAGCCGATAAAACTGAGGTTCGAAGGTAGAGGAACACTAAAGCAATTGACTGGAATACTTATACGGAGGATCTCAACAGTTTGCTGGGTGTTATATCGGGCATAATCAAGTCTATTAAACATATAATAAAAAAGCTTGTATAGGGCAACCTTAACAAGATATATTAATGAGATACAAAAAGCCGTAAGGTACTCATGGGGGGTATTGTCAGGGAATCGAGAACATGCCTGACATTGTTACACTTCGGAGAACCTTGAGGGGTATCTCATCATATCAATTGAGGGGAGTAATATTGACTTCGGGTGAAATGGCTAGATGAGAAATGTAATCCTTGAGCACTTAATAAGGGTACATTTCTCGGATTCGGATTTGGATTACACGAATGAGAGGGCGACCCATCTGAGCCTCAGCAGGACCAACTTTTAGAGCCAGAATGGAATACTGGAAAGTAGCTAGTCGTATTGTCACTCATTCAAAAATTATATGGGTAGTTAAACAATCTAAACCATTTAAATCTGCAAGAGATGATAAAATATTCCCTGCATTAATTCAAGAAGGATTTCAGTTCTTGCGGGTTCCTTGGGCAGCATCTTTCGGGCAAGCTCAGCAAGGGTATACAACCCCGGTAGCATGGAGGAAGGTTAAGGCAATCCTCATTCCAAAGCCGGGCAAGAATACCTACTGTCAGGAAAAATCCTTCAGACCGATCAGCTTAACCTCGTTTATGCTGAAAACACTAGAGAAATTAGTGGACCTTCACTTGAAAGAGGAAATCCGATGGTAAGGTGAAGTGCGGTTGAAACACACGGATTTATTGATACGGGCAAAAATTCAAGGGGATGCTCACAGGGAGGAGTTCTTTAATCCACCCAGTGGGCGCTTGTCATTGATGACCTGATTCGTATTTTGAGCGAATCGGGTTTTTACACTTAAGGCTACGTAGATGACCTGGCGATCCTGATAACAGGGAAGCATGAGGGCACTTTAGTGGAACTCATGCAGTCAGCGCTTAACATAGTAGAGCAATGGTGCAGAGACCGTTGTTTGCCTGCTAACCCGGACCTTAGAAATCTTAAGTTCTACGGTAGGGAAGTAGAATTTTCAAAGTCAGAGAATTATTTAGGAGCAATATTTGACCTTTCATTAAGCTGAAAACTCCATGTTGACGCAATGGTAAAAAAAGTTAAGATGGCTTGTTGGGCCTGTAGATGCGCAATAGGGAAAACCTGGGGCGTAAAACCCAGGATGACTTACTAGTTATATATGATGCATGCATGTGCTATTATGAATCAACGATCTGGTGGCCAAGGACTAAACTAATAAGTACTATTGAACAACTGGAAAGTCTTTAAAGGATTTTTTGCTTTGCGATCACTGATGCTATGAAAACAACACCGACATCAGCTCTTGAGGCCATTTTGGACATCCCGCCGTTGCACCTTTTCGTAAGGAGGATTGCAGCAGCGAATGTCTATAGACTCCTAGTAGGGAGCAACCTTAGTGATGTTGAGGTGAAAGATCTACATGATATCAGTAAGTGCATGCTATGCGAGGATAATATTCTCGCTATGCAAACTAATGTTATGTTGAGGAAATTATCCTTCATGAAACCCTTCAAGGTTCTTCGACAAATACTCCTTGGGAACAGGGGCTGGAATCTATGGGAAGAAGCCCAGGACTGAGATTACAACAGCACTAGGCGAATTCCCCACAGTTTTCCAAGCCGGAATAATGGCTATAAAGCTTGCCCAGAGGAAATTTGTAAGCAGGAATATGAAGGCCGGCACAAGAACATTTCTTCTGACAGTCAAGCTGCATTTAAAGCTCTTACATCTGAAGAGTTTACTTTCAGACTAGTCTAAAGTTGCCTTCAAGATCTTCTTAAGGTTACCGGTAAAAACTGGGTCAGTGTGATCTGGGTTCCCGGCCATGGCGATATTGAAGGCGATGAGAAAGCAGATGCATTGGCTAAGGCGGGAGCTTCACATCCCCTAATTGGCCCGGAGTTCTTCTACGGTATCTTGCACACATCGGCAAAAGGAGCCCTTGGAGAATGGCTCTCGGAGGAGCATGCAAGGTATTGGAAGGGAACCAAAATAATGGTGCATTCTAAGAATTTCATGTCTGGTACTTGTACTAAGAGAACTAATGAACTCTTAAAGATGGAAAGAAGGCCGATCAATGTCGTATTAGGAATTTTCCTGAGGAGACAGCTCATCACATACTTTGTGAATGTAATGCACTCACTTGCCTCAGAAACTAGTACCTGGGGGATTATTTCCTCGAACCAGAAGACTTTCAGGAATTCTCCTGCAAATCAGTATATGCCTTCATGGTAAAGACTGACTTGATGGAAGATGGTTACATTCTAGGGCATAGTACAATAGGGTTTACCGCAGTGCTATGAGCAGCTATTGACCTTCCCTACTGTATAATAATAATAATAATAATAATAATATCAACTTCTCAAATTCTAGGTTGGGTATTCCTTCCGGTAAACTTGGATGGTGTTAAATATGAAGTGCGAGTGGTTTTTATCTAGGCTTTCTGAACATAAAATTGATGTTTAGAGACATTCCTCAATCAAGCAGATACTATGGAGTTTCTCAGGTTATATTGGATACAATGTATGACGAGCATTTCGAAATTTCATTGGCGAGGCCAATGAATTTTCCAAAGGCGACGTGTATGCGCTTTCTCTCCTGGAAGACATTTTAGATCAATTATGTTCGACTCATTGCATCTCGACCATTGATTAAAGCTTAGCTTATCATCAAGTTCCTTTGCAGGAAAATGGTTGGGAGATTACAGTATTCTTGGTTCAAGGGTTCGGTTTGTTTTAGTGCAAACATATGCCATTTGGGTTATGTGCGGCGCCTGCCACCTTCCGACGATTAATCGATAAATTAATTGGGCCAGAAATGCGTCCTCATGGTTTCACATATCACGATAATATTATCACCGTTTCAGAAACCTTAGAGAAACATTTAGAATGGCTACGGAAGCTGTTGGATAAAATTTATGGTACTGGGCTAACCATAATCCCCGAGACGACCGTATTTTGCCGATAAGTGGTACGGTATTTGCTATATCGTGTAAATGAAAATGTTTACAGTCTGATGCGGAACGGCTTGCACCTGTTCTGAACTACCCTGCGCCGCGCAATATTCAATAGCTTAGAGGATTTTTAGGTATTACGGAACAGCAACCACTGGAATTGGGTGGATAACAAGGGGCGTCGTTCAAGGCGATGAGAAAATCACTTTTTTCGGCCCCAATTTTAGCATGTCTGGATTTTGAAATCCCCTTCGTGCTTAAAACTGACGCATGTACTTATGGCTTAGGCGAGGTTTTGAAGAAAGTAATAGCGTAGGGAGCACACGTGATTGCCTTCACAAGTTGTACGTTGTTAGACTCCAGGCGCCAGGCTTCGATACTCTACCAACGAGCAAGAATTCCTGGCGGTGGTTTTCCGAAAAATCCGGTCTTTTCTTAAAAGGTTTTAGATTTACACTAGTGACAGCTCATAATAGTTCACGTTGGTTGCATAACTTGCACAATACAACTGATTGTTTGGCGCTTTGATAGCTGGAACTCTTAGAATATCATTTTAAGATAGTTCAACGTAAAGGTGCTCTGCATCACGTACACGTTGCACTTTGTCGTATATATGAAGACTAGGAAGTCGCCAAGGTCCATTCGGCAGAAGTGATCGATGATCCCCGGTATTGTCGAAGAATCAGTGACGTACAAAACTTCCCCAGTAAGTATCAAGATTGAAAGGTCATAGAAAGGAAACTATACGCGTTTAGGCCAAAACCCCTCATACAACCATTCTTTGAGGATACAGAAGCATGGAAGTTAGTAGTTCCAATCGAAAAACGGCAACAGGTTTTGACCCGTGTGCACGATGAACCTCTGGTAGGGAATCTTGGCGGGTGAAGATATACGCTATAGCGGTCGTATATTGCTACTGGTCCGGAATTTTTAGGGATATAGTAATCTACGTGTTCGTGAACTTTCTTAATTTGTACAACGATGGACTACTTACTTTTTCACAATAGTAAAATACTTTCTGTGCAGGTGAGTCTCAGGCGAGAAATTGGGCAGCCTTTGCTTTAACTGTGGAAGAAGATATCAATAATACTATCATTTGGGACCCTGAAACTGGAGATTGTTTTGAATTGGGGGATAGTCGCAGTCCTTTAATCAAAGTTTTACGTTTGCTCAACCATCAAAATGTATGTAAAAAGGAATAATTATTTGATCCCATGTTTAAGTTAAGGATTATAGTTTTTCATATGTGGACACCTGCGTGAAAATAGTAGTTTTCTCGGAATGGTGACGATTCGTTTGAACATTCGTGAACCTAGAAAATTCGGTTATTACATTATCAATGATAGAAGCAGGTACCCCAAGCGTCCATGCATTTCACGCGTCAAAGTTTTTGACTAAAAAGTACTTTCTTAATCGCGACTGTGGCGCAACATTCGCATCAAAAATTGTTTATTTCATACATCTTATACTCTTTTTCAGCCGACTTCTCCTTCTTCAGAAGTTACTCTATGATACGGCCCCATTAGACACTGCTAAGGTACTTTTTATTAAAAAGCTATAACGCGTGAAATGCATGGAGGCTTTGGGGGCCTGAAAAGAAGGTATTAGTTTCATTTAAAATTTAACTTCACCAGTTTTTATCATATTTCAACAAGTAAAAAAATAGTGTCTTACGCAGGTGTCTGTCTTTAGTATGTAGTATGTAGACTGTAGGTACGACAACATTAGAAAGAATTATCGCACTGAATTGTGCTTTGCACACTTTTTGAGGGCTTAAAAACAAAGTTCAAGTTCGCTAACCAGCCTCCCTTGAATAACGGTTCTAATTTAACTATCAAAAATACTAAACTACGTGCCAAACTATGTGACATATAAAAAATGTTCGGGGAAAAAATGGATGCATTTAAAACGTTCTCTAAAATTTGTCTTCAGACTTTTATCGTTTTACACATAATGTTTGTGATAGAAAATACATTTTGTTTAGAGTAATTAATTGAAAACTGGTGGAAAGGAGCATGCAAGATAGGTGTAGACAAGGATCATACCTCACATTTTCATTAAAACATTCATAAATGTGTTTTTTATTGCTCTTTCAAATATGGAAAACCCCTTTATATGGACATAAGGATAACATAGTATTTTCCGATAAGGTGTGGGCTTTTTTGGCATAAAAGTAAACTCGGAAAAAATGTTATCAAATACCAAAATTAAAATTTCGCTTTATTTCGAATTTCTATTCCTGGGTCTTGGCGATTTTTTTCTAGTGCATTTTTGTTAATGGAAAGATTTTGGATTCCAAATGTAACTTAAATTTCAGATACTGGTACTGCGAGTGATTTTCCTGCACTTGTAGCTGAAAATTGATTTATAACAATATTTTTTATTCTGCTTTCTATATGTTAATATAGTATTTTTAATTAACTTGTATACAAAAATTGCGTAATATTTAGTTCGTATAAAGTGATTGTTTGAGCAATAAACAAAATTTATTATGTTAGTTAATGAGATTTCAAATCTGGCAAAATTTTAGCTTCTTGAATTTCCCTAAGTAAAATATTGCACCCACAAATTTAAGGTACTGCAGTTGATTTACGTAAAATATACTGAAAAATGTTCCATACAAGTTCACATAAATTTGAACATTTATTCTGTAATTTTTAACTTTTTAAGGCAAATAATACATCGTTCGAATCGTTATAATTCCTATATTTCGAATATTGTATTTGTAAATAACAAAGTACTAAATTTAAAAAAATGTTATATTCCGAATTTTAGTCCTCATTAGCAAAGATATTATACTAATAGATGCAGCAAGTGATGGCGGAGTGGGGATAGCGTCATTAGTAGACTAGAAGAAATGTAGACGGCGCTGTCGACGAAAATCCTAGCACTCCTCACGTGCTTCTCTACCTGATAATGGACCTATCACCTCTAAAATTCGTCGAGAGCAGAAAGAGGCGCTGTTACCGAAATGATTTTCAGTAGATAATATAGTTTTATAAAAATATTCATGATCATTAGAGCAATTAGAACTCTCTCTTACCCAATAGTATAATATGTATAGTCAACAAAAATCAATAAGCAGATGAATACTTATCATTATTTAAAAAAATAAAATTCGGATAATAGTTGAATGAAGATATTTGTGAATATATACACATATACTAAAATGTACGTTGTACAACTTTCCTATAATATCAGAGTAAATATCTTATTCTACACTAAAACAAAATTAAAACAAAAAGTGCTGATAAGATTTAATATTTCATCCGTTTATCTTTTAACAATAACTATACATAGGATGCAGAATGATTTGCATAATATGTGGCGTGGAACGAAGAAACCAGCCTTAGGATCGAAAAATCAGACACTTTTTCCTGATAGTTTTTCCGGGCCTTTTTCATATTTGTTTTATAAGTCGTAATAAAATATGAAAATAACACATATGATCATTATTCATTCCTATCGTTCATGTTTGACTGTAGTCGGCCGTAGTCAGTCAGATACGGACCGCTCAACTGAGTTAGTACGAGGACCTTTGTACAACCTGATCGTCTTCCTTTCACTTTGATTTGCTTTCTTTCGTAAATTAATTTTCGGTCCTAAGGCTGGTTTTTTCGTTCCACGTCACATATATTGTTCAAAATTGCAGTGTTATTAGCAAAATATAGTTTCGACGTGACTTTAGCTATTTTGAATAACGTAACATAAACCATAACAGAATGAATATATATTGTTACGTTTAACAGAATATCACAGAACAGAAACAAGAAAAGATACCGAGATTTTTTTATTTACTTTAACCTAATTCAAAATTGTTTAACGTCAAACGATTTACAAATGGTAGACGCTTTCATTCCATATACTTAAATTTAAAGCTTTTTCGGGTTTCAATCGTGTGCAAAACTACGAAACTTGCCGACGTTTCGTGAACATTGCAGTTGGTGCCAAAAACACCCGGAGCTTCAGCACGTTTCGCTTCAATCCTTGCGAAATCAACGTGCCTACCTCTCGAAAAATAGATATGTACGCGGAGCGCTTCCCCAACCGCTGCTTGATCAAGCTGCAGCCGAAGATGAGGGAGCGACATTAATACAAATTCTTTGAAAATCATATAAAGTGTAAATGCTTCCTAACTTCTTTGACACTTACTGATTTTTTTCAATTTTTTGGAAATTTGTTGGGTAGTTTTTCCATCGAGGAATACAACAGACAAGGTTTTAATTTGCCGAAAAACTCTTTATCTATTTTCTAAAAATCAAAAATGCCGCAGAAGTTAGGTATAATTTCACTTTCCAGGATATTCAAGAAGTAATACATTATTTTCAACGGCAAACAGGGCCAAATGTCTCCTCTCTTACAGAAAAAACTGCATTATTGAATCAGTGAGCTTTCAATGATGAAGTAGATACAAGTGGGTCAGTTTTGTGCATTTCCTCCCTTCAGTACAATTTTTACTGACGTAGTCAGTGGGATCTCTTTTACTGACTGAATTTTGCTGATTATCTTAAGAGAAAATTCGACTGATTTTTAGTGAAGTACTACTTATGGGCAATAGAATTGTTACTTAGGTAATACAGTTCTCCGTGCTTCAAGTTTTTTGTTGATTTTGTTACATGCTATGTACCAGAAAATCTGAGAGGGATTAAAACGAGTAACTTTTTATATTAGTAAATGTGTTATGTTATCTTAGGCTTGCTAACAAATTTTCAGGAAAGAAAGTTGGCTACTTTTCATGAATGTTCAGTTTTGATGTTAGTTTTGCTACAAGTTATATAACAGAAACTTTGCGAGGAATCAAAAAGTGTAACTGTTTTGTTAGTAAAGTTACTATGTTATCTTAGGCTTGCTCACTTAATGTCCGAGAAACAAAACTGGAATACAGGATTGGAAATTTAAAAAAAACGGAAAAATCTCAACCGTACTCCTTCCCACGAAACCCTAAGTGAAGGCGCTTGCCGCCTGCTTCACGAACTGATTTTTAGTAAAGGTGTTGTGTTATCTCATTCATGCTTACAAATTTTCAAGAAAGAAAGTTTATTGGGTTTCGCTAATGTTCCGGTTATTATTAGTTTTTTCCAAGTTATGTAACAGAAACTCGACGAAGAATCGAGAATAGTAACTTTTTATGTAGGTAAAGGTATTATGTTATCTCAGGTTGGCATACAGAATTTCAAGAAAGCTCGTTTCTCATTAGTTGGTTAGCCCCAACTTTGAAGTTTTGTTGTGCCCGAACTACACTTTGTACCAAATTTGGCTAGATGACCTTTTTGCTTATTTTTTTGTGGACTATTACATGATGCCGGCTGTTTTATAGGTGGAGCGGAAATCGAATTCCACCTTCATGAGAATGAACTCGACATTTAATGCTTTACAGAGACCTAGCTCACAAAAGATCTAAACTTTGGGATCAGAGAATACCTTGCATACAGGCGAGATCACCCATATGGCCGAGGTGGGGGTGTACTTATCCTTGTTAGGATCGGGTTTGCGATTGATATGATCGACTTGGAGACACCCTGGGTGGACAACATTGAGACCGTTGGTATCACAGTGTTTTTCTCACTGCGAAGGGTTGCCGTTACCTTTGTATATGTCTCCCCTGAATCCAGGGTTAGACAGGATATATAGACAGCTCCTTTTACTCAGATGGCTGGTTATAAAATATAATGCTCTGCAGAAACTTAATGCGCACTCCAACAAGAAGACGTGAAGCCAGGCAGATACATAGCAATTCAGACCATATAAGAAAGGCCTGCTTTCAAGGTGGTCCATACACAGGTTAAGAAGTTCTTGCGTGACGAGAAATACCAATCTTTTCGTGCATACTGAGAGTCACTTGAACCTTGAAGGAGTTTAGTTCTCCGTATATTGGTCTGGTTACTGATCCAGACACCAAAGTCATCAGGAGATTGCAGAAGTATCTGGTCTAGCCTGTCATTCCTCTGACTACAGTAAATCTGTTCCGGAATCCGGATGAAACCGATTCAATAAATCAAGATTTTTCTTGGGAGATTTTCTCATCTGCCTTTTTCCCGCGCAAGGCAAAATCGGTCACGATAATGGACGGTATTACTAAATAAATTAGCAAAGGCATTTTTGATGCGATTCTCCAATTTCTCTCACAGCGACTTTTTGCAAGATCTTTGAGAGATTGCGCCAGAGACGATTAGATTTTCCAGCAGAGCATAACGATTGGATTCTGGACTTTCAGTTGACTTCAGAAGGGGGGATCCTCTGTGAACAACGTGGCCTCAGTGGTGTCGGGCATACTGAAGAGTTTTGGAGGGCAGAACGACGCTCGGCCTACCCCTGCACTTAAAGAAAGCCTTCAACGCGGTACTGCCTACGGTTTTGCTTGGTGAGTTAAAATATTTAGGTGTTTTGTGGAGGCTCCTCAATTTTGTGTATTTTCCCCTATTCTGTTTAACCTGGAGCTAAATCGCCCGCCGACATATTTGCCGGAAGGAGTAAGGGTGACTATGTATGCTGATAATGTCTTCTTATATACTTATATATAACAAAATGTTGAAACTATTCGGTGAATGACAGAATTTTCACTTCTATATATTACTTCTATACATTTAACTTACCGAATGTAGTCTATTGTTTTCCTTAGAATTGCTGATTTATTCAGTTTTGCATCAACTCCCACAACGATATTTTTCAATTCAACAATCTTATCATTTATGGAAGTACGGTATCTGCGCTCGATGGCATTGTGGGCACTACGTTTGAATTCTTTAACTCGAGGTATTCCTAAGGATATCCCAGAATTGATGCGATTTATTTGCACTTTATCAGTATCCAACACAACAGGAATTCCTATTAAAACATATAATATACTTAGAAATATTTTTTACTTGTCTTATGTACATTTCAGCAATATCATTGATGGCCTGATGTCCGCTCAATTATATTTATATTTTGCAAATATACTTTTTTTCTTAATTCATCTGCTAAGGTAAAATAATAACCTCACCTGTCTAAAACGCTACGCAATATAGCACTCACATTTTCACGGGCCATGCGATGTCAGTGAGCAATAGGGCAAAGAGAATTTTTTTAAATGACTAATTCGGAAGGGGTAAAAATGATGCCGATCCAGTTGCAAACGATTGCCCTAAAGTTAAATTAAAAAAAAAAGTCTACTTCACCTGCATCGATGCAATGCATGAAAATAACGAACAATCGCACAATTCTCATTAATCTATGCGAAACATAATATTTCTAAGGCTGGAATTGGTATTAAAAGTAGCATACTGCATCTCCATTCGTAAGTGTACAATGTATACCCCAACATAAAATTTCTTATGTTCACACGTTTGTCGACTCCCTATCACAAATGTAATGATCATGAGATGATGCTGAACGTGTATGCAGAATAGGGTGACCAGAAAAAACACGTTTGGTTTTCTTAGGAGCGAAAGGCAAATAACGGTAGTTTAAGCGATTGTAGAAGCCATATTTTTAAAAATTTTAAACAATATTTAGAGGTGGCCCATCGTCTTTGAACATTGTTATTGCAAAAGCTGAAAATTGCGGTAAATGAAGAGTCGATCGTAAAAGTGCAACCTCAGCTCTTTTCATCGATGTGCCTCTATAACAGGATATTTCATTACCAGTTCATATATTGATTCCATTTTACCATAGGAAAAATCAGGAACAATGCAGTTACAGATCGTCTCAAAAGGAGTCATAGAGCTAGCTACTGCACGTGTTCTTGCTGCTGTAGCCGGAAGCCTTGCTAATAAGATTGATAATGCAGTCTTCAATTTTCCTTCTCGAGCAAAATCCGCCTAGATCGTGAAAAATTTAGAGAAAATTATTCTTATGGGATAGAGGGCGTTTTTGAAGAAAATTTATCATCATGTAAGACATTTGCTCTTCAATGGACAAAATTTCATGCATATGTTTCGATACTACATCGTCGAACACAGGACCAATTAATGGAGTCTGTCATCGTATTGAGACCCATTTAGGAAGAATTCTTCTAGATCTTGCTTGCTGTCATCACATTTACGAACTGGGTTTAAAAGCAACACTTGAAGAAACTTTTGGAGCGACTTCTGGACCTGATGTTCTTCTATTCAAACGTTTTCAAACAGAATGGACAAATTTAGACCAACAAAATTTTGAATGCGATATAAATAATCCACAGGTGTTTGAACTACTTGCCAATGAGAAGGAGACATGTCTACAATTTCCTATGGAACAATTGGAGATCAAATAATAAATTATTATATTATTTGGCCATGTTCGGTAGAAAATCAACCTTTTTGGTTAAAAATTAATTAATATTAATTTTAAAATATTATTTGTTCAACATTTATTTTTACGGCTGTAAATGGATCGATTTACTTAGAAAGAAGGTAAAGATATTTACCTTCTTCTTTCTGATAGAATGTCTTGTCCACTTTCGAAACCTAATTAGAAAATTTGTTTAAAGTCCAAAAATGACAAAGTGGTGAAGGTTTTATTGAAAATATTTGAGCTCAATTTGCTCAAAAATCCGATCGTTTTTTATTTCTAAATTTCTTCTGGTTTTGTTTTATTGTAAAGGGTATATTCCATTGTAATTTATCCTGTGCCCGATGTTCTATACGCTGGTAACTTTTATTGAGAAAGGAAATAAAATTTTGTTTTTGTTTCAGATTAAAAAAAAATCGTCATTCCCGCTCTAATTACAAAGAATTTCTGGAACTTATGATAATTTTTCTGGTGTCGGGACCTCCAGGAAGAATTTCTTTTAAGGCACCTGGAGCTGTTCATCATGCAAGATGGATGGCAAAAGTACTAAAAGATATATATTATTAGGGCCGTTATTAGTCTTTGAAAACAGTAGAAAACAGTGAAAATGACACTTTTCAGCAACCGTAATTAATGTTTTTTTTATGAATTTTTCATTGAAAAAATGCTTTTATGTGGATTCTGAGTAACCTTAAGAACAACGTATTAAATGTTCAAATCAAAAAGTGGATAACTTCGTGGTTAAAATCTTAAATGAAAAAAAAGTTGAGTTTGCCCATGGTAAAGACATCAGAACTTCAAACGCGATGGGCCACCTGTAAATATGGTTTAAAATTTAAAAAAAAACCTGGCTTCTACAATCCCATAAACTACCGTTATTTGTCTTTCGCTCCTAAGAAAATAAAAAAAAAAAAAAAAAAAAAAAAAAAAAAAAAACGGTTTCCTCACTATTATGACAGTTTGCATTAATGTAGCTTTGGAAGTACATTCCATACAACCCTACAAATTGTATTCTGGCATTTTCTTGAACCAAAATTAAACAAAATATATTACGAAAAATGGATTAAAAACTAAATAGAGCATTGTCAGAAATATTATCTTATCAGTAACGACCGGAAAAGAAGCATTTTCCCAAATTTATTAACTTTTTTAAATACTGAATTGAGAGTATTTAAATGTTTCCCAAATATATGAAAAATGTTCTCATATTTAATATAGTAATATCAACACTCACAGAAAATCACAAAAAAACTTGAATTGCTTTCAAAACGCTAAATACCATTAAGAAATGATAATAATTTAAATATATTTTGTTTAATTTTGGCTTAACACAATGTCAGAAGAAAATTCATAGGATTGTACAAAATGCACTCCTAAAGCAAATTAAACGCAAACTATCATAAAAGTTACGAAACCGATTCTTTTACATTTTTTGCAATTTTACGTTGCAGCAAATGACCACTGTTTCGATTTTTGAAATATATTTTTTTATGCAACATGTGCGTGTTATGGGAGCTTTACACAAATTATTTTGTGAGTGCAATAAACCATTACCGCTCGAGCTGTGTGAATCAGCAATGTTTTTTCTAGTTATATTATCATGTATTGTATTGTATTATACTGCACTGTACTATACTATTCTATATTATATTATAATAATAGCTCGAATGCCCTTTTTTATTTTCAACAAAAAATCAAATGCATTACAATTAGACAATTTTCGTATCTCCTGCTAAATTCGCGATTTGAAACTAACGTCCTTATGTCCCACTAATCCCTGTCATCCAACCGTTAAACGAAGCGCACGCAGCCGATCGATAATCGCAGACGACATTCCAAAGCGACGCGACGCTCTGACTCGCTTTCTTTTCGCTCCGTGACCCCATTGAGATAAGTTCTCTCAATAAAATTCAGAGGACTGCTGAGGCTCCGAGGAAGATAATTTACCATCAGAAGATACGTTTGTACGGCGAATCGTACAGTGAGTCCTCTTGCTTCAGATTTTCTTGCGAACCCTCCGCTTCCTGTATAACTCTATTTGGCCCTTTCGGCATTTAAAATATTTATAGATCAGAATTCATTGAGGATGTTTACTGACTATTCGAAAGAAAAGCGTGTTTTGAGATTTTTCGCCATGAAAGCGAGTTAAAATTAAAATACGGAGCTTCACACGTGTATGTGCAGTTTTCCCAAAATTAATTTGAGATTGCGAATGTACTGAGTTTCCAAAACATTGTGACAAAAACTACCCCTAGCGAAACCTTTACTCACTGTTAAATAAAAATTCCGTTACCGTTCCCCCTTCTTCAATCCGGCCTTCAAAAGATCATCGTGGTATTGGAGCAGACCACGTCCTCGAATATGACGGATTTACCGGTCAAAGAGTCGGAAGATGTGCTCGCTACTTTCTGTCTGATTGCTGCATCTTTGGAGGAGCCTCTCACAAAATATGACATTTTGTCTATTTACCGTCTCAGAAGCTTAACATAAAATGTCATCTCTCATAGCATCCCGCCAATACTGGTGGTCAAACTACAACACCAATCGACTTGTGTGAAACTAACTAAAAACTGCAAAAGCGTGGTCTCCGGACCAAAATGATTGGATGGATTGAGAACTTGCCTCTGTACATGATAGAATTGCTCTCTAAGAACAATCGGCTTACATATATGGGCGATTCTCTAAAAACAGGCAATTTTTGGCCAGGGCAACTTTTTTTGGAAAAATGTGAAAAAAAAATTTCTTCCTAATGGTTAGGTTCATTGGCCTTAAAGAAAGGGGTCCTATAAATATTCACGCTCAATTCTCACTTGAAAGACCTGTAGCACATAAAAACGTTTTCAATTTTTGTAGCATGGCAGGGAAGATGGTTTTGTTTAAAAAATGCAAAGTTTTTCCAAAATTAAATTTTTTTTTCTTCAAATTTGAAATATTTTTTTTTTTTAATTTGAAATATTTTTTTTTAGTCTTACGCTTTTTATTCTAAATTATAATCCTAATAATTGTAAAAGTATAATGCGTGACAAGAAAGAATTTTAGCTTGCTCAGCTCTTCTTGGTTTTAACCATTTTTATTTTTCATCAACGTTCTGAGAGTCACATGATTTACTTTTATAGCGTGCCATTCTGATTAATTTCAGGTTTATTTTAGACTTCAGGTTTAATTATGAAACGTATTCTTCATACTCAGATATAGAATCCATCTCGGAATCCATCAATGCAACAAAAAATGATACAAACAACACGAACACGAAACTATGTTTGATAGCAAGTAGACCGAAAGCCGGTGTAAGTATAACCTCTGAAGAAAGTCAGGGCCGTGGAGCGAACAAAATTATTAATTATAAAAGGTTTATTTCTCTTATACCTATTAACCCTTTAATCGCTTTATTTTTTGTGTGCAGTACTTGTAGGTATGAAAATTTTAATTTTCGATTTACGTGAATTTTTAATAAAATTATTTGAAAAAGTGCTTCGATAAGCTCCGTTGCCTCCCTGATAGTGAAAAGCAGGTTATGGTATCCGATGTTACGGTATCCGAAAACCATACAAAAATACTTTTTATGCTTTGAAAACAAACGTAATCAATAAATCCTTCTGAAAAAAACTTATTTATTATGTGCTACACAGAATCTTCATCTTTTCATTGATTTTTAGTATGAAATATGAAAGTTGTTATCAGGTACGGTGTCCGATACTAATAAAAATACGCCACATTTTCGTTTATATTCTTTCACTTTGCAAAAAAAGTTCCTAATTTTTTTGTTATGAAGTTTTGACGAATGAGTGGTGTGGCTTTTGTTCTAGACATTGTGAGAAGATAAGACCTAAAAAATGATCAAAAGTTGATGAAAGGTATGGGAGATTCGTTTACCGTAACCATCGAAAACATTTAAGGAGACACGTGTATAATTGAATGTTCTCTACTAATATACCCGATGAATTTAAATATTTCTTATGAATTTTATAGTTTTTGAGTCAAACTTTCAAACTATCAATTATAAGTTGAAAAATAATTCACTATGTCTTAAATACACGTCTCTAAACTTGACGCCGCGTACGTGGAGATATTCCAAAAAGGCATTTTACGAGTATTTGGTAGTATTTTGCTAAGACATACGATTATGTGACCTTATTTTTTCTTACAGAGGTCTTTTATTGTGCTGAAATGAAGAAGTTAGCCAAGTTTTATAAAGAAACACTACTTACTTTAGTTGCTAGAGGTTTGAGATACAAAAGTGCCCTGTATGTGTAGAATCACCCATATTAGATTTCGTATAAGGAAGCATGAAATTCATGTTAACTTATTCCAAATTATCAAAAATTCAATAAAAAACTTGCCGGGAATTTTTGTTCATTTAAGGTAAGTTTAGAGGTGATTTATGTAACTTACCATAAATTTTCCAAAATTCAATTTTAAAATGTCTATAAATTTTCGATTATTCATGGTTACCTCACAGGTCAAAATGGTAACTTACCATAAATTACCCAATACTCATTTTTAAAAATTTCAAAAAATGTCTGGACATTTATGCAAATTCACGGTCATGTATGATAATTTTACTGGTAAATATGGTAAATGGCCATATATTACCCAAAATTATATTTAAAAATGTCTATTAATTTTCGGTCGTGTACTACGTGTTTGGTTGAAAAGTTATCTTTTCTTGTTGAAAATTCAATTATTCGGTTGAAAGTTGAAATAAATGGCAACATTTGTGGTTAAATGCTAATTAATCAGTAGGATTTTCAAAAGCTGCAGTTTTTGGTTAACTTATAAATTTAATTAAATTGCTTAAATTATCAAATAGAATAATAATAATAATTCACTTAAATTTAATAATTTATAACTAATATTTAGTTAATTATTTTTGTATTCACCAATAGAATTAAAGATGACCACCAAGGTGAAATGTAGAGAATAAGCGATCTTCATTTTTTCCAAGTAGATGAAAAAATAATTATACTTTTATTGCATTTTTTAATTAGGTAATGAATATTCTGGCTTTTAATTCGAGTTTATATACTCTATGTACTCGCTATCTCGTAGAATGTTGGCATCAAGCTTGTTCATTCAAGATATTTATTTTTCATAAATAATTTTCTAGAAAAGAATTGTTAAAATATTTATTTTTCAAACGATATTTTCAAGAGAAAAAGAATTACTGATTAAATTAATTAAAATTGATGTCGCAATTTATACAGTCTTTTATCTTTTAGGGAACGACGAACTAATATTAATTCTAGAAAATGATGAAATCATTAAAAATACGCGTATCAGTCTTTCCAATATTTCATCCAATGTATCAAAAATTGTTGAAACAATCTCTAATTCCAAGATTTTAAGGTTTTTCACCGGAGGCGCATAAATCTCCAAATTTTGTTTCAAATTATAATTCATCAAAATTAGAAAGTATAAAATTTTGAAAGTATTTTATTTTGAAAAATTTTCACTTTTGACGATTTGCTATTTAAGATTCTTTACTTTCCAAGATTTAAAATTGAAGTTTTATTAGGTTGGAATTTTTATAGTTTTTGAATGCTTTTTTTGTCGTAGTTCAATTTCAAATATTTGCCATTGAAATTTATTCAATTTTATTGAAACTGCACGTTATTTAATTTTTAAGATTTATATTTTAAAGGAATGTTATTTTTAACTCCTTCTTGGAATTTTTTCATTATGAAAATTGTTACGTTTGAAAATTTGCAACTGACGAAAAATTGTATAATTTGTTTAATCTATGTACTACTTAGATATTTTTATTAAATACATGAATTATTTTGTAATTATTTTATATTTTCCAAAAAACTTTGTTTTTAACTTATCAAAAAAAATCGTAGCGTGGCAGTCTAATTTAAACTGAAAAGGTTTCAGGTAAACCATTTTGAAACTTTTTGAAACTCAATGCTAATCTAGATGGATCCAAAAAAGTTATTTTTTCATTAAAAAAACATTCGTTTACTGAGAAGGATTTTTTTTCGTCATTTTCAATTTTTATCAATATTTACTTTCTGGACAAAATACTACACAAAAATAATTTTTGTACAGTTTTTGAACCTGTAAAATAGATTTCCAAAATTTCAAAATTTCATATGTGAAAATACATATAAAAATACTGAATTTGTTCTCCACCTCTAAATGATAAAAATTTATTTTTATTGTGAAATATTAAGATATATAGCATTTGAAGTGTCGAAATTTAAATCAAACACCAAGACATGAAAAAATTTTATTGAAATCTGAAAATGAATAATATTTTTAATTACACAAACTCTGATTATTCTTCTCCACTCGTTTTTAACATCAAAGAAGGCAAATAATTTCGCAACCTTTGTATTAATATTGTCAAAAGACAAAAATAAGAATTTCTCATATATTTTTAAAACTTCTAAATAACATTTTAAATGAGTCAAATTATTTAAAATCCTGCAAAATGAAACGAACCTTACAATCTTGCAGATTTATGATCGAAAGGACTTAGATAAGCATGTAAAAATTGGCCCCCACGTATGGAGCTTAAATTGAAGCTAGAAATATTAAAAATTGAATAGTTACATTCTTTATAAGCTGAGCAACTTTTTTCAAATATTCTAAAGAGTTTTTAAAATGATTAGTATTTTTCCTAATTTTTTTTTTAAATCCCGCCAAATAAAAAAAAATCCTTAAAATCTTCCACATTCATTTTTGACAATTTTGTATATCTTTTTGAATGTTTTCAAGTATTGTCTTGAAATTAATTTTTTTCAAATAAAAAATCATTTTTCGTTTTCCTGGGAATCTTAAGGAAATGTTTTTTATTCTCTTAAAGCCTTTCACAATTCTTTAAGAGCTTCTAAATTTTCTGGTCGAAATCTGCAAAAATCTATATTTTGTTTTAAGTTAGGCCATGAGCTATTTGCACCGTAATTTTGGTATGAATAGCCGGATTTTTTGGTACAAGTAGACACTTCCATTGCATTATTTGCAAACATTTCAAATTTTTAAATAATTTTTAATTTTTTCAAAACTTCTAAAAATCTCTTCAACTTGCTCGATTTTTTTCTGCAATATTTGATTTATAATTACTGATTTAGAATGAACAGTCAGATATTTCTAAATCTTAAGTAATTGTTATTTTTCTTAATTAAAAATTTTCAAATTAAATGGTTTAAAAATAAAACTATTTAGACTGAAAAAATATTTGAAATTTAATAAAATCTTTTGATTATGAATGAATTATTTTCATAAGTTTGGGAATGAAGGACACTCTACCATCCTTCCATGCCGATGGCACGTATTTTAGGACAATGCTTACCCTAAATAATTTCTTCAGTAGAGGGACGACGAAATACATGCCTTTTTATAAAAGCGCTGGATAAATGCCATTTGCCCCTGGTGTATTAAAGGGACAGAAGCACCCTACGGCCTATTCCACCTTTTGGCTATCAACGACCCTGACGGCGAAATTTCAATCGGCCTTCTCCATCTCTTTGCCCCAGCCTTCCTCTTCTTAGTCGGTTTGTATTCGCTGAAAACCCGGGAAGTGAACTTCCATAAGGTGATTTAGCGTTGCTTCTTCATCTTCGGTAAACTCACCATTAACGAGCCTTATTAGACTGAGGCGAGCTTCCGGGTTTTTCGCCAGAATCTTGTGGAGCCTCGCTGTTTCCGGAATGTCTTTCGATTCTTCGCAGAAGTATCTCCAATCCTCCTGTTTATACTTTCTTATAACATTCTCATCACAATGAGAAGGTATTGTTTTTATTTGGAAACTGACTATCGCGTATTTCCTTAAATCTCCACGTTTCGACATCACCTAAATCCAAAAAAGCCAGTCTGTCTGTCTATCTGTCGTCGTCGTCGTTGTTGTCGCCAAACATCGCATGATACGAAAAAAAGTCAATTGAAGAAAAACGTTGGTTTTTGAAAGCTCTACAAGGTTATCATGAAAATCTTTTGAATTTTTTCGGAAAATCGAAAATTCAAATTTCGATCTCACGAAAAATAATGAAAAATTCCATTTTGCGGTTCAACTATGCAAGATACGAAAAAAAACGAGTCAATAAAAATTATGCACCCAAAAACGATCTTCAAATTTGTTATTAACGACTTTTTTATAGGACCAAATCGAGTGCGCCGCACGAGATACGTGATGAGAATGCTTTGACCACTAATTTTAAAAGGCCTGCGCGCAAATGTGCGGGATTACAAAGACCGAGCGCGCAGATCGAGGTAGATAAATTATCGAGTGCAAAGCACGAGATAAATACATCATCGAGCGCGAAGAGCGAGGACCAAAAGTAGCGCGCCCTAGACGCGCTCAAACTTACGAGCGAAGCAAGCCGCGCGCGTAGCGTGCGATGAGAATGTGCCCACGCAGCAGGCAGATTTTATTTTTATTGGATCCATACTGAGCCGTCTAATAGATGTCCCAGTCTGAAGGCAATTTAGCTCTATTTGCCCTGCTGCTCAACGCTCTTGTCTTGCTACGGAGTTTCTCCAGGTGTGTATTCCACCATTCTGCTCCTTCCCTAGACTTAATTGTGCTTTTGGGGCAATTGCACTCATATGATGTGGCCAAAGTCCTTCGCAGAAAATCTGCGGCGTACTCTAACTCGTCAATGGCACCATAGCGTGTGGGGAATTCCACAAGCTTCCCTTTGAGTTGCTATTGATATGACTCCCAAAGTGTATTTCTGGGGTTTCTGATCTTCAAAACCGCCGATTTTCCCAGGGTTAACCGAAACGAGATATCTTTGTGGTCCGAGAGAGACTCCTCATCGGAGACTCTCCAGCTCATTACATTGCTTCGCAGTTCATTCGACCATAGAGTCAAATCGAGAACCTCACTCCTGTTTTTAATCTGGAATGTGAAAGTATCACCCTGATTCAGAATCTCTAGCTCAGTGCGTGCTAGGTATTCGATTAAATCTCTCCCTTTACCATTGATGTTTGTGCTCTCCCACACTGTATACTGGGAGTTTGCATCACAGCCAAACAGCAGAGGAAGCCTGTTCTGCTGGCAGGACCGAATTAGAGTCTCCACCTCTCTGGTAGACGGGGGTCCCTCAGCATCGCCCGGGAAATAATTCGAGGCAATATCCACCTCTAGCCTTTCTCCGCTTTTGCCCCTGAGTATCACCTTAATAACGGTGAGATCCCTGGAGCAGAGGTTAGGCGCCAAGATCGCATCCATACCCTTGATAGCTATGCATGCTCTTGGCGTTTTTCCGTGCGGTCCATTATAACATGGTGCCGAACCCTGACAAGCCACTAATCATTTACCTGTGTAATCAGGGTTTTTGGATAGGGCGAGCCCTATCTGCAACATTGACATGCATCTGGCTAGAACCGCCGAGGCGCAATTGCTGTGGTGCAAAATAAGCTGCATCATGGGGATTTCCGTTTCAGCGATTGAAAGGCTAATTCGGGGCACCTCCGGAAGCTTCTAGTCTCCCTACTGATCTCAGTTGGGTCACTAGGAAGGGAACCTCACCCGCCCTTAGATAGGGTCGGTAATCCAGACTCGCAAGGGTACCGATTGAGAATTCGGGAAGCCCCAAAACGGTCGTCGGATTCTCGGGGGTGCCGGGAATCAGTATGGTCGCTCTGCGGTACCTCTTCAGACACTTCGTCCCATTTACCTCCAGGTTTAGTCCTTCTTTAAGCCTAAACGTTGGAGTTCTTTCTACTATTCAGTCCCGCGATCAGATGTCTGCGGCCTCCACTACAATGGCCCCCGACTTGATGAAGACATCGTTGAATCTGGGGGCGCAGCCTTGGCGGGGTAACGCGTCCATCACAATAGAGATTTCCTCCCTTAGCCTATCCAACTTCTCGAGAGTTAGACAGGTTTGAGGATGTTTCGACACAATGACAACTCTCACCAGAGCGTTGTTAGCCATCTGCGCGAAAGTAGGAACCTGTGTTTCCTGGGCCCTCTGCCATTTCAACTCTCTGTTTGAGGGTTCTCTGAAGTCTCTCTTCTTCTTCTCCCTAAGATGCCTTCTACTTTTGGCGGTGGTTCAGAATAGAGTCCCGAAACGGGCCCCTCAATCTTCTTGGTTCGATGTATTCCACACATTTTGGTCCCACGAGAAGCTAGGGATATACTATAATATACTATTCATACTATAATATAATATACTATAGGATTCGACCTGTTGTCCCTATATCTCCGTTAAGATACGTCTTTTGTGACTTTAGCCTGTCCGTCTCTATTGAAGGCGGCAGGCCGGGGTGTTCAAGGATTTGTTAACCCTGGTGTCATTGAGCCCTTGATACGGCGATCACATCGTAGCCTCGCACCATGAGACCTCGCGCCCTCGATATTCCAGGAGGCTTTGCTATTAACCCCTGGAAGGATCGATCCTTAGTTTAAGTCCCACTGACTAGAGTCCGTCAGTTCCCCAGAGTAGCGATACCTCGCGATACAGTCCCTCTGGTTCACCTATTCCAGATGTATAGTCCGATAAGACCCGTGCGCCCTCCGCCAGCTACAAGGCACCGCGATCCCTGGAGAGATAACTACTTGGTTGAAAGTTCAAGTCTTTTGTTAAAAATGTGAATATTTTGTTCAAAATTAAAATTTTTTCATCATATTTTAACTTTTTTTCTTTCTTATTTAAAAATTTAACTCTGTAGTTACAAAATTTAATTTTTTGGTTGAAGATTCATAATTGTAGCCGAAAATTCATATATCTGGTTGAAACTTCATGTATTCTTGAAAACTCAACTTTGTTGTTACAAATTCACCTTTTTGGTTAAAGATTCATCATATTTGTTCAAAACTCAATTTTTGTGTGGAAAATGCCCGTATTTTGTTAAAAATTTTTATTTTTTTCGTATAAAATTCAACTACTTGGTTGTAAGTTCAACTCTTTTGGTAAAAATTTATTTCATCGGTTAAAACTATAAACTATATTGTTAAAAATTGATTTGCTTATTAGTTGAACATTCGTCTCTTTGGTTGCAAATGTATCTATTTTTCTGAAGGTTTGTTTTTTTTTAATTAATTTTTTAACTGAAATTGTAACTATTTTATTTTTCTACAAATTTATCTTTCTTGTTTTAAAATTCGTCTTTCATGGTTGGAAATTTGAATAGGAGCTTAACAGATTTTACAGGATTTCGACGAATTTCAAAAGAGTTGTAGGATTTCAATGATTGACAGTTAAAGTCACATTTACAAAATAATATTTAATTTATTAAACTCATCCTCCACCTTTATATTCACATATATATTATATATATATCATATATGGCAAGAGATTACATATATATATATATATATATATAAAATAATATATTCTTATCTAATCCGGCTTTAAACTTACTCAATAATGGACATATTTTCGGAACAAAATGAGATAGAATAGTTTACAAAAAAGCGTTTGAAAGCTTAATTAATTCCAAGTCAAATGAGCCCTATTTGCAGGATTTTTGATTAATAGAAACTGAATTAGTGAGTGACAAGGCTTGGTCTAATTGGCAAAATTGACAAAAATCATAAATTAGACTAATCACTAATCACTAATCACTAACGCTGTTTCTAATAATAAAAAATCGTTTAAATAGAGCTCATTTGACGTGAAATTTGATTAACTTTTGAACGTTTTTTATAAATTAGGCTATATAATATTTTTCCAGAGATATCTTGCTAGAAGTCAGTGCCTGTTTTTAATCTCTCGTTTTTTAGATGTACTCATCCTCCTGGACGGTATCAGTATAAGCAGAGATATTATTAGCTGTAAGTAGATTCTTCTTACTTGGTGCTGTTATTGGCGCTATTTAAATAAGAAGAATCTATTTATCCTAAGGATCAATATAATCACCCGCAAATATAACATTATTAGGAACACTTTTCGTTAACTATGAGAAAAAGAAATTCGTGAAGCTTTGGCAGAGAAAGAAAAATAATTTCTCTGTTTTATGAGCCAAGTGCCACATTCACGTCTGATTATAAACTCTGCTACTACTTGGCGACCCTCTGAGTAGAATTTGTTTCACTTCCAACAGACAGAGAAGTTGAAAAGGCTTTTAGTTGACGTTTTTCAAAGTTCTGCGGGCGTGCAAAGTTTGAATGCTTCATTATTCGTTAGACTTGCTTCTCTGTATATATTCCACTTATATTTTTCTCTTTTAATCTTTATGAGAGTGTACAGATATTTTCTACTTCTCTTACTTTAAATAGCTAAATAAACATCATAATTAAATTAATTAATATAATTATAGAGAAAACCCAAGATATAATAGACCTAATTCAGCTCTTTCTATTGAATTAGTTATTATCATGGTGTCTATCCGACGGAGAATGAGGTTGAAAGATTTGCGAATTCAATTTTAAATAAATAAATATGAAATTTGAACGATACATTTACTGGCACTTACCTTTTTGTTGCGAATAACAAAACCAAATTGATATTTATTTTTTAAAGGGTTAGATCCACTTAGAGGTTCGACCAGAACCAGGTACAAGCCGAACCTTTGATATTTTTTAAGGGGTTCGATTCAGACCGAACCCTTTAGGAAAGACGTTTCGATTCGAACCCGAACCCCTTCAGAACCCTTTATTATTGGGACGAAGCTAAAAGGTTCCGATCCCTGAATATAATAAATTTTTTCAAAACTTGGTCGTCATTTCGCATCAAAAAGATCGAATTTTTTTATTTCGACTCTAAATTTATGATCAGAAACCCGAAAAACTCTAGTATACTGAGTCTCGTGGAAATCCGTCAGGTTAATTAATTTTTCATCCGTGAATTTATTGAAATTCTCAAAAATTTAGTCGCCGTTTTGGATAAAAAATCTTGAATTCTTACTTTTGATTTTAAAATCACTGTTAGCAATTTGAAAAACCCCCTAGTACCGGGTTTGAAGAAATTTGTGTGAATTTCAAAAGCTTCGAGGCCCCAAAATTTTCGAGTACTCGAATTTCTTCGAGAACTCGAAACTTTCGAGTACTCAAATTTCTTCGAGAACTCGAAACTTTCGAGTAGTCGAATGTCTCCGAGAACCCGAAACTTTCAAGTAGCTTGAAACTTTTCGAGTACTCGAAACTTTCCTGTAGCTCTAAAATGTCGAGAACTTGAAATTTCGAGCATGCTTGAGCTCGAGTCGACTCGAATCGAAATTTCGAGCTTTTTACACACCCTTATTAGACACCCTGATCATATATTTTTTATATAATTTAAATATTGATCATTCTAATTATTTATTATATAGGATGGTTTTGTATTGGTTGGAAGTGTTGCTGGACAAAGGTACTGGTCGTCAATGCTCAATGATAAGGCGATAATAACTTGTGGCATATGGACACCTGATGATCAGCAGGTAAATATCAAACATTTAAAAAAAAATCGTTTTCAATTTTTAAAAATCACTTTTTGAGTAATGTAGGCTTTGCTTAACAGTCTTAGTATTTGAAATTTTTTGAAAACAGATCGTGAAAAATAGCCTCGTGACAATTTCTTAAATCCTACAATCATTTACAGAGTTATCAAAAAGTGAATTATTAGATGTAAAATACTTAATGTAAGTTGCTGAATAATTTGAATAAAGAGTAAGATAAAAGGGGAGACTTCGCCAGCTTGAGCTATTAGGTTAATTTTGAAATTTTTTTTTAAATTTTGGACAGGTTAGGGTGAAAATAACTAACATTGATGATCTGCAATTATTTATGATTAGTATGCACTTCTGTTCTTCGCCAAGTCAATAAAATATATTAAAAGTTAATAAATATCAAAATAGGTGAAATGTTATTTTAAAGATTGGCCAAAATTTGAATTCTGTTTACGTACATCGTAGTGTAAGAATTCTATGATTTTTTCAGAAGTTTTTCAAATAAGATTTTTTTCTCTCATGCACTTAATTGGAACACTCTATAATATGTATCAATGTGTTTATCTAAGTTGAAAAATGCATCAAAATTTAATTTCATAACATTTTAAAAGGTGCCAATTGGCGATCACGGGGTCTTGGCGATGAACAGTTGTTTTACCTTACTTCAGACATGGAACATTTAAAATTTATATTCGGATAATAAATCATTGAACCGAATACAGAGATGAAATTCTTACTGGCTATTTGGCAACACGATGCATCATTCGCGACATTAGATAGGTCACTTGATAGGTCGTCCATAACTTGGCTGATATTACAGTTTTGTGTTACAATCGATCGTTCCTATCATTAAAATCGTTATAATGCTTCTCGTAAAATATTTCAGTCCAGCCTGTACTATTTATTGCAGAGTGATTTTACGATTTTCGATATACGTATATCTCTTCCCTAATCTGAACAATATGTGTGAGGTCAGCTGTGAAAGATTGTGCAATGCTGATGCTTGGATTTTTATTGAGCTTGAAGCTATATATAGTTTTGAATACTCGTTCAACCCCTCAAAACGTTTATTTAATATCTATAAACCAATAAAGTTGTTCTTTCATGGAAAATAAAATGTACAATATTGATGTTCTTTTTTTTTACAAGGTCTATTTTGGAACCACTGCTGGGCAATTAATTGTAATGGATGTTCATGGAGCGATGGTTTCTGAAGTTCAGTTAGGTGCTGGGGTAACATCAATGGCTTGGAGTGCCGAAAAATTTAAAATGGAAGAAGGTGAAGACGATGTGACTGGTAAGTAATTTAACAATCAATTTTTCATGAAATATTCGTGAAATTATATTGACAAATGAAGGATGACAGTGTATACGGGCGTAAGTAATCAAACTGTCTGACTTTAAGGCATTGAATTGTGATAAAAAAACTGAAAAATCTTCCCGAAGTTTTGTCCTGCTCTATTGAATTGTCAAAGAAGCGATTGAAAAAAAGCAAACATCTCTGAGAAATCTCTGTGAACGTGCCCTCATATGGCTCTATTGGATCATGAAAAGAGCGTGCTTGAAGAAGCAAAACTTCAAAGATAAGAATCATCAAAAATCGTTTTCGAGGGTGACATTCAGAAAATCATGGTTTCTCTATATTATACCATCAGGCCATTTCCCTTTCAGGGTAGGCGTGACTCGTTCATCAGTGAGGAAAGGAGTAGTGTGAGGAAGGAGGTATAGATTTTTTTTGATTGATCTAGAATTCTCGTGTTATTAATTTAAATAAAATGTTCGTTCCGCTACTCTTCTCCTACCCAGGTTGCTGGGCAATAATCTCTCTAGCGATCACCCCAAGTGAAAAGTCTTACAAAGTCGTCATGTGAGGTTCCCTACTCGGACCCATTAGTTTCCCATTAGGGCCCTTTTGTTTCAGGCGTCATTCACTCTACTGACACTCTTTTTACAAACTATTTGCCGCCACACTTTTCTGTCCTGGCATACTTTTCTAGCTTCCTTCACGTCCATGCATTTTTTCATGTAAGAATTCGTGTTACTTTCTATAGCTTCTTATTTCTCTGCGAATTAGGGTCTCATTCACACATTCTAACCATTCTTTCCGTGGTCTGCCTCCGGGCACACTACCACTTACTTTACCTTGATATTCTTGTTTCGTTAGTCGTTCATCTTCCATTCTCTCAACATGCCCGAGCTATCTTAACCAATTTCTTTCCCATATGTAAACTAGCGTCTCTTCTGTACCACATTCTTTGAGGATTATTCCGAAATTCACTTTGTCTATCAGTATTCTCCCGCATATTATGCGCAGAGATTTCATGCCAATCGCGTTAATTGTACTCTTATCCTTTTCTTGATTGGTCCATGTCTCGCCATGTACCTATCAACTTGTTCTATTATCTCATCATTTAAGACAATGCTGCACATTATTTTCTCACTCTTTCCTTCAAAAACCATAATTTTTGTTTTATTTACATACGCTCATTTTGAGGCCCATGCTCTTCATGCTTGTATTCAGTTTGTTCAACATTTTGTGTAAGTCTTCGATTGTTTCTGCCAGAGCAGCCTTATCATCTGCGAATGCCAACCCACGTACTCTTACTGTTTCGAGGTCCGCACCTTCTTCGTCGAAAAGGGCCATTCTCAGACTCTTGTCCATAAATATGATAAAAAGCCACGAGGACATAACGCATCCTTGTCTAACACCTTGCATAATATCGAACCAGTCACTCAGTTTTCCATTATCCCTTACACTCGCTTTGTTACCAGTATATATTGTTTTTATTGCTTGTAGAAGCCATCCATTGACTCCGCACTCTTTCAGGACTTCCCAAAGTTTACTTCTATCCACCTTGTCAAATGCCTTTTCTAGGTCAAAAAATGCACAGAAAACTTTTTTTCCTATTCTCAAACTTTTTTCTTTGATCTGTCTTAAGCTAAATATTTGATCCGTACATAATCTTCCTGGCATAAATCCACTTTGGACTTCCATATCTTTTCTTCTGTTATTTTCATTGCCCTACGGATAAGAATTTTGGAGTATATTTTACTTACGGTACTTAATAAGCTCATACGTCTGTTAATATTGCAGTTGCTTTTATCTCCCTTTCCTTTGTATATTGGTATGATAGTCACTTTTTTCCAATTGCCTGGTGCTTCTCCTATCTTGATACATAAATTTATCAATTCGCACAACCTGTGAGGTATGTATTTGCCACCGCATTTATAAATACTTCAGCGTTAACACTATATACACCAGCAGCCTTACCGTTTTCAAATTCTTAATTATATCTCTAACCTCAGTGACACAGACTTTCTCAAATGAGTTTTCTAACGCATCATGTTCTATATCGCAGTTCTGGTTCCCTATATCTTCATTTCCTAATAATTCTTGAAAAGAATCTTTCAAAGCGTCTAGTATCGCGTCTGTATTATATAGCATTTCGCCCTTGCTATATCTCATATTGACCAACTTTCTACTTTTACTTCCCTTCATGGATTTATATAACAGTTTCTTTCTTCCTTCAAAGTCGTTTTGTATTTCTTTCTCTTCTTCTATTCTGATGTTATCTTTACTTCCTTGACTAGTCGTTTAACTTTCCTCTTTTTGTGTCATTAATAATTTTCAGGTCTATTTCTCTCCTCATCGCTGAGACATGTGATGTTCAACGTTCTTTTGTACGCTTCTTTCTTTTCTTGTCGGGCAGCCTGAATTTCATCATTCCACCATGCATTACTAGACGATCTTCCTACAACCGCAGTACCACAAACTTCAGTCGCACTCCTAACAAAGACATCCTCGATCATATCCGATGCGCCCTCTATATTTTTATTGTCTATTAGCGCCTTCCAAGTTGCCTCATCTATGCGTTCGTTTATCTTATTCTGAAAGTCTAATCGTACTTCCGGTTTCTGTAAATTTTCGATTTTGATTTGTGTTTGTTACGTTTTTTGGTTCTCTTTCTTCTCTATCCCCGACTTAAGTTTATTTTGGAGACTACAAGGTAATGATCAGTATTACATTCACCACGCCTCATGACCCGTGTATCTTTTACTAGCTTTCTTAGTTTTTCATCCAATTGTTTTATATTGTAATAAAGCGTTTATTAATTTTTTTTCATACTAGATAGTTTTTTTATACACTAAAGTGAAAAAACGTGGCACTTACGTCCTTATGCACTTCATTTTTATGCACTGTAACCTTTCAAATATTTTCAGGGTGTCTAGTGATCAGCCATTTTGAAATTCCAGGTTTTCTCCCGACCAGATTTTTCCCCTCGACCAATATAAAGATGTCTTTTTGTAATTTGGAAATTATTTATTTACACGTGACAAACTTTTTTTTTAATTACAGACTTAAGTGGTCCAATCTACTGTATAATATCATTGTTTGTGTAGGGGAGACCAGCCTACAGTGGATGATGATCCTGCAGTATATAATAATTAGTTTAAAATACTAATGTAGGGAAAATAATTAATTTAATGTAATTAATAGTTAAGGCACGACATGTGTTGAATATTAACATCAGAATTAATTATTTTACTTATATTTTTGATTATAATTAATGGTCACTACTGTAGGATCATTATCTACTCTAGGGTGACCTCCCCTACATATAATCGAAAATCAATTAACTTTGATGGTATCATACGTGAAACAATCAGATTTTCCTCTCCTGATTCCCCAATAAATAATAAAAAGAGGATGAAGTACAAAAAAGTAGATTTTTCGATAAGAAAACAAAATTCCCAACCCTAAATGAAATTCCCGGGGGGTTTTCGGTGGTTTTCGGCTAAATAAAATTCCCGAGTTTTCCCGGTCCGCTAGATACCCTGATTTTTAATCAGAATGTCGGTCGTGTCGGATTTCAAAATAAAACCAAAGGAAATTGAAGTACAATTGTTTTTTAAATTAAACTTTTTGAATTTGCATTGGAAATTAAACCGTTTTTAGCTTTACTAGAGTGGACGTTTCTCGTTTAATCAGGGTTTTAAATTTTCCCCTAAGCAGTAAGTGGAAGTAGACTAATTGACCTCGAAACTTTAAAGCCGTCAACGAGCCATTACTCACACCCAGACTCATCATTCAACGTTTGTCAAGTGTTTTTCTGAATAAAATTTAAGTGTTAAATTACATCAAGTGTCTATATTTTCCCGTTTATATTATAGGCCCTACATAGTTCTTCTTTCATGGATAGGAACATATATTTCAGAGTTTATATTCAGAATCGAAGTTGAAGTTTTAAAAATTCCACTAAAGGTTAAATAGTTGTAAATATTTCTAGGGTGTACTTTTTTTAAATTTACTTATTTTAGGATATTTAAGTTTCCCAGTTTTTTCCCAACCACATTTTTCCGCCAGCAATTTAAATATTTCTTTTTGTAATGTGTCCCAAACCAACATATGGAAATCGATGGGTTCTAAAAGAAACTACACAACTCGCGGCAGCAGATAGAAAATACGTATTTTGCGCACTCTATACTAAGTATATATGAATTTCAATATACTTAGTATAGAGTGCGTTAGATACGCATTTTCTATCTGTCGCCGCGAGTTGCGTGATTCTCAATCACAGACTGAAGTGATAAGTATCAATCAAAATTGCATTGCCGATCATGACTATGACATCACCTGTTTACGGATGATTGATTGAGTCCTCTTAATGTTAATTACACTGGGGCTGCGCTTTACCGGAACCTGATATACCGGATGTATATACCGCTTGTAAGGTCTGCGGAGTTGCGCAGTTTACGGTTCGGCACTATATGAAGCCACAAACAAGAAGACCTACCGTCTGAAGAACTTCGATTCACCGTCAAGGCCATTGAGGATACTCCCGAAGCCCCCGGTAAATCGCAGTTTCAGTGTAAACGAAAGTTAAAATTTTTCTCTTCATTAGGTTAAAAGCTATCGGAATTCACTATAAAATGAGCCAAAATGATGTGATTTTGTCAAGTTTTTAAAAAGATATCACAAAAGGTAAATTATATGAAATCGCACTAACTATCTCTATTATTGTGAACATTTGGCTTGCATGGTGTAACGTGTTTAAAGTTTAAACCAAAATGTTTGAAAAATTAAATATTTTTTTCTGTTGAAAGAAATATTTTAATATGATATATACAATAAGTAATCATAAGGTTTATATCAAATTTATTTAAAATATATATTCATTTGATTTTAATTATTTTCCTAAAGATGAGATGTCTTCAAATTGTTCCAACTTTCGTGAATCAACTTCATAAAACGTTTATTATATTACAATTTATTTTAATTTGAAGAAAACACTTAAATTTCCACTATTCTTGCGATATCTCTTAAATAATTGATAATATGCTTTTCTCTTGGCTTATTTTATAGAGAATTCTGATAGTTTTCAGCCTATTTAAGAGAGCAAATTTCAACTCTCATATCCTGCAGCGATCAAAAGTGTACGCCCCCACGCCCCCTTGAAAGTCGAAATTTCCGTATTTCAACGTGATAACAAATTATAATTTAATGAGGCAATTAAATATCTGAATTCACTCGAAAAGAAGTACATTTCAAGAAAATATAAAATTCTCTAACATTTATATCTAAAAATTAGTTCAAGTAGGTGCCGCGCGTCTACCAAGAAGGGTTTCGTAGCCTATTAAGACGTTAATTAAGTCGTTTGAACCTGCCCCTCCCATACATTCCTTCCCCTGACTTCACCCTTTGCCCTTCCCCAGTCATCACAACCCATCCCCTGAACACATTCATTTTACCAACTCTCCCTCATTTTCCATCAATTCCCCTACTACCCCAACCCTCATTTCCTCTAACTTGCCCTATTTACCCCTTGATTTCCCCGCAGTTCCCCTACCTTTCCATCCCTCAAGGAATCCGATTTTCCTATCTCTGATTCTTGACTAAAAAATAAAAAGAAGATAATGTCGAAAAAATATATTTCTTGATAAAAGAAAAAAATGCCCTATCATAAATAAAATTCCCAGGGGTTTTCCCGATTTCTCGGTCCGCTCGACACCCACATTTTGCATTTATATTTATAATTTGAATTGTAAAATAGAAGAAGAATAAATAATTGATGCTTGTAATTTCAGATGAAAGAAGTTATGTATTAGCAGTTTGCCTTGCCGATGGAAACATTGTAATGTTGAAATCTTTTGACGATGTGTCACCCATTACGATAAAAACGAGCCTAAAGGCGCCTTTACACGCAGAATGGAGCAATTCCAGAAAGCTCTTAGCAATTGCTGGGATTAAAGAGTCCGATGTCTTTCAATCTACTCCTCAGGTGTATACGAATCTCTTGAAATTTTATTCGGATACAGGGGTGCTCGTTTACTCAACTGCTATTCCATACACGCAGGTCAGAATTATTATTATTACTAAGAGAACGAAATTTAAAAAAAATTTATATTACAGCCTACTCGGGGTGGCCGCAAAATTTCATTTTTGAAATACCCTGCCTTATTCCTGATCAATTTTCCATTTTCCCTTACCATTAATTTTCAAAGACATGTATTATATTCTTGTCACATTTTTAATATAAAGAATATTTCATAAACGGAATAAAACTATTTCAGATTAAAATTTAAAAATGTCAAATTTATTTATTTCAAACAAAAAAAAAACTTTTCTACTGTGAAAGATGAATTTTCGATCCAAAAGAACAAATTTTCCACAAAACAGTTTCATTTTTAACCTAATAATTGAATTTTTCAGAAGACAGTTGAATCTTCAACAGAAAAAAAAGATACAATTTTAATCCAAGAGGGCGAATTTTCTGTCCAAATAAACAAAATTTTAACAAAACATTTGAATTTTCGACCAAAAAAGATAAGATAGCTGAAATATCAATGGGAAAAGATGAAGCTTCAAAGAAATAGTCGAATTTTTGATCAAAAAAGAGTAAGCTCCAATCAAGAACAGTAGAATTTTAAACCAAGTAGTCCAATTTTATGGACAAAAGAATGTCGTTTTTAGAAGAAAGTTTAATTTCCAACAAAGAGATGAGTTCTTAACGAGAAATTTAACAGTTGATATTTGTAACAAAAAAGATCAAATTTATATCATAAGAGATGAATTTTAAAACCAGAAAGACGAATTTTTAACCAAGAATATTAATTTTCTATAAAATAGAAGAATTTTTAATAAAATACATGAATTTTCAAACACATAGTTGAATTTTTAAATATAAGAGATAAACTTCTAACCAAAAACAGTGAAGTTAAAATTTCAGTAAAAACAATTGATCAACAAAAAATGAATTATACTGTATTATTATTTTCAACCACAGAAAAAGACGAATTTTCTCTACAACAGTTGAATTTTCGATGAAAAAGTTAATTTTCAACCCAACAGTTGTATTTTTAACGAAAACGGACATTTAAAACCAAAAATATTAGTTTTCTACAAAAAAAAGACAAATTTTCCATTAGAAAAGATCAATTCTCAACCAAAAATGAAAATGTTAAATTTTCAATAAAAAATTGTTTTTCAACAACAAAAAACGAATTTTCAATTAAGAAGATGAATTTGCAGCTAAAGCAATGAATTTTCAACTAAAATAATGAATTTTCTAACCAATGAGACGAATTTTTAACAAATAAAGATTTTCCGTTCAAGAAAAAAAGTGAAATTTCTACCAAAAGAGATGAATTTAAAAAAAAAAAGAAAGCAAGGATGACGAATTTTTAACAAAATTGTTGAATTTTCAACTAAATAATAAAGTTTTCAACTAAAAACATAATGGTCAGGAGAAAGAAACTGCAACAAACAATAGAAATGTAAGGCAAATAAATTACTACCAAGAATATTACATCAGGTTGGCCACTAATTTTTATTTTCAAAATACCCTAATAATTCCCTTAGCAATTTCTCATTTCCCTCCACCATTAATATTAAAATACCACGATCTTAATCTTGTAGCATTTTCAACAAAGAATATTTTATAAACGGAACAAAACAATTTCAAATTCAAATTAAACATTTTGGAATTTATTATTTTTGACAGTGATTTAAAGTGCCTCTTATAGAAACTCCTTGCCTTTTGCAAGACTTTTTTCAAAATCACTGACACACTATTGCCCCGATGTTATTTACTAATTTTTTTTCAATATTGATTTCAGTGTCCTGTATCGGCTTTGACGTGGGGTCATAATGACAGGAGGCTTTTCGTAGCAACGGGTGCACGTGTTCATGCTGCCTGGGTTTCTAGGTAAAATGCCATATTCCATTCAATCAAAGAACAATGAGCAGCTCATATACGGTTATTAAAAAAATAAATTCTAAATTCGATTTTCAGCAAAGGTATTAAAAAAAGGGTTGCAGGCCTCGGACACTTTTTTTAACGGTGCAACTATTTTACTATTATTTTTCAAAAAAAATGACACTAATGCTATTATTTTCTCAAATTACTCCCTAATGCAACTATTTTTTCATTTTACTTTTAAAAGTATTTTTAACCATTTTCGCTACATTAGCTAAAATAACATATCCGCAATCTCAAAAATCAAAATTTCAAAAGAATTCCAGGATTTAAAAAATGGGGTTCACAAGAATTTCAACTGATTTCAGGGATTTGAATATACTTTAGAGGGGGTTTTAAAGCTTTTTGAGGATTTTAAAAGATTTCAAGTATTTTGTAGGGAATTTTCCAGACCTACGCGATTTTATGTGATCTCCAAGGATTTTAAAGATTTAAATAAGTTGCAATGGATTTTGATGATTCTAAGGTATTTTATAATATTCTAAGAAATTGCAAGAGAATAAAAAAATGTCAATGGGTTTTAAGAAGGTATCAAATATATCAAAGGATTAAACAAATTTTTAAGGATTTTCAGGTAATTGAAAGAATTTCTAGAGAACTTTAGTAAGTGAATGGAATGGAATGTAATTTAAAAGGATTTATATGGATTTTATGGGATGATATGGGTCCGTACAAGGATTTTTGTAGCAATTAAAAGATTCCATAGGATTATACAGAATTTTTATAAATTTCAAAGTATTTTAAGAAATTCGTGATTTTTCCAGGGATTTCAAATGATTTCAACAGAATTCAAGGGGTTTTAACATATTTTAGTGGAGTTTAATGAATTTCAAGGGCTTGATCAGATTTCGCGAAATGTTAGAGGATTTCCAAGATTTCATGATTTTATGAAGGACTTTTGAAAGATATTTGACGGGAATTTACTTTTTACGGAATTACTAGGGATTTCACTAGATTTAAAGGAATGTATTTGTTTTGACGGATTTGAAAGAGTTTATGGTATTTCAAAAGATTCCCAAGAATTTAACGACATTTCAAAGGGATTCATAGGATTTTAAAAGAAAGGATTTTAAGGATTTAAAAAGATTGACGAGTTTTCTCGGGTTTTTTGAGGATCAAAACAGATTTCAGGGGTTCTTGAAAGATTTTAACGGATTAAAAAGCTTTTAGAGTATTTTCAGCAATTTGAAAAAATTTCACGCGATTTCATGGGAGATGTATATTATATGCCATGTTTAAAAAAAGTTAACTCCTCGATTTAGTAATTGAAATATTACATGACACTATTACTACTGACACTATTTTTAATTTCTCAAATGAGGCCACGGTCTGAAGCTGAATATTTTACTAAATCAGAGGGTTTAAAATAAAATATACAATTGAAGGGTTTCACGGCAGAACTATGTAGATGCCGAGGAGAAAACTTTCAGGAGAGCAGAAAAATGTTCTCAAAATTGGAAAAAGATAATACTTTCCGAGATAAATATCGTCCATTATCTTCCTTAGTGATAACCATCTAAGTGCCATGACAAATTTTTTTTTTTCGAATTGTTCAAACAGTTTGTTTATCAGTGCGAGATACACAAAAATTAATAGCGCCATTCGATTCAGCTAAAAGAATTACATAAAGTCTACGTGTTTCACCAAAAATATAACAAATAAACAATTATGTTATACAGTTTATATGTATACAATACATATATAACAAATCGGATCGAGCAAAACATTGTTCAATACATCGATTTTATGTAACTTTTTCCTCAAAATAGAATGGTGCTATTAGTTTTTCTGTATCTCGAATATTTAAACAAATTGTTGAAATATAAATTATTTGATCATTTAAAAATCAATTTTTTTCACCACAATGTGTAGCGGAATTTTGGAGAATTTTTACACTAATAAAACGGGTTTTGAAAAAGTGGCACTTACATGGTTATGCCGTGACACCCTTCCATTATATTTGCGGGAAAGTTAGTGTAGTTGTCGTGCCAAAAATCAGGTCCCTGCGGAAAAAAGTTTTCTATGATTTTATGAACTGATGTGATATTATCAGTCATGCCTCATGAGAAAACGCATTCATTTTTACGAAAGAACTTAAAAACTTACAAAAAATTACTGTTTTAACAACAGTTTTTGTAATTGCATTCTTTCTTAATTTTGCTTAATTCTTATTCATTTTTTAAAAATGGTTGAATTTTAATAATTCATGTCTAATTTTTTCAGGAAAAGCGTTCTCTATACATTAACTGTTTCCTATATTATAAATAGGAAAATAATCTTCAAATATAATTATATGTTTACAAAATTTGTTCTGTAAAAAAAATTGTTTTAGCAATTTCAGCCATAGATAAATGTACTTTAAAAATTCAAAACAATACAGTTGTAAATGATGTTTTGCCTCAAAAATAAACCATTATGTATTTAAATTTAACCATTTTTTAAAAATTAGTAAGAAGCAATAATAAGAAAAAATACAGTTGTAAAAAAATTTGGTAAAATAACTTTTGTTTTTGTAAGTGTTAACTTTTTTCGAATGAAAATAATGTTTTTTACTTCAAATGCAATCATTGGTAATATTATTTCGATTCTTAAAATTATAGAAAAACTATATTTTCAGACATCTGATTTTTGGCACGAGAACTACGTTAAGAATCTAAAATCAATAATTACTTTTCTGATGTTACGGTCCCGACCAGATCCTTTTTAAGTAATTACAATTGACATTAGTTGTTTTTCTCTACATGTTCTTGAATCAATATTTTTAAAATAATAATTTTTTTTTTTTAAGTTATGAAAAAATTCTTCTCTAGCTTCGCTGGGATTCGTACCCAGGTCTTCAGATTTCCTCTATTTCCATGCAAATTTTTGTTGGGAACCAATTGGAGATTGTTTATTATCAACAATTATTATAAGGGCAAAAATGATTTTTTCAAATTTTTTCCCTGCAAAAATGCTAAAAATAATCAAATATTTATAAAAATAATGTAATTCTAAAGGAAATCAAATTTTAATGTTGACGTGTTTCAGGGTTTTTCATAAAAGTACATTTCAGGAGGGTAAACTACCTCTTATTATTACTTGTTCACTTTTCTTTGAAAAATTATTTGTACATAATACTAATGTAAGTGTATTTACATGTGTTAACTCAAAATAATTTTTATATTTTAGTACAGGCACAAATATAACGGTTATCGCATTTGGGTGGTTAAACTACCCCTACAAAGTGTGTTCATATGTAGCATAATCGACGTCAATGAAACTTCGCTGCGTTGTAGAGTACAAAAAAGTAAAAGATACGTATATTTTTTTATATGCGGAAAATAATAAACGTTAGTAATAAACGTGAGATGATAAACAATCTCCAACTGGTTTCAAAAACAATTTTTGCATAGAAACAGATATATCTTGAAAAAACTGTTTTTGGGGGTTAACTTGAGGGGTGCTTTTCACCTCTTTAAAATGTTTTCCAGCAGAAAAGAAAATATACGTGTCTCGTATTCTTTCCCCTCTACAACATAGCGAAGTTTCATTGAAATCGATGACTGACACTTCGATACCCTTCCTTATAAGCTACAGAAAAGATAGGATAAAAAATATTGATTTAAGACCATGTAGAGAAAAACAACTAACATCGATTAGAAAATTAATAATTATTGAAAAAAAGATTACAATCCTCAACTTATTTTTTCTTCTAAAGATTTTTTTTGACTTAAATCACTGGCAAGAGAAAAAATTCGTACAAGGTCGAGAATATCTGAATATGTTTTTCCAGCAACCATCACAGAAAAGTGTTTCTCCCTATTCTTGTAGCAGCAATTCTTTGTTTTTCGAGTACCTAATGCAAACGACCATGTTTCTATCCTTGAATGTTGTGCAGTAGAGCTTTCGAATAACAAAAAAAGAAAGGCCGAGACTGGTAAGAGTGTGTGAATATGTATTCATAATTTTCAGGAGGGTGGGATCGCTTCAGCTTCTGTCTCGACTCGCTGTAAGGGCTGCCCTTACTAAAGAATCCAGTGTACAACAACTACCACTTCCACCAAGACTGAGGGCACTAGTCGCTGCACTCTTTGCGAGCACGATACGGTAAGAAAATCATATAGTTCGGAGAAATTAGAAATGAATGTGAAAAAAGTTCCCCATTCGCTCGCTTACGCATACACCGCTATTATTATTATTATTATTATTATTATTATTATTATTATTATATCATTAAGCCGTTTCCCTTTCGGGGTAGGCGTGATCTGTAAACATGATCAGATGAAAAATGAAATTAAAGAACAAAGTTTTAATTTTCAAATAATCATATGGTTAAGCTACTTTTACGTTAATAAATTAAACACACCTTTTAAATAGAAGATTTCGCATATCCTTGCAGAAAGAAGCCGAACCTTTTAGCATTGCAAAGAACTCAAACAAATGCGACCGGCCACGTTGTCCGACTCGCGTTAATCAAAACACGCTTGCGCAGCTGAATATAGTAAAAACGTATATGAATTTTAGTGTACAGAAACTATGAAATTCATATACGTGAAAGAAACTTACTGTAAACTTAATGAATTTAGTATACATATAATTTCATAAAAGCAATTTAGTATACGTACGTATACTAAAATTACAAAGTGTAATGGATTTAGTAAACACATAGGAAATTTAATATGCCCGTGTATATTAAAATTGCAAACATTTCTTACAGTGTAGGGCACATTTAACACAGAATATAATAAGCCTTCCAATGGTCAACAAAATATTTATATATATATATATATATTTTTTTTTTTTGACGGCGCTATCGCATTCCAAAATGAAGGCTAATTTTTGTTAGGCCACCCGGTAAGTAGTCCGATACTATCTGTCGATAGTGTATATTGAATTCTATTGAAAGGAAAGTAAAGGTGGACTTTTTATTGTACAGGAAAACTAAGAAGTACCTAAAGTGTTATGGCTGCGCTTAACGTGATCGGTAAAACCAATTTCACAAACACGATTAGGAACATTCGATTTAAGTCCGTCTGCCAGGAACGACTGGTATACAATATACATATACAATCTCAGTTCATGGTTAATCAATACAGCAGTAGTTCCCTAAGAACAGTATTAAGCTATAAGCCTATCAAGTGAGAGTACTACTACTACAAATTCGAGTGGTTGGCTTCCTTATTGAGGACAAAGCTTCTTCAATTTTGAGAAATTAATGCTACTTAAAAGATGGTACAGGAATAATGAAATATATTTTATACTTAGGATTGAAAAGAAATCTATTTTATCATGAATAATTTTTGCAGGATAAGCAAGAACAGGCAGTTCACCTTTTTTTAAATAAAAGAGGATTATATATTTTTTTAATTTGTGGAATTGATTGTTTCTTGTGAGGAAACTGGATTTTATTGAAATAGACAGAAATTGCGGTAATGGGATATAATAATGGGTATATTAATGGGTATACTATTTGTTCAGGAAAAACACTTAGTTATCTTTCAAATCACTCTATTCAAAATAAAATAGGAATTATTAAAAATTTGATTGATAGAGTCCTTAAATTATCACATCCAGTTTTCCATGAAAAAAATATTGAGCTATGTAAACAAATTATTTTTCTAAATCATTATCCTTCTAAGTTCATTGAAAAACATGCGCATAACAGAATAAATTATATTAAAAACAAAAACAATGATCAAAATGAAGTAAACAGAGCAGATTATAATACATTTAATACTGTTGTTCCTCCATATTTTGGTAAAATCTTGAAGATTTTGAAGATTGCAATGCAGTTTATATGCTCAGTCTTTTCTGAGCATAAAAATATACATGTTCATGACTTCAATTGGAATGATATTAAAATTCTTTATCATGAGAAAAATCAGAAAAAGAGAGAAGGAAACAAGTCTATGATTTGAAAAGGGACCTCTCAAGATATAACAAAGTATGGGATAGAGTGATTAACTGGTTAAAGTAATTTTCTTTGACTAGATAACAGAAAGAATTCTTTTTTATTAAACAATCAATTTCTCGAAAAATATATTCGATTACATTAAACTTGATCAAGTTTTTGATCAGCACTGATTGCAATATTTTATTTACAGGTATATTAATTTTTTTCATACTTTCAGCTATTCGATCCTATTATAAAAAGTACATGCATTTCGACTAACTTCATGCGTAGCCCCTAAACCATATTGGTCAATTCAGGTAGCCGTTGACACCTAAAGCAAGTTACAGTCGAATCAGCCAATCAGCTGTCGAGAATCGAGAACAAGACTCGATAAGCCGATAATGTAAAAAAGATTCGATACCTTGATAATTCAAGTAGGCGCGAATTTCAAAAGAGTCAATATTTCTGACTTGATTATTATAATGAATTTATAAAATAGTTAAAAATCAAGATTACAAATAAGTGTGTTTCAGTCGAGTTAGTTATGATTCATTTTTAGTTTCTCTAAACATAGAGGAAAGGGAAGAAAGTATTTTCAAAATTCAGTACAAAATCAAAATTTTTGAGTTATTTTGAAAACGATGAGAGATACGCGAAAACTGATACAATTTTCACGGCTTTATAATGGGGGATGATCCTGGAGTTTAATCCGTTTTTTTATAGTTTTACCGTATGTTTCAACCATAACAATATTTTTCTCATTTTTATAGCATTTTACGAGTTTTCAAACAAAGTTACTTAAGAAATATACCAGAAAAGAGTGCTCTCTTTTAGTTGCCAGAAACTCATATTATTTTCTAATACATACCTATAACAGTGCATCTGTCAAACTTTTTCTGAGCATTTTTTTCGACAAGATTAGTTTTTTATACGTTTGCACCATAATTAATACACTGCACAATCTGATACAATAAAACATTGCATCTTAACCTACTGACAGCTACACTAAGAGGTTAGGTTAATGCACAGGAAGAGGTGGCTCTTACCGCCCCAGAACAGTGGCCCATTCCGCCCCATATGACACATGCAAGTAAAATCAAAATTTCACCTATTTTTGTTTCACAATTATATAAAAATCTGTTAAAAACTTGAGGTTTATTGAATAAGCTATCTAACTGACCACTGGAAAAACCTTCAATATGTAATTTTGTGTGATTCTTGGACTTTATAAACAAATGCAAAGTAGCAAAATACAGGTTTTAAAATTTTTCATTGTGTTTTTTCCAAATTTATTCAACATCAAGCTACATTTTTTTAAAATGAAGTTTGATAATTTTATTACTGATATTATTACAAATAACAGTTACAAAAGAAATAATAGATTGCGAGGAAATTGAGTGGCTCATCTTACCCCCTATGCTCATCTCGCCCCACCCTACCCTAGCCGAATAGAAGAATTTTTAAAATAAAAATGTTGATTTATCTTGAAAACAGTGAAAGATTCGCGAAAACTGACAATATATTCAGGTTTTTCTGAAAGGGAATGGTCTTCGGCCACCCCGACCTAAACTAGTAAACAAAGTTTTAAAAATAAAAAAAATTCAAATGTTGTATTATCTCGAAAACGGTCAGAGATACGTGAAAAGTAAGTAAATTTTGAATTTTTTGCAGAGGGGTTTCGTTTCGGATCCACTCAAACTAACCCAATAAAAAGATTATTTAAATAAAAAATTAAATTAAAATTTTGAGTTTTCATGAAAACAGTGAGAGATACGCGAAAACTGATCGCCTTTGCAGGTGTTTCTAAAGGGGTATGATTTTCGGCAACCCCAACCTAAACCAGTAAAGAAACTTTCAGAATAAAGAAAAATCAAAATTTTGAATCTCGAAAATGGTCAGCGAAACGTGAAAACTAAGTAAATTTTAAGGTTTTTGTATAGGGGGCTTGTTTTTGATTAATTTCAACTAACCCAATTGAACGATTTTCAAAATTTTAAAAAACGAAATTTTTTGGTTATTTTGAAACCGGTGAGATGCGCGGAAACTGAAAACATTTTCAAGTATTTCTAAAGGGGGATATTCTTTGGCCATCCCGACGACGACCAGTAAACAGATTTTCCAAATTAAAAAAATGTAAATATTGAATTATCTCGAAAACGGCCAGAGATACGTTAAAACTGACAACATTTTCAAAAGGGGACAGTCCTCGGTCACCCTGATCTAAAGCAGTAAACAGATTTTAGAAAAAATGTTCATCTAAAATTTGAATTATCTCGAAAACGGTATAATAATAATAAAATTTTTGAATTATATCGAAAACTATCAGAGGTACATGAAAACTAAGCAAATATTAAAGTTTTTTAAGAACAGGATTGTTTTCGACAAACTCCAAATAACTCAATAGACAGATTTGAAAATTCAGAAACATATTGAAAAAAATTTTATTTGTTTAGAAAACGGTAAGAGATACTTGAAAACTGACCAAATTTTCAGGGTATTCCTGACCGGAATGGTCCTCGAGCACCCAGAATTAGCCCAGTAGAATGATTTCCAAAATAAAAATTGTAAGTTGTCTCAAAACGATAAGATGCTTTGAAACTGAAAAACTTTCGGGGTTTTGTCAAGGGTGATGGTCCACGGTCACCACAAATTAGCCCAATAAAAAGATTTTCAAAATGAAAAAATCAAAATTGTGAATTATCTCGACAACAATGAGACATATGCGAAAACGTGATAAAATACGTGAAAACTGTCAAAATTTTAGTGATTTTTTAGCAGGGGATAGATTAATTCGAATTGGAAATTATTGAATAGCGAATTTGGATTGATATGGATCGAGTAGGACTGAAATTGTTGTACGTGCAAAAATTAAGAAGGCTTGAAAAGACATTTTGGATGAGCCACGGATTCATTGGATTGGGCGCACGGATTGAAAAGAATTAAAAGGTGTGTTAGGATTCAAGTTTATGTTGACGCAGGAACTTAAAACAATTGAATTTTTGTTTTGGATTGGTTCTCGATTAATTCGAATTGAGCGCACGGACTTGCTTGGGATGTGCCTTGGATTCATTCAGATAGGGCATCGGTCTGAGGAGTGAAAATTTGTTTCCGATTGGTGTGTTATTCATTCGGATTGGTTTTGGATTCACATTTATCCATTCGGACTGGTGTCAGATTCAGTCCGATTTATTCTGGATGAATTCAAAAAGTACCACGTATTCAAAAGGATTGGAGGCACGGATTGAAAAATTGATTCGGTATGGGTTTGGGTTGAAGTTGGTGCTGATACATCAATGAAGAAGAATTGATAAGTGAGCCTCGAATCCATTCGGATTCAATTTGGGGTTGAGCCATGTACTGACATTGGGTCTTAATTTGAAGTTGAAAGACGGATTGAGAAGGGTTGAAGGGGATTGAAAAGTTGCTTCGAATTGGTTCGAACTGCAACATAAACTTCAAAGATAATTACAAAATATTTCGATGAACGAAAACACATGCGCTCCAACGCGCGATCATCGGTCTCGTAATACAAATGCTCAATAATTCGAAGTTTATATCGGTTTCGAAGCAATTCGTATTATCGAAGTTTCACGGTAATAATACGTTCAGCTGTTATACTAAGTTTCCAAAGCTCAACTTTTTTTCTTCGACGAAATGTAAAGAATGATGAAGAGGAAAGATCGAGCTTCATCGCGAATTGTCCTATTTGTGCAATACACTGGTGGTAAGATGAACTTATCTCTGGATATCGAATGACGAATGAATCGTGACGAATAAGTTATGACTAAGAAGATGAATACAATCTCGACCGCCCACGACTCAAGAGCAAACATATACGCAACAATAGACACTATAGATTCTACAGAACATCAGTTGGAAAACAAATGCGCATAAATGCATCATAAAAAGGAAAACACCCTGTTCTCTCCATTATTATTCTTCATAGATAGAAATGGATCATTCAAACATGTTCGATCTCTTCGCGAAGGAAACTTTCTAACTACGTGTAAATGTCATAATGAAATTTTAATCGACAGGAGTTGAAAAAATAAAATCGAAAAGGAAATAACTCTAGCCTCTTCACGGTTGGGACAGTACAGCCTAGATGCCAATAGACCGCGACTCTTTCAACTGCGCAAGCGTGGCGTTGGAAGGAGAAAGCCACGTGATTGGCCGTAATATGCGCGATTATTTTAAATGCTTCAAATTCATTTTTATACTCAAGTCGAGAAATTATAATAATTTATGTTAATATGGTTCATATATTTTACTGCAATAACTATCAGATCCATGATAATACAGTATTTTATTATTATTACTATGGAAAATGTAATGTACTTAATATCTGATTAAAATATCAAAGTTGGTCTAAAAATAGTGAATGAAATTTTTTAAATTTGAAAAAAAATCTTATTTTGACTAACTGTGTGTATAATTTGTATTAAAATTTAAGCTAAAAAGTTCTTTTTCGAATTTTTATTATAATTTTTTTCCCATGGTTTCAGAATTTGACTAGATGTCTGAAATGATGCAGAATGAAAAATAAAAATCATCAGAAGGAGTATTTTATTTCTCGTAGACTTGATCGCCAGGCATGACGCAGGCCTACCGCGGGCCTGCAGGCATGACTAAAAATTTTCCAAGTGTCGATGAAAAAATTTTTTTTTTGTGATTTCAAAATTTGACAAAATGCCAGAAATGATGCGAAATGAAGAAGAAACATTTTCAAAAAAAGTATTTTATTTCTCATAACCTCTACCGTCTGGTCTCTCGCGTGCCTGGCGGACGGCCGGCGCCAGGCTTGACCGTCGTGGCCTGACGGACTTCAGATCGCCAGGCCTGGCGCGGGCCCGACCTCAGTTCGTCATTATATTTTTCTACACGGGCGCATTGTGTCTCGCTACGCGTAGCGTGCACACTTTGAGCATCTACTAAGAACATGTCCAAGTGTTTCTGGCTCTTGCTTGCACGCTCGGCAGTTGGAATCGCCCAGAGGTACATTCCACTATGCGCTCGCTGTAATCTAACGTGTCTTTAATGCCGTCTTTATAGGCAAAAAGAAATCCCTCAGTCTCCGATTTCAATCCAGCAGACTTGAGAAACATATTGGACAGACCCGTCGATAGCTCTTGTCAATGCCGTAGAATTTACCATGAAGGGGCTTGTCAGCATGTTCTCTCAAAGCGAATGTTCTGCTTCCTGTACACGACTTTAAAGCACAAAAGGTGTCAGTGTTGCTAGGCCATGTGTAGTGTCGCTGGAATCAAATGGGAGACCAAGCTCCTGTGCGGTCCTACCTGCGGCACGGTATAGAAACACCGCAGCATTGACGACTTCATGTTGATGTGCGAGTCACATAAGAGAATCTATGCTATTTAGAACTGAGCAGGCTGTAGCCAGAACCGTTCTTCGATGAAGACACTCCAAGCTCAGCAAGCCTCTACCCCCTTTATCTCGAGGGAGGTATATTAAAGGTACGAAAGATCTAGGATGATGACATCGATGGATTGTCATTATCTTGCGTGTGCTTCGGTCGAGTTGCTTCAACTCATCGACGTTCCGTTTTACACTGCGCCAAACGTGTAGAGCAGTATAGGAACGGCCAGCATATTGGTCGCCTGGATCTTATCTTACCAGTAAAAACTAGGATTCGATTTAGGAATTAATTCGGTATTAAAACAGTTCATGCAACAAAACAATTGCACTCCAGTTCTATCCACAAATATAATAAAATAAGGTCGATTTGTGGATTGAAATAGGCTCGAAATGAGAATCATCCGTCAACAACTAAATCTGACCAAACAAATTCTAAATTGGCAAGTTTAGAAACCAATGTAACTCCGAAATAACATGGATACTATGTCAACGTCGAGCGCGCTCCAACTCTTAGAGCAAAGGGGCATAAGTGCCAAAGTTTTAAATTCCAAAAGGGCATAAACGCCAACATTTGGCAAAACAAAAGAATATACGCGCCAATATTTGGCACAGCAAAAGGGCATACGCGCCAAAGTTTGAAATTTCAAAAGGGCATAAGCGCCAACATTTAGCACAACAAAAGGGCATTAGCGCCAACATTTGGCAAAGCAAAAGGGCATAGGCGCCAACATTTGGCAAAGCAAAAGAGCTTAAGCGCCAACATTTGACACAGCAGAAGGGCATAAGCGCCAACATTTGGCATAGCAAAAGGACATAAGTGCCAACATTTAGCAAAGCCAAAGGGTATAAGCGCCAAATTTTGAAATTCCAAAAGAGCATAAGAACCAATATTTGGCACAGCAAAAGGGCATAAGCACCGACATTTGGCAAAGCAAAAGGACATAAGTGCCAACATTTGGCGAAGCAAAAGGGTATAAGCGCCAATGTTTGAAATTTCAAAAAACATAAGCGCCAATATTTGGCACAGCAAAAAGGCATAAGCGCCACCATTTGGCAAAGCAAAAGGACATAAACGCCAACATTCGACACAGCAAAACGGCATAAGCGCCAACATTTGGCGAAGCAAAAGGGTATAAGCGCCAAAGTTTGAAATTTCAAAAAAAATAAGCGCCAATATTTGGCACAGCAAAAAGGCATAAGCGCCACCATTTGGCAAAGCAAAAGGGCATAAGCGCCAACATTTGACACAGCAAAACGGCATAAGCGCCAACATTTGGCAAAGTAAAATGGCATAAGCGCCAACATTCGGCAAAGCAAAAGGACATATTTTCCAACATTTGGCAAAGCAAAAGGGTATAAGCGCCAACATTTGGTACAGCAAGAGGGCATAACCGCCAAAGTTTGAAATTCTAAAAGGGTATGAGCGTCAACATTTGTCAAAGCAAAAGGGCATAAGCGGCAACATTAGGCACAGCAAAAGGGCATTAGCACCAACGTTTTAAATTCCAAAAGAAAATAAGCGCCAACATTTGTCAAACCAAAAGGGCATAAGTGCCCAAATTTGGCACTAAGAACTACCTAACCTTACTGCGCAGTCGTACGTGCTTTTTAACTCTACTGCGCAGTCATGAGTGCTGCGTAACTCTACTACGCAGACATATTTGCTACGTAATTCAATTGCACATCCACAAGTTCCATGGAACTCTACTGCGCATATATATATAAGTACCCTCCAACTTTACTGCGTATATAAGTGACGTGTAACTATACTGCGCTGATTTAAGTGCTGTGTAATTATGTTGCGCATACATAAGTACTCGGGACATTATTGAGCATCCGTAAGTGGCATGGAACTCTACTGCGCTTTCGTAGAAGTCATTGAACTCTACTGCGCAGGTTCAAGTGCTATGTACATCTACTGAGCGGCCATAAATTTCGCGTAACTCTACTACGCAGATACACTTGACACGTTATTCAATTGCGCATCCACAAGTTACATGTAACTCTACTGCACATATATAAGTACCCTCCAACATTATTGCATATCCATGAGTGACGTGTAATATACTGCGCATCTGTGAGTTCCATGGAACTCTACTGCGTTGATTTAAGTGCTGTGTAATTCTATTGCGCATACATAAGTACCCATAACATTTCTGCGCATCCGCGAGTAGCATGGAACTCTAATGCGCATCCGTATAAGCCATGGAACTCTACTGCGTATATGTAACTGCTATGTAACTCTATTGTGCATCTGTAAGTAACCCCATACTTTATTGCGCAACAATAGGTGCCGTGTAACTATACTGCGCATCCGTATGTCTCAAGGATCCGGGTCCGGACTATCAGGAACTTAAACGGTTCGGGTTCGGATCCGTACCCTTAAGAATTTAAAAGGCCCGGTTGCGGACTCGAATGCATAGGAACTGAAAGGGTCCGGGTATGGATCAGAACTTTACAGAAATTAAGGGGTCCGGGTTCGGGTGTCCAGTCCGCACCCGGACTGGTCCAACCTAAAACGTTCCGATCCCTGGTCTTTGAATCTGCTTTTTGTTTTTTGTAAGATTGAAGTTTGGATCAATGGAAACAATGAATCCTCTGAATCAATTTAGTTCGCTGTTTCGGATCATTTATCAATCTGAAGATAACAAATGAAACAGACAGAAACTGGTACTAAAATGGACTATTTGTGAGATCATATTAGAACGCCGAAAACAGGATCTTGGGTAGAAATGAACACTCAAAAAAATTTCTGGTTAAATCAACCAGAATTCTGGTATGTATGAGATAATTCGGAAGCCCAAATCATTCTGAGAATTTAGCGATAACTTTTTTGAAAGGTCATTTTTACGACCTTTCAACGTTGCAACCATTGCCTTTGACAAAAATGACGAAAGAGTGATATGTCTGAAGCGTCTTCATTTAGCTGATAAGTATCTCCATATACTTGCTCCCAGAAGACTTTAATCTCTTCTCGACTGGGTGGATTTTCAACGGCAGATGACGTTTTATTGAACAGGCGAGAAGGATAAGCAGAAGACATGGAATTTTCCTGAATCCACTTTCCACGCCGTTCAAGGCGCTCTTTAGCTGTTTTTTGCGTCCAGTGCTGCTTGATGGTCAACAGTTTTCATTTGTTCAGTGTGTTAGCTTTTCTTAACTTTCGAGCAAGTGCCCTAACTTTTGGAGCAAATTTTTTATTTGATGTCATGTAGCTAATCACGCACTGTGAGAGGTTAGAAGTAGTGGCTTGGCCAAAATTATTTCTGTGAGAAGTCATAGGTAAAAAGGGGTCGGGGGTTGACCAAAATTATTTGTATCACCAGTCACAGGGGTGCTTTCCCGCCTCCATGAATCGTTAATCGTAATTCTTGAGTCGCAAATCGTCGATAAAGTACGATATATACATGAAATGTTCCATCTTAAGCGTCAAAAGCCAAAATATGACGAAAGAACTCTTAACTCAGATGACCTTTACTCTAAAATGCCTGACAGTCCCTTCAGTATGCTGGAAATATGTTTTTTTTTTTCACCGGTACCGGCAGAGAACTTTTTTGCCGATTCGTATAGACAGCTTGAATATCGTCATTTAATCTATAAGCTACTACTTTACGAGTAAGTTTTCCGAAAATTCTCCACCCCCAACCACCTCCAACCACCTAAACTTTTGGGTACCAACACACTGAATTAGGTAGCGGCCGCTACTTTTCGTATATGGTGTGTTCGCTCCTGAATGGACGTCTCTTTACTTGGGGACTGGAGTCCTGAAGGATGGTAGTTTTTGAAACTTAGATCGAAAAGAAATCTATTTTATCATGAATAATTTTCTGCAAAATGAGCATGAAAAAGATTCACAATGAAAAAAAAAACAGAATTGCAAACTATCTCATTTTTCGGCTCATCAGAGACAAAAATAACCAAATAAAAATATCGGGAGTAAATACATGGTAAATACATGGCGGTAAAAAACATGGTAAGTCACGAAAGCAAAAACCACCTGTCTTATCTACTCCCTTTATAGATATAGAGAGAAGAATACTTCACTGCTGCGATGGTCGTGTTTTCGCGGTGCCGGCTGCCGCTACTAGGAAGCATTTTTTTGTTTTGATTCTTACATAAAATTATAATTTTTTCTGAAAAAAAAACGGACTTTAACGCCAGTCTTATTACTATTTCGATTATGCAGGGTAATGGAACCTGTGGTCGGCCATGTTTTATTTGCTTCTTGTTTAACGGTATTGACTAAATGAACAGCTGAATGTACAATATTTCAACGTGTCAGAAACTATTGCCTATATTTAATAGTTTATTATTCTCAAATGATTTTCCTCGAAAAAATAATGCACTAAGAAAAACAGATATTTTGTAAAAAAGTACATCCATGTTATGTCCGAACCCAATTTTCTACATCAGCTAAAATAAATTCATAATAACATTAAAAATATTATTATTGTTATTGTATATTTTGACATCTAACAGCATTTTAATAGAGTATAATATGATTAAACATTGCACCTCATTATCTCAGTTTGACAGTTGAGGACATGGCGTAGCATAACTTTAGTATCACAATTCAAATAAAAACCGTAATCTTAAATCAATAAAAGGCTATTTCATAAAAATAATTTCAAGTTGAAGATAATTAAGAAAAAAAGGGGAGTTCACCTGTTATTTACATGACGAGCAAACATGACAAAAGAAAGTTGTCTCCCCTTTTCCTTGTTTGAATAACTCCGCAAACAGTATAAAAAGCGCGTGCTTTCAATCTTTTATCATTCAATATTCGAATTCAGGTGTAATGGGTGAGTATTATTTTTCCCAACAAATATTATTAATAGTAAACTGTCTAAAATGTGCATTTTCTATGATTTTAAAAATCAAAATGATATTACTGATGATGTAATTTCGAATAAAACACATTATTTTGAATGACAAAAATTTCAAACTTACAAAAAACATTCATTATAAGCATATTTTTTGTAATTGAATTTTTTGTTACTACAGCTTTTTACTAATTTTTAAAAAAAAATTTTGAATTTTAATAAATGGAGGCTTATTTTTTTTCGAAATTAGAAGCAGTACAGTGGCAGGGATTGTATTTTATATGTATGTATGTATTATATATACCCTGAAATATAAGCCATATTTTATTGAAATGTTAACATTTTTTAAAAATAGGTAAGAAGTGACAGTAAGAAAAAATTCAATTACAAAAAATATTTGCAAAGGAAATATTTTTCGTAAGCTTTAAAATTTATTCATAATAAAAAATATATTTTTCTTTCATAATATAATTTCAAATCTTGTTCTAGATTATTCTAAAAGAAGGCTTGATTCTTTCCCTTGAAAATCGCCTGATTAGAAGGTGGGGCGAAGATTTTTAATAGAGGTAAATAACGATACTTATGCGCGTCTGCCGAATCGCGAAAACACCATATCTCGCAAACGCCCTTTTTATTCAATTTTTTGCTCAAAAGCGTACTTAAAATTTCTTTTTTTTTTTTTAAATAAATATTTCGATTCCTTATAATTTCCTGCATTAACTCGAAAAAAAAAAACCAATTGGGGGACACTCTTTACTTTTCAGAGATATTCATTTTTCAGTGCAGCCGCGCTGCCTCACTATCCACGCACAACAAAAGGCACAGTGGAGAAAAATTTAGAATTAAATTTATAATTGATATGTGTAAGCGATTTTTGAATTTTTTTTATTTAAGATTTTATGTTGATGCAAAGAACGAACAAATTCTTATTATTTTCTTTTCCTTCTATCTTTTTGTAAACAACTTTCCAATAAAATTACTTGATTATATCGACAAGGTGTAGTTGATCATTAAAACGTGTCATTCGATATTATTTGTTAAATTTCAAAATAAATTATATGAATAAATACACATTACGCATGTTATAGATCACTTTTTATATTATAATTTGTTCATAACAAATAATATTACTTATCAAACCTATTTCGCTTGAACACACCCCTGCACAGAAAAAACAGAAATTGCGGGTACTTTTCAAGTAGATAAAGTTGAATATTTTCGCATCGAAACAAAACAAGAAAAAAGAAACACGTGATGGTAATTTTTGTTGCAGGTAAAGATTATTCTGAAATCTCTGTAAAGATTACATTTTGTTTTCTTGTTCGTTTATACAAAAATATATTGTTCGTTTATCCAAAAAGATAAAAGAAAAAGAAAAGAATCAACATTTGTTCGCTATTTACGTTACCATAAAATTTTAAACAATACAAATTCCAAAATCGCTTGCACATATCAATTAGAAACTTAATTATAAATTTTTCTATGAGTACAATATCTAAAATCAATTATAAATTTAATTATAAATTTTTCTAAAAGAACAAAATCTAAAATCAATTAAGAATTGCGTTCTAAAACTTATTTTGAACTTAGTTATTTGATTTCGACCCACTATACCTGGCGTTGTGCGTGGATAGTGAGGTCGCGCAACAGCACTAAAAAATTAATATCTCCGAAAGTTAAAGGAAATATCAATTTTTTTTAATCGACGCAGCAAATTATAAGGAATCGAAAAATTTATATTTATAAAAAAAAATATTTACGTTTTTGAGCGAAAAATTAAAAATAATTTTTTTTCATCCCCTTTTTGTAAATTTGTTTATTTTTAGATTGTATTATAAATGTCTATAAATTACACGCCGTACCTTTAAAATCAATTATATTCAACCAGCGGTTTGAGAGATATGGTGTTTTCAAAAAAGTCGGGTCTCAAAATTCAAAATCCTGTAACTCCCTGAATGTTCAAACTCTTGGAAAACCATTTTAAACATAAACTTCACTCATCCAACACTAAAGTTTCACAAAGTTTTATTGAAATCGCTAGACCTTACAACTCTGATATTCAAGAAATGGATTGACCCTAAGCCACTGGATTCTCAATACCATTATCACAGTATAATTATAATTAATTGTTGTAAATTTCTAAAATATTTTTTTAAGTTTACAATATATAGTTTTATTTAAAAATTTATCTATTTAAAGGTTATATTAAATTTAAAATTAAGTTAAATTCAAGTTCCGGAGTGGTTTTTGGTGTAAGTCCTCTTGCCTCTTACATTGATAAGTGAATAAAAAGTTGATTGTACATTTTTCAATATTATTGCTAATTTTTTATGAATGATTATTTGATAAGATTTAAACAAATTTTAAATTGAACTCAAAGTTCGCGGTGTTGCTTATTCACGTATAAATGTGAGAGGCAAGGGGACTTAAATACGCCAAAAAACACTCCGGAATTGGAAATTAAGTTATTTCAAAAATAAAAACATATTGTATTCTATAATGTTCTTAGGAACCCAATGGGATTTGCGGTGTGTTGAAACACGCTGTAGCGCGGCGGGCCGCAATCCGGCAGCCGCGCACAAGAATCGTTTTATACCCCTATTCGCATTTTTCGCTCCACTTTCTAACCTAAATGATTTTCAAGGGGAAGAATGCTTTTTTTAGAATAATTAAATTAAATCGATGAAGTATGATTACACTTCATCAGTTTTTAAGGTTTCGTGGGAATTCCCTTATAATATCGTGCCAGACCATTATAGTAGGCTGGATCGGGAATTTACTGATCATATCCACTACAGTCGATAATTCTTGAGCGATTTCGATGTTTTTTTTATAGAAATGTTCAGTATTAGCTGCTTTATAATAGCGCTAAGCCCGATGTTTATATTTTATTCTGTGGACTTCATTATTTAAACAATAGCAGAATTAAAAAAAAAATACCTCAATCTCCCGCAGGAATAATGTTCAGAATAAAAAATAACCATAAATTAACAAAGACAATGTTTATAAATATTTAAATAAACGAATTGTAAATTTTTGTTTCAAAACCCACCTTGAAAGTGATTACACCGCAGTCCCGCTTTATCCGTTCCCGATAGATCAGACAAGGTAGTGCAAGGGGGCGAGAGAAAGGCACTGCGTGGTCGGCGGAGCAACTCCGCAACAACGCAGGAGTGTATGAAAAAAGCAGGCAGTACCCTCGGCGGTTTAAAATGCAGTCTTGATGACTTGAACAATTAAACATTAAAAGTGTTAGGAGTTGAAAATTTGTGACAAAAAACATTTATTATTTATTAAAATATTTATATTAAAACAAGTTATAGATTACTCAAGATTTTAAAATAAAATTGCGAAGCTTTTTAAGGATGCTTTAACTATTAAACAAAAAATTTTACTTCTAATTTACGAAGTATTCAGTTAACAAAATTTTAATTTTTCAATTTTTAATGTTTCTAGCTTGAAATTGCTTAAAATAATATAATTTTGAACATTTTAGAGTTCATTGATTGATTCTTTCATTTAGAGAATTGAAAATGATACCGTAAATTTATATTTTTGGAATTTAATCTGAATCTTTGAACTCTATAATTTATAAAAGTTTGAAATTCTCAATTTTGTAATTTATCTGCATTTCATTAAAAAAATTTTAATTGAAAAGTGTTAAGACCTTCCATTGTATACGCGTAAATTATTGATAATTCGAATACAAAATTTTTGAAATCAAAAACTTAAACTTTGATCACCATGACATAAACTACATTTTCCCTCAATTACAAACAAATTAGCCAAAAGCCAATTTCTGTACAAATTCTGCGGTGTTCTTTTTTACTTGTGAAGTATTAAAAGCTATATATTTTATACGTGTAAATTATCAAGCGCTTTTATTAAAAATTTCGAAATTCAACAATTGTATGCTACAATTTAAAAAGTGCTTCATACATTCTCATCACTTTTCTTTTGTTTCACACCAGATAAATTAAATAAATGTAGGGAAACATGGGGTAAGACGGGACGATTTGGCTTTAGGGTTTTTTTTCGCATACTAAAATACATTTTTCGCATTCAACATTTTGCCTCAAACAACTAATAATGTAATGAAAAAAATTTTCGCGTTGAAAAAATTCCATGTTCTACTCTTTTATTGATTTTTGAAAAAAGTTTTTCGTCCAAAATCAGGATAATAGTCGCAATCAAAAACGCCTCGACGCTGAAGAAGGGCTATTAAGTACACAACAGAATCGTGCTGAAGTGATTTCAATTTAACTAACATTTGTATTACTTACGTGTAATTGAAAATCAGTCAAAATTATAACTTGGTACGAAAATGATCCTTGCGTCTCATAACTTGAAAAAGAACATCAAATTATACAAAATTGACTTTGGAAATCTCGGGAACGACTCAAAAATGTTCACCGATTAGTTACTTCTGTACCACGGACCGAAATTGCTTGTTCATATATTACCAAATCAAGTACAAATTTCATTCTTTATCATTATTTTATTATTTACCTTAAGGAATGTATACGAACAATTTTTCTAGATAATTAAATAATATCGCTATGTACACACCTTTTTTTACATGCCTCTCATAAAAAAGTAGTGTCAGCCAAATTTTTAGATCTTTTTGAGATGACAAATTTTGCTTCAAACCATTTTTATCGTATTTTGTGTATATTTAAGATGTTGAATTTAAGATTGTTAAATCAAATTTTCTCTAAAATACACTGTTTGAAAAATATAATGTTTTGGAGATACCCAGATATTTTTTGGAGGTATCCCTAAAAATTCTTAAATCAAAACTGAGGAAATAATAAACCCTATAACGACACAAATTTCGCCAAAGAAAATCGAATCAGTCCATATGACAGTCTGTAGATTTACATCGTATGAAAGATTTTTATTTGATAGGAAATACGAAATTTGAAAATTTAAAATGTTCAATTTATACATTTTTGAAAGCTTGATGCATCAGATTTGAAAATTACTGAATCAAATAAAAAGAATTAACATTCAACGAAAGAGAGGAATATTCAACCAAAAAAGATGACTTTTCTACCAAAACATTAATTTTCTATCCCAAAAGACAAAGCTTCGCAAAACAGTTGAATTGTCGACCAAAAATTACAACTTTTTGAGAAAATAGTTGAGTTTTCACACAAATAATTAAATCATCAATCAAAAGAAATTCACTCTGCACCAAAAATATAAAAGGGGACTTTGTAATTTAAAAGAATTATCTTGCAACTACAAAATATGAATTTCCAATCAAAAATGATGGGTTTTCTATCCAGAAAGTTTAATTTTCATCAAAACAGTTTAATCTTCGACAAAAAATATGATTTTTTATTAAAATAGTTGAATTTCTAACAAAATAGTTGAATCTTTAATCAAAAGACATGAACTTTGAACCACCAATATAATAGTAATCTCTTCAAATAAAAATAATCAACATTCAAATAACAAAATATTACTTTTCAACAAAATAGTCGAATTTTTGACAAAATCAGAAAATTTTCAAAAATACAAATTTTCAACAAAACAGTTGAATTTTCGACCAATAAAGATAACTTTTTAGGAAAATAGTTGCATGTTTATCCAACCACATCAATGTATACCTAAACAATTACATATTTATTTTTTTGAATAGATATAACTCTCTTCAGAAACTTTGTGAATAATGAAAAAATCTGTGAACCAAAAATATAATGAGTAACTTTTGTGATTAAAATAATTAACTCTCACCAAAAAAACATGAATTTTCACGAAATAATTTTATCAAAATAATAGAATGTTCAACAATATTAGGTGTACATTAATATGATTGGTTGAAAGTTCAACTATGTTCCTCGAATGTTATCTTTTTTGGTCAAAAATTCAACTGTTTTGTTTAAAACTCGCGTTTTTGGATAGAAACTTCGTCCTATTTTTCAGCAGAAAATTCATCTTTTTTTATTGAAAACTGTTTTTTTTTTAATGATTGAAAGATAATTCTTTTTATTTGAAAAGTGAACTATTATATTTTTGTTTCCGAATTAATCTCTATTGGTTATAAATTCTACTATTTGGTGGAAAATTTTCTGATTTTGTTGAAAACTCAACTATTTTGTTAAAAAGTAATATTTTTTTGTTTGAAAGTTAGTTATTATTATTTCAAGATATGACTGTTATATTTTTGGTTCAAAATTAATCTTCTTTAATAAAAAATGAAACTATTTTGTTGAAAATTCAACTATGTTGTTGAAAAGTAATTTTTTTTGTTTGAAAGTTAATTATTTGTATTTGAATAGATTACTATTATATTTTTGGTTTAAAATTCATCTCCTTTGATTTTCGGAATAAGTTTTTAATTTTACATGTCCATATAATTGAATAGAAACAGAATTTTGCTGCAGCTACCCATTTTCATTTTTTTTTCTTTCTGACAAATTTTCCCTATTTTTTCTATTTTTTCCAGAGATCTGGTCTTTGGCATGAAAAATTCTTTGAGCGTACATTTTCAGATTAAAGAATTTCAAAACACAGTTTGAAAGACTTAAACAATAAAAAATTTAATTTATTTGAAATTTAAACTTTTGATGAAATAACCTTCTAATTTGATCAATTGTAAATATAAATTGATTCATAATTTCCAAATTGAACTGCAGTTCAAATATTAAAAAATACAATAGTTGATTTTAAACACGATTCTGAATCTGTCTAATAATAAAACGCTTTTATTCAATTTCAAAATCTATTTAATTATTGTTCCACTGTGAAAGATTCCATTTTAAATACAATAAATTGGAGTTTTTTAATAAAAAAAGAGAACAATACTTTTTTTCATTCAAAAACATGTTAAGTTATAAGTCAAACTTTTGAATTTTGATGTACAAATGGCAATTGAACGTCTATTAATTCAAAACTATTCAAAATTAAAATAATGTAACTTCAAAAAGTCTGCAGTTCAAAAAAAATTATTTGATTAATTATTGCAGTTCGAAGGCATTCAATTCGAGATTGTTCAATTGAAAGGTCTTCAAAACTATCAAGTTTATTGTGTCAACTATTGAGGGCTTGAGTTAAAAATTTCCTAATTAACATTTTTTGAAACTTTAGTTTTCAGCGTTTTAAATTCAAGAGAATTCAACTTCGAATGCTTCAATCAGCTGTTGAGTTTTATTACTTAAAAGTAACAAGTTTTGAGCCTAATGAATGCTAAATTTTCTATGTTATGTGGTGCTCTTTTATATTGAATAAAGAAAAATTGTGTCTTATTAAATAAGAAAAAATAAATAAAAAATACCTACATTAAAAATTTAAACAAATTTTTCACACTAGAAAAGTTAAAACAATAAATAATTTGAAACGCTCTCGGTTTTTGCGTTACTCATGATTATGTGAATAAAAACATATTTGCCAAATTTTCCTAAAAAAGCATCTGGAAAGATAAGAAATAATAAATAATTTTGTTAATTTCGAAATCTTGTGAATAGTAATGCGAAAAACTTCTAAATTTTAGCGGTACTGTTTCAGAAACGAAATTATTGAATGAAACCTATAAGAATGATGGATTATTCAAAAATTAATAAATAACTTAGCGAGCGAAAACTTCATGGGTGTATTTAGAATTTCTTAGTCCAGTAAAATTTAACTTGCTAATTTATCCATTTTTACATAATTTTTGTTTAAAGTTTTCTCCATTAATTTCACTTCTGAAATAGTATCGCGAAAATTGGAGAGGTTTTTGCATTATTCTTCAAAATATTTTACAGTTTTTTAGAAAATCATTCAGTTATTTTTTTATGTCTTCAGTTGTTTAAGGGATTGAAAAAATATGCTTTCATTTATATGATTGTGAGCCACGCGAAAACCGGGAGATTTTTTAAAGTTTTTAGTCATTTATTTATTCCAGAACAGTGCACGGATAGATCCATTTGGTATTAATTATTAAAAACTAAGCTGAAGTATTAAAATAATCTTTTTATTTCAAAGCGGTACATTCAAATTTCGCTCTAATTGTTACAAAAGCATGATTTTCAGTGTGAATGTTCCTTTTGGTATTAAAAACGTTTCAGAAGGGATCAAATTATTTTTTTCAATTTTTTGTTGTTGGAAAAGCTGGTGACAAATTTTGTTTGAAATTATATATTTTCACTAATTAAGATAGTTGACTGTGCTTTTCCAATTCTAGTAAGAAACTGTACACTTGATTAATATATAATTGTTGCACTTGTGCTACCTATACTTTGCTCTGATAATAAACATTTTCATAAAAACGAAAAGAATAAGTAAATTTACTCTCTGTGAATGGGAATTTTCGTCAGAGAATAATTTACTTTATTTATTTGTGATGAACAAATTAATAGGTAAATCTGGCATCTGCGTGTTTAAACATAGACAATTTTCTCTGTGAGTCATTTCTATTACTCTTCAGAAAAATATTTTAACACAAGAGATTGCCATTCAACAACTTTTGTGATTGTTGTCAACAATTATTATAAAACATTCAAATTTTTGAAAATACACCATTTTTATTTTCTGCAAAGATACTTCTTTTCATTCAAAGAATAACATTATTACTGAAGAAACGGCAATTTGATACAATATAATAATAATTATTATCATTGTATTCATCAATTCTTACGGTTTTTGGCCCTTTTTAACTAACAAGGTTCTTTTCGGTAACGAAATATAATTTTGAATTCAAGAATAAGCGATAATTATGTTGCTAAATGGCTGTCTATTATGTAAAGATATTATTCTGCAGATAAAAACAAATGTCTCTGCAGAAATTAAAATTCGACTATTCTCAAGATATTTTACTAGACAAAAAAATTGGAGCTTCAATGTCCGAGGTTTTCCCGGTAATGATTTTGCTGGAAAAAATCGAATAAATTGTTTCCAAAATTTTTTTAATTTATGAAATTCAGTGCACATCATACTCTTTAAATCTGGTCGAAGAACAGGAGCAAATATTACGTAATTGCTGAGAAATCATAAACTCTTATAGGATATGCTTAACATATTGGTACCAACTTTGAAAAAAATCAAGAGAAAAAAAGATTGAGGTATTTGAGAAAATTGATTTTGAATGTCAAATATCTACATCGGTTTAGATACTACAAAATTTCAGAAAAAACGTCGATAAATACTTGATAAACTGCATCTCCAGTCTAAAGTGCAGTCTAAAATCCCGCTAAAAACAACATATTTTTGCGGAAACTATTTTTTGACTTGAGCGCGCATAGCCAGTCATCAGTCATCATTGGAAGATCATTGCAATTATCATTATCAAAATTATCATTCTAAAAGTTACTTCAGGGGTAAGTTTTGGATTCAAAAAAAATTATTGCATTTTTTATAATCGAATGGAAATATTGAAAGAAAAATTTAAATTTTCAAACTGTTTTCATAATACGATTATATATTGACATCTGTTCATGTCAAGCTCATGTCAAATACATAATTTAATACCGATGAATACGTATAGCTTTGGTTGAATCAAATTTGACAATTGAATCTTAATTTTTTGTCAGTTTTATTATGCAAATCAGTGTAAAAATTCTCCTAAGGCGTTCAACTGAAACTAAATTATTAGTTATATGTGTGAATTCAAAAACATTCCTTTCGACGAGTTTTTCAAATTACCGAATCAAAATCGCGGAAAATCGCCGAAAATTCTTCCAAGATTTTTGTAACACACCTATTTTTTAGAGAAGGAATATAATTTATTCTCTTTCTTTCTTTTGTGAATGAATACCAATTAATAATAAAAAACGATTGCATTTATGTGGTCTTTTTATTGTCCTTAATTTTTGGAAGTGTTTTTTTTTTTAACCAAGAAGAAAACGATAAGCACCGAATTACACTTCCATTGTTCCGATAAATACCCCGGCTTGTTTGTTCCGTGTTTTGGATTTCTATAATCAAAATTTTTTATTTTTTTAATAATGCCAACTTTGAGAGAGAGCTTTGCTCCATCTACCCTACACATTCCATGAGAATATTTTCTTTAAAAAAATTAGCAGGTTTAATCCATAGTTTCTCCCGCGTTCTCAGAGGACTGACGAAGACTTAATCAATTTTAAGATTCTGGAAATGTCATGTATTTTTAAAATTTGATAGAAACTACTTATGTTTCATGATTATAGTCAATGAGGATAACACTTTGTGTTTACATTGAGAAACTCAGATCAATTTGTGACTATAAATAGGACAAAATAAAATTTTTTTGAATTCTGTCGTCAGCACAGTTTTACCTAATCAGTATGGCTAATTTAGGTGTTATTACGACGAGTGACAAATCCTTTGATATTTTGATGACTATTTGTTTCTCAAATATGAGAAAATTAAACGAAATCTTCAAGAACGGATCAAGTTTCAGCAAATTAATAAGGTTTTTCTGAATTCACACTAGTTGCAAAATCCGGAAGTTGTGAAAAATATCGTTTCTCGTCCTAGTCTTAAAATGCAGTATTTTTAATCAGATATAATTTTTACAAGCCTATGAAATCTTGAGAAATTCTGTATCATTTACTGAGATTCTATTTGAAAATCTTTAAAATTATTTCCAATTTCATTTATTCAATTAAAACCCGTCGAAATCTTTTAAATCTAGAAGTTTGGTGCCTATATTGAGAAAAAACTTGATTGAATTGAATTTAAATTCATTTGAATTAGCCCCTCAGATTCATATAATCATAATTATAATATGAACGATAATAATGATTCAACATGGTAGGCTCTCAACACTAAACATCCTAAGTTTCAGAGAAACAACTTATTAGACATGAGCGGACGATGTTTTTGTTCCAGGACAATTACTGTTTCTCCCAGTAATTTCTAAAACATTAAATCAAACATATACAAAGATGAAATCAATCTTCCCATCTCTTCTAACATGTTTTGTAGAATTTATATTAATTTTTCAAATCCCTAAATGGGTAGTTGCAATAGACACTATATCAACTCGCCTTGAAAAAACCCAGCCTTACTTGTATATATGTACGTACATTGAGTGCCACTAAGAATACAAGATTCTATGGCAAGCGAAGGCCACTAGTACAAAATCGATAAAATTAAGATGAATAACAAAATGAAAGAAAAGTTATAATAGTAGTATTTATTTGTCATGGGATCGGTTGATCCATACAAAGAAGTTACACACTGATATTATTTATAACTAGTTTAAACGTTATTCTTCATACATCTATTATTATACGCTATAACCCATTCTCGCAAGCATCCCTTCGAAAAAGTGCCTCGCTTTCTTTACAGAACTAATTTGGGGGTTGTTTAGAAGTTCCAACCAAGTACCTCTCACCACACTTTCATCCACAATTTTAGAAATATACAATACTCTGTCTTCTCTACATGCCTGGCATTCATCAAGTATGTGATAACATCCATTATAAATTCGTTGATAACACGCATTACATGTCTCACTCATACTATACAATTTGTATATGTTTCCATTATATAGGATTCTTGGTTTGTAAATATTGAGCATTCTTAGCTGTGCAATTATTCTTATAAGTTCAAGAGGAATTCTAGACCGGAGGTAGTTTTGAGGGCCTTCCCGTAAATTAGGAGATAAATACAATTGTAACGCAAAGGTGGTCGAGGCCCTCTGAAGGTCCTCATCGCGAAGTCTATTTATGTATATTTTTATCAATACTTATTTCTTTTAATGCAGTAAGGACAACGTCAGAGACTCCCAAACATCCTTAGCTTTTATGTTTTTCAACATTGCTTTTACTTGTGAGGCCCAGTTACATTTTTCTAGCCCTAGATCCGTTTGAGATAAGACTTTTTATCTTGAAAAACAGATCTTAGGGTAACGGTCGTCCTGCATACTTAGCATTTTTCTATCCAGTTAATAATCAGCTTAAATACTAGGACTTCGAGGGGTGCAGTTCCTACTTCCAATCTTGTAGCATAGCCCGAGGTGTTTTTGGGGACATGAAGTATTTTTTTCTAAAATGATAGTTGTACTCTTGCGATTTCGTTTATATATCTAGGTCCCCACACCTGTGATCCATACATCAAAGTACTAATTACAAGACTGTTGAAAAGGTTGTCTACAAGTTTCCATGAATCTATCCTTAATCCATGGATCAGAGGAATAGTTGACCCCGCCGCAAGATTAGCATTGTTAATCCCTCGTTTCGAGGCGTCCGCAAATATTGCCGATTCCGAAAATGGGGTGCCGAGGTAAACTTTTTTTTTGCAATTTCAATGTTGTCATTGTTGTAGAGAAAAAGAGCATATTTCTATTTATGACTGTGGCCTCCTTTTTGAAAAATTACAATCTTAGTCTTATTGATATTAACTTCAAGTTCATTTATCGCACAATACTCTTGCAGGATTTTCAGAATTTTTCTCATTGCCACGAGAGAGTCTGCTAGAATAACTAGATCATCTGCGTGAGCTAAAATCAAAATTTCACTTACGTGATTCACAGCTATTCCACTTAAGCCTCTAGATCTAAGGTAATCCTCAAAATCCGCGATAAATAGCGCAAATAAGATGGGACTTAGAGTTTTACCTTGAAGGACTCCTCTCGTCATCCTTGTTGGCTTCGAGTGGCTATATTTTCCTTCTACAGAGATACAAGCTTTTTTATATCTACAAACAAAGCTTTGCTTTGTTTGAGACGTATTTGTACAATTGAATTAAGCGTAAAAACGTGGTCCAAACAACTTCGTTTCTTTCTAAAACTCGCTTGGAATTCCGGTAGAAGGTTGTTATTCCCGACCCAACTTACCAATCTGTCTGAGAGGATTTAAGTAAAAAATTTTGTGATGAAATTAACCAGGGCTATTGGTCGATAGTTAACTGGATCGAGTATATCACCCTTTTTATGGATCATATTTATAAGCATACGAGACTAATCATCCGGCATTTTTTCTTGATTCAGAATTTTATTACAAGGTTCATCATATATTCTTTCCAATTCTCTGGCAGATTTAAAAAAAATTCGTAAGTTATTTAGTCCTGACCCGGAGCTTTTCCAGAGTTACAATTTCTCAAAGTAGTTTTAATTTCTTTCACTGTTATACGTGAGTAAAGCTCCGGGTTAGTTTCTTTGTTGTTTTCTAGAATATATGACATAGGATCAACAGGCGGGTACATAGAACTAAGATAGTTGCACCATGTTTTTAAATCAATATTATCTTCAAGCGAAGGGCGTTTGCGAAAATTGTTAACTATTTTCCAAAATGTGGCAGAGTCTCTCGCAGTCGCGAGCGATTCTCACAGCGATTTTGTATAAGCCTCCTTTTCATTATCTAAAAGATTTGAATATTCCTTTTTTCTATGATTATAAATTGCAACTTCCTCCGGGAGAAAATCTTGTGTCCTGCAAATTCTAAGTGATTATTTAAGAGATCTTCTACTAGCCACACATTCCGAATCGAACCACGGTTAGGATTGCCCAAGATTTTTATTCATGCATGTCTTCATTCCTACAGTATTTGCGGTGTTTGTTATTGTCTGAATTAAATTTCCCGCGAGTTGATTTATTTCGATGTCATTTGCTATGATACACGGGGAGGTATGCATGATATTCTTATAATTATCTGCAAGGTTATCTTTCCATTTTAAATGTACTCTATTATAATTATTATTTCGTAGAACGTCTAGAGAAATTACAATTGGAAAGTAATGAGATCATGTCGGAGAAAGCAATACTTGGAAATCTTTGATCATTTGGATCCCTACAGCGTTTGTCCATGCATGATCTATAATAGATGCTCCTCTATAATTAGTTGAAGTAATTTGGGCTGGATTATCTCCAGGTGTTCTCTCATTGAGTAAAATAAGGCCATCACAAGAAAAGTTATAATATCGTATGTACAGTGGGTTGTTAGGTCATACTGGTCGGGTTCGGGCAGTGTATTATTCGAATAGAGAGAAAGCTCTGATTTTTAAACTTAGCGCATCATTGTGCAAAATTTTACTTCATATATAACTAAAGTTACTGTTTTCTAATCTTAACAGATCGAATGGAAAAAATCACGGTTTTAATCAGCTATAGTATCAATTTCAGTTATAAAATTGGGACCATTGAGATCCATGAGATTGTGACTTATGCCCGCTCCCTCCAAACATCTAATAAGTTTCGGTTACGGCTAGTTTTAGCATGCAAAGTTTAGGATAGCGTGAGTCTTCCACATCAAAAATCTTTTCCGCCCAATTCAATATCATTTTTAAATTTTGCTATGATACACAGGGTAGACCTAGTTCCAATCTAACAACGAAGTCAGGCGTATTTCTGGGTTGGCCTAGAAGATTTTCGAAAGAACAAACTTATGTATTTTCGAAAACATCTAGATAATTTAATTTGATAATGTGGGCCACATACAATAAGGAACTCTTTATAATAGTCTCGTGAATTTTGTTCATGTAAGACCATGAAGAGTTCTAGTCAGAATATTGAAGAATGAGGCTGAGGCTGGGCTAGCTCTCCTAACTGCTGCATGCGCAGCCAAGTTGGAAGCACTTGTTCTGAAAAAAATCTTATCCAAGTATTCAAAACAAGGAACAAACTCCAAACAGCTACCATCATATTTCAGACAAAGAACTTTTGCGCTGATTCGACCTTTTTTAATATAGTGTATTTAGTTTTGTTGTTATTACCCTGAGTTAATTTATATTACAATACTCCTGGAGGGCATTGCGTTTTCTTATTACGTCTATTTTGGATTCTGCAAAAATAATTAAATCATCTGCGTAAATCAGCAATATAATGTCCAGATCACCCTTGATTCTGGGACCCACGAGACCTTTTTGTCTACGAACACTTTCGATATCCGAAGTTAAATATGATTGGGCTCAAAATTTCTCCTTGTAGAACTTCCTCAGTGACCGGCAATTCGCCCGAGAACACTTTCCCTACTTTAATGCAAGTTGAAGCTCTCTCATACAGACTTTTTAGAATTCTAACTATTTTTGAGCTGACCCCCATATCAACAAGTTTTTACCAGATGTGAGAGTGATCAACTGATGGGAAAGCTCTTGAAAAATCCACCGCAATGGCATAGATATCTATATTCTTTTTTTGTGAGTAAATTTGCGAAACAGATGCCTAGGTGAAAATATTATCCATACAGCCCCCACCTCGGCGAAAACCTGCTTGGGCTTCCGAAATAATCTGACACAACGAATCCCTTTTTTCCAATCTAGCCAGCAGAATTTGCGTGAAAATTTTAGGAATTGAGTTTAGAAGAGCAATATGTCTGAAGTTATACCCAGTTCCACTTAAAACGTAAAATATAGCATAAATCGTGACCTCAGATTTAAAGAAATGTGTAACCAAATTTTTTTCGTTGGGACTGTCTCTTATCAAATGTATATATCTCAGAAGGACAACCCTCACGCCTTTAATCTAAGAGATAACGACTATAGCATCGATTATTTGAGCTAACGAAGCACTCAAATATTCACTAGTTACATTGTTGATCAATTCTTATCAATACAATAATTTGTGTTTCCTCTGATTAGAAAAGATGAGGATGGCCTGTACTCTGGTTTTCTCATTGGCTGTGATCCTCAATTCTATTGGTGAATATAATAATATAATATATCTATAATTTCGAAAAACATTTTCTCAAGCTTCACGCAAATAATAATTTTTCCGTCTTAATCAATAAGATAAAATTTTCAACTTACAAGGCCACGTACACAAAACATATGGTACCCTCCCAATTGTGCACGTAAGCGCATATTCAATAGAATTCACACAGTACTCACAGTTCACTATTACCTAATAATTTTAGTTAAATAATAATTTCAATTAATAGCGTATAATTAATTCAAAAATAAACCCTCTGTGGTTTTCGATACAAACTTCTAAGTAAAAAATCTACCATGTTACGTTCTTGTCAGATGAACACTTTATTTCAAACTTGTTATGATTTTGAACTGATTATTTTTAAACGTGGTAAATCTAAACACATGTATACCTATTTAAAATTCTTGAAATGCTTATAATATGATTATGAATATGGATCATTGTAGAAAAAATATTCTGATCGTTGTTGCAATCTATTTAAATTCAAATATTGTTTTTAATATTAAAAGACAATTCAAAGAAGTGCTTCGAATCATAGAATTTTGGTATTTTTAACTCTACATGCTTAACTTGATTGAAAATAGAGCAATTTAAGTCTATAATCAAACCTTAGCCCTATTGTTTCTTTTATGGTAATTTAACCAGCCCGGCTATTATACGACACCAACATCCCTCAAAAATTACCCCTTGCACTTTCAACGACACGATTTAGAGTTTTTCCATGTAAAACAACCATGCATTTTTTTAAAAGAAAATCGTCACACAAATAGCCTTGAGGAAATTATAGGTTAAGCTTTGAGCCTCATAATAATATTCGAGAATCCAGAAAAATCAGCCCTAGCACTTTTAGATAAATAGTCCCAAAGTTTCTTCATGTAGAACAAACTCATGGTTATGTTCTTAGTATCAAAATAACATTTAGACACACTTCTCCCCCAAAAAAAAATTCACCTGTAAAACTTTCAACGAAACAATTCTGATATTTTTCTATGTAAAAAAAAACCACTAAATTTTTCAATTCAAAATTGTCACACAAATAACTTTTACAAACCTAACGGTTACGTTCGCAACCCTATAATAAGACTCAACAACACCCAACTCAACCCCTAGCAGTTTTAAGAAAACAATACCAAAATGTCTCTATGTGAAATACCTTTCTTGGATCAAAATTGACAGAAAATACAATTCTTATAGGATTTTAATGTTTTTGTTCATAAATAACCATCAGCCTTCCAGGTTGAAATAAGGCCAGATATTTCACTCCAACTAAACAAAAATTTGTTAATTTCCAACAAAGTTTAACCTTTTTTGGTCTAACATTGCAGTCATGCCATTTCTTTAAAAAATTTCAAATTTAATCAAACAAGTCATAAATCAACGTAATGCCTAACTAAAAATAATTTTCAGTGGGTGCAAAGACTCCTTGCTGTCATTTATTTCATTTTGACAGAATCTGTGAATTATGTAAACAATTTTTACAAACAAATGCACATATTGACAATTATTTCATGAATATACCTAATTTTTGTTGTAGAATGAACTAAGAATGTCTTGAAAGAGACATCTTGCTATGATATTTTTCATGGTGACAAAAACTGTTCATTATAAAAAAAATAATATATATAAATAAGAATAAAGTTGAAATATATTTTCAATGGCTTCTTGTTGTTATACTTATTAGTTGAACAAAAGGTTTCATTCACTTGAACTACTCTCGTAAACAAATTCTCACGTTCAAAATTTGTTGGAAAAGATTCAAGGGTACAAAGAAGTTCAGCGAGAGTAATTAATAGGCGGTTATAGTATTCAGATCCTCAATTGCAACCAGACTTATAACTCATGTTAGCAGGCTCAATTTTTCCGCAAGAATAAACTCAAAATCATTAATTTGACGAAAGGTTTTATTTACTTAAACTTTTCTCATAAATGAATAGACTTAATTGTTTTTTACGGAATCCCTGAAATTTTGTACAACTTCCACACCAGGTGTTATTTTTTGATCGAAATCTTCACGAGTTGAAGTGAAAAAAGAGAAAAATATATGTTTTCCGAAAAGCGGGTATTTAGGGTGTACTTCGAAAACGGAAAAATTAAATCGCCTAGGAGAATATATACATTTGAAATTAAAAATTTTTTGGAGAAGATTCCACGGACCAAAGACATTTAGCGTGAAGAATTAGTAGGCGATTATAGTATCCAAATTCTTAATTGCAACCACATCTACAAATCATGATACACCGACATACAATTGTGTGCTTAAATAAAAATGTAATCCTCCATTTCTTCTTTCAGAATTAAGTTCACAGTCTAATCTTTTGCCTGATGGTGACCCTACTCCTGCTGTTTCTCGTTATGGACCTTCTTCTTCTCCTGGCAGACATGCTCCAGATACGAATTTTTCTCCTGCCATGCCTTCTGCCAAGTCTCCTTCACCCGCCGTCTCAGCTCTTCGCGCCAGGTCCACATCACCTATTGGCGATAGATCCACGTCTACTCCTCTCAGTCAAACTTTTCGTCGCATACTTGGATTTAGGTTTGAAGAACTTGAATTGATTCGACTCACGCCGCAGGAGAATGAGAACCGGATATTCGAACTTCGACGATACACTTTTCCTCCCAATAAACCAATTCAATTGAGAACTATAAAAAATGCCGCTTCGTCCATGCCAACCGCAGAAAAAATTGTATTATCAACCTCGAATGGTGACGTCTGTGCAATATTGGAAAAAGAACCAAGCAGACACTTAATTCTTCGTGGAATATATGAACCCACTTCTTCGGGGGCAAAACGGGCGAAAATAAACATGTACAGCGGTACTGTTACACAATTGACCCCAGAAGAAATCGCGGAATGTCCACTATCCCATAACAGACCAATCTCAAAGAATTTCACAGTATTTTGTGTGCAGCCGATGGACCGAGGAATTCGGTAAATGAGATACAATTTTTGAGATCGGGAGAAAGTTGGAAATGACTGTAAATCTCTTTTTCACAGAGAATTTTAGAAATTGTTCTAAGAAAAATTTATCCGGTCACTTTAAATATCTCAAATATCATATCGCATTATATAATGCCATTTTATAGAATCACAATTTAAACCCTTTTTAAATATTCAGTTCATTTTTCAAATTTTTCCAATTATAAACTTATTGAGCTTAATTAAAAAAATTCCATTTTTGAAAGGACATTAATTTCCAAAAATACATTAATTATTATAACATTTTTTGCAATAGAATTTTTTTCACTGTTAATTTTTGCGAATATTTTAAAAATGGTTAATTTTACTAAATGATGGCTTTTTTCGGCAAAGATATTTTTTATACTGTAGTGTTGGATAAAAAAAATATCCTACAAGTCTCGTTTCAGATTTTTTACGTATCTCGCTGAAATTTCTTCAAAAACTTTTTCCTATATTTCGCATTGTTTGGCTTAAAATTTAAATTTTCAATTTTTCTCATAGAATTTCGATACATAAAACCAAAATGACAAGTCCTATCAAAAAATGGATGAAAGAGAAATTATAGGTCTTTTAAGAAGCTACAATTATTCCTTGAAACTTTTTCACATATGGGGCATAATTTCCGAAGTGAACCCACTTCCAAAATGAAAGTTGTCTGATCGGGCTAAAAGTTGACCTAATTGTAGTTCCATTAGATAGTACTTCTCACACTAAAAATTAATTCATTTTGATAATTATTTATCAAAGTAGAGGGGGTATAATTTTTGGGTTTTTGAAGCAAAGCCTTACGGTGAGGAGTGGATGAAGGAGTTAGGGGGGGCTAGAGGGGGATAGAGGGGCGAATGAGAAAGAATGAAAGAATGCATATGAAAAAATGGAAAATTTGAAATAGAAGAGAAGTGAAAGAAAAAGAAAACAGAAGTCGCTTAGATTAGAAGCATAAAGACATGCTTATGTAATAGTGAAAGAATGTTTAGAATGTGTAAATGAGACGCTAATTTGAAGAGACATAAGAAGCCATAGAAACACAAGAGCTTGCATAAGAAAATGCATGGACGTGTAGGAAGCTAAATAAGTATGTTAGGACAGGAAAGTGTGATTGTAAAATTGTCGCTGTGGAGTGGTTTTGGGTTTAGAATCAAGAAGAATTGAATTCAATTAGTTAATAATTGAATCTAAAGTGATTTATCATATTCGCTAACAAAATAACAACTTTAAAAAATACAACTTTTAGTACCAATATAATTTTATAAATAAATGAGTATTGAATGGATTATCATTTCAAGATAAGTTTATAATAGAAGTCTTTTATCAGGATCATAGAAAATAGATCATCGGGATTCTTGTCAAAGTCTTATTTCTTTAAAATTGTACTTAGACTCACATAAAAAATAAATGCAGAACAATCTTCTATGAGAAAGCACACCATGAAATGATCACAATTAAAGATACACTATATAATGAACGCGCCCAAACTACTTTGCAACACATGCTCGAACTACAAGGGGATATACCACGTTTCATGTCTTGATTATTTACTCAATTTTCGTTAAGTTACATCATTTTCCTGAAACTTTATTCGCTACTTTTGTAGAAGTAAGGGTTAAAAAATTATGTTTTCCCTGTTCAAAAGTCTTTTTACCTTTTCCATCTGCATTATGCTCTAGACAACCCTCATGGTGAATTTTCGTTGGATCGCTGCCAATACAGGGCCAGATCGGACGTGGGATGGTTTCTCCCTCGTGAATGACGGGTAAGCCTGTACCTTGATCTCTGATGGCGTTGGTTGCTGTCACCCCAACCGCACCTTGTTGAGGTGTGGCAGAATTGCAGCAGGAATAGGATGTGGCTGAAAGTGGTGGTGAATGGCTGGAATATCCAGAACTCGTCGATGTTCGATAAAATCTTTTTGGATTTTGCGATGTCGGTAAACTGGTCACCAATCCGGACACTTCGGCGTCTAAGGAATCTGGTTCTATCCTGCAACGATTCAAATTACTATGCAACAGACGGAGACTGAGGCTGCTTAATGAAATCATTAATTAGAACAGCTATGCTTGCAAACTACATAATGAGGTTCATCTAAATAAAGAATAAACCATTTGATTACTCTTTCATCATCAGCGTCAAGATTATCATCATCATCTATGGGTCATTAGCCTCTTCATAAAAAACTTGTTTGCAATCTTTAAACCTTCTCATAAAACCAGCTTTACTATCAACACTATTAACAGAAAACTAGTTTGAGGTGTATTCGTTGACTTTCTTCTGCAACTAATTGCGGTGATATTTAAAAGAGAATTTGGTCGCTAAATAGTTTAAATATATAATGAATCTTAAGTTATGGAGAAAGGGGTTATATGTTAGAAAGTCTTACCATTCTACTTGAACATTGATTCCTGCTACCGGGAGGACAGTATCAGGATTGAACCTATTTGAATTTTGGTACAAGGACTGTGCGAAACCTCCTTCTACAGTGGGTTGTTCGTTCGTGGGAACTGCCAAGGCCGTTGCTGATGCGGCTCTGGAACAGGCCTTACCACGTCCGAGCATCCCCTCATGCGGTCCAACTTATCCCGATGGAGGGTCTCTGACGATGCTACCGCATGGGTCTGATGCAGGTTCGTCTAGTGCGAGAAGCCAAAGAGGCATACTATCTAAAAAACAGATACCCAAACTCCAGATACCATTATCCTTTTTACAATTCTCATCCTCGCTATTCCAACATTGTCCTTTAAAGTTTAACTCATTCGTTCCCTCTGCTTCTCTTCATCAACGAACCTGAAAAAGAACAATCATTTTGAAAACTTCAATCCGATTTTATAGTTCCCATCTCATTGTTAGATGAAAAATCAGTTGTTATTTATTTGTGAAAATGCTAGGGGTACCCGAACTGAAATAGTGTATTGTGTATCAAGGGCGGAAAAAAGCGATTGAATCGCACGAGCGTTTTTCGCCTTCCGCTAATGATGAATTTCAGGGATCCAAACCTTTTAAGTTTGACCCGAGGTTAAAAGGTTCGTTAAGGGTTCGGGTTTGGAATAGACATTTTTAATTTTTTAAGGGTCCAGGTCCGAACTCGGACCCTTTAATTTCTTAAGGGTGCGGGTGCGGGTTTGGACCTTTTAAATTCGTAAGGGTCCAGGTCCAAACCTGAACTAATTGAAACCAGTGTTGGCTGTTAAAATTACTATCCATACTATTAAATACACCCTATATCATTATGTGTTTCACTTTTTTTTATTGTGCAATATTTTATATTATATACTTCCAATAAATATAGAGTTGAGGAGTTAACCATTCTGGAAATCTGGTGTACAGTTTTGATGAAATCTCATGGAATCCATGGAAATCTTTGCAACCTTTTGAAATCCCGTGAATTCTTTTGAAAATTTTGTAAATCCTTGATAACCTTTAGAATTATGTTGAACCTTTTGAAATCTTACAAAGTCCTCTAAAATCCGTGGATATTCTCTGGAATTTGTTTAAATTTCTTAACATTCTTTAAAATTCCGTAAAAATCATCGAAACTACTTCAAATCTCTTAAAATCCATTCAAATCACTTAAAACCCTTTGAAATCTGTAGAAATCTTTTGTAATCTTATTAATTTCCTTCAAATGCTTTCAAATCTTCGAAATCCAATTAAAATCCACTGAAATCGTGCAAAATTCCTGAAAATACTTGTATACCTCTTAAAATCCTTTAAAATTCTTTAAAATCTTTGCAAATCTGTTGAAATCCTGTTAACAATATTAGAATCTTTGGAAATTCTTTGAAATCCCTTAAAAGCTGTGAAAATCCCTTAAAAATCTTAGATTCCGTGAAATCTTTTGAAATCCTTGAAATCGCCTGAAATTTTCATAATATTAACATTCTATAAAAATCTTTAAAATCCGTGGAAATCCCTTATAATTTATAAAAATCTTTCAAATTCCGTGAAATATTTCAAAATATTGCGAGATTTCTTCAAATCTTTGAAATTTTTTCAATCCGTGGAAATCTTTCCGAATCTCTTGAAATTCTTTGAAATTCTTTAAAATCTTTGTAAATATTTTGAAATGACTTTGAAACTATAAGAATCCCTCGAAATTCCTAGAAATATCTTAAAAACTGTGGACATCTCTTAAAATTCTATGACATTCCGCGATATCTTTTGAAATCCTTGAAATCACTTGAAATCTTCAAAATATAAAAATCGCCTAAAAATCCGTAGAAATCCCTTGAAATCTCTAAAAATCCTTCAATTTTCGTGAAATATTTCGAAATATTGCGAGATTTCTTCAATTCGTTAAAATACCTTTAAAATTCATTGCAATTTTTTTAATACATGGGAATTTTTCCGAAATTCTTGAAATTCTGTGAAATTCTTTGGAATCTTTGAAAATCTGTTGAAATCCCTTTAAAATTATTAGAATCTCTGAAAATTCCTTGAAATCTCTTTAAAACTGCGGAAATCTCTTTAAATTCTTGGAGATTCCCTGAAATTTTTTTAAATCCTTGAAATCACTTGAAATCTTCAAAATATCAAAATCCTATGAAAAATCCCTTAAAATCTCGGGAAATTCCTTAAAATCTCTAAAAATCTTTCAAATTCCGTGAAATATTTCGAAATATTGCGAGATTTCTTCAAATCGCTGAAATACCTTTTAAATTCATTGCAATTTCTTAAATCCGCGGGAATTTTTCCGAATCTCTTGAAATTCTTTGAAATTCTTTAAAATCTTTGCAAAGATTTTGAAATCCCCTAGAAATTATGTGAATCCCTCGATATTCCTTGAAACTCTTTAAAAATTTGGAAATCTCTTGAAATTCTTTGAGATTCCGTGAAATATTTTGAAATCCTTGAAATCATTTGAAATCTTCGAAATATCCAAATTTTATAAAAATCCCTTAAAATCCGTGGAAATCCCTTGAAATCTCGGAAAATCCTTCAAATTCCGTGAAATATTGCGAGATTTCTTCAAATCGTTGAAATACCTTTAAAATTCATTGAAATTTGTTAATCCATGCACATCCTCAAAAATCCGTGGATATACTTTGGTATATTTTGAAACCTCCTAAAATCCTTAAAAATTCTGTGATATCATTAAAGCCACTTTAAGTCTATCAAAATCCTTTAAAACCCCTTAAAATCCTCTACGATCTTTGCAAATATTTTTAAATCCCATGAAATCTTTTGAAATCTTATGAAATTCCTTCAAATCCCTTCCAATCTTTGAAATCCACTTAAAATCCCCTGACATCCTTCAAAATTCGTGAAAATACTTTGTTATCTCTTGAAATCCTTTGAGATCCTTTGAAATCCCGTGACTTGTTTTGAAATATTTCGAAATTCTAAAATCTATTGAAATCCTTTGAATTTCGTGGATATTGTATGTAATCTCTTGAAATCCCTTTAAAACTATTAGGCTCCCTGGATTCCATGAAATCTCTTGAAATCTCTTAAAATCCTTGAAAATCTTTTGAAATCATATGAAATTCCTGCAAGTCTTCAAAATCCAATTGAAATCCCCTGATATCCTTAAAAATTAGTTTTATTTTTTAGATTATTCTTGGTATTTATTTATATATTTTTGGTATTTCTTGAAATCCTTTAAAATCCATTAAAATCCCGTAACATTTTTTGAAATATTTATAAATCTCTTAAAATCCCTTAAAATCCTTTGTAATATCCAAAAACTTTTGTAATATCTTTAAATCTTTTTAAATCTCTTGAAATCTCATTCAAAGAATCCAAAGTGATTGAAAGAAAGTTAAGAAAACTTCAAAAGAATTCAAGGGAATTCAACAGAATTCGGCGGAATGCAAAGAAATTCAAAAGAATTTAGAAACAAGTGTACACCTGAATCAAGTTGTGGTTGTTCCCTCGAGTTCAAATGAAAAATTAAAATTTTTTAGTGTTTGAAATAAACAACTGGATGTTAAAAAGGCCCAAAAATGATACGATTTTATATTTTGAACATTTTAATTTTAATAACACGAAACTTGAATTATTAATAATTTTTAATTTCAAGCATGTAAAATAGAAATTTTATATTTGATACAGATAAAGTGCAGTAAAAAATGAACAATTTTAATTCTTTCAAAATATAAGAAATAAAATAACCCTGAACGAGTACTCAAATACGTCAATCATTCTCGCATAATTTCCCACCTGCTGCTTTGCCAATAATTTCGCAATTTAACGCTCGACCAATTTAGATATTTGGTACATTATTGCAAATTTTTGTGTACTATTATACCATTACTCCCAATTTTGGATGTGGAACTAAATATTTTTCTAGAGGCACTTGCAATATATTAGCACATTAAAGTTATTTATGCTATAAACAACATTGAGCAATACCATGGAATGTAAAATGTTCGCCATAAAATATTGTGGCGCCATATAGGCCTCGTATTTCTTTCGTTTCTTGATCTCGTAAATTTTTTTCTTTTGCAAAACTCACAGCAACAACTGCCGTTCCTAAACTACTTTTTATCATGTTATAACGAATAATGAAAAGCTCTTTTTCAGTTAATATTTGGTATCTGAGCAAACTATTTAAAACAAACATATCCTGGTAGAAACATTATTACAAAAAAGTACAAACAAATTAAACCATTTTTACAGGAATCTAGAAATAAATGCAATAAATTACAATCAAAATTACAAAAAAGTACAACTTTTTTCTATAATTCGAAAGAATTTTGTACTTGTTTTTGTACTTTTTTGTATATTGGTGTATTTTATTGTAATTTTAATTTCCTACAAGAATTCACAAAAAAAGTAGAACTACAAGAATTTACAACTATAAGAATCTACAGGAATTTACATGTTTAGCAGCCAAAAATTTGTTTTTTACCTAGTATAAAAAATATTGAGACCATATATGTAATTCAAAATTATAGCATTACAATGTTCTCAATATTTTTTATCCTAGGTCGAAAAAGAACAACTTTTTGACAGCAAATAAAAATTGAACAATTGAGAAAGAATTGAACACGGTTATTGAAACTAAAAGATTCGAACTCTGGAAGATATTTGTTTAATTTGAAGTTATAAGAACCTAACTGCAAATTAAAACACTCAAATTGGAATACTTTGAAATTCAAAACTTTAAAGATAAATGAAAAAGAAAATTTTTTTAACTTTTGTACGTTGTAAAGTTCAAACATTTCAAAAAATATAAGTCCACGCTATCATTCATCAATGCTATAAAGTGAAGAGTAAATCAGAAAATATATATAATTTTAAAAATTATATCATTTTAATCAATGTTAAGCTAGAAACATTAATTTAACCATCAAAAATTGTTTTGAAATCTTTTCAAATATTCTCTTGAAAATTTGTGTAAGAAAAATCATTTTAGAATTTTTCAGGAATCTAACGAACATTTTTTTATTACTTTGGAACTCGAATTTTTGGGACAATTTTTCAAAAATCTACATTTTGTTTTAAATGTTTTAAAATCCTTTCATGTTTTAAGTTATTTTGGAATCTTGTCAAAACTTCTAAATATATCTTAAACCTGCTCGAATTTTTTCAAAATCAATAAATAATCAATTGTTATGTATCAATCAAAATTTGTTTTTTTTCTACTCTTTTTAAATATTCTCTGAACATTAATTTTTCAAAATAAAAAATTATTTTAAATTTTCCCAGCAATCTGAAGAATTTTTGTTTATTTTCTCAAAATCTTTAAAGATCCTTAACAGGCTTTAAAATTTTATTTCGAAATCTTCAAAATTTTGGATTTTGAATAGGTTCGATATTATTTTGAAGATCACTCTTGATCTGATACGGAAGTGAAGTTAGGTGTGTTTTTGAAAATTGGCATACATAGTTATAATTTAATGAAATCCATCGCTTTTATTATTAATTCAACAGTGATAACTGTGTCACTGAATGTTAATGTCTTGCAAAATAAACGTATACACTCTTTTAAATTAGGTGTTTTACATTAAAATGCACTCCCATGTCTGAATTAATTAACATAAAATTATTTTGAGAAATAAATAATATCTCTGATTCAAAATCACGTGGATATCTAGGTAAAATTTTAATTTCTTGGTAAAAGTGTAATATTTAAAAAAAATTGTAGTTCCTTGTAGAAACTTAAATATTACGTGTTCTACAAAAATTGACAGTAAAGCACAAGTCGAAACGTTGATGCCAATTCTAAAAGTATTACTTGTAAAAATGTATACTTTTTTGTTTAAATGTATACATTTTTAAAATAAATACCAATATTTACAATATAATTTTAAGCACACGTTTAAGCACGTAAAATTAAAAAATGTAAAATCCTGTAGTTTTTTGTTATACCTCGTAGATTTCTACAACAAAATAAACAAAATATTATTGAAAAGTTATCCAAATTTTTGAATTGTGGACACTTATACTTTATTGTTATTTTTTCACTTTTCTACAAGAAAATACAAGAAAAAATTATCTATTTGTATTTAATTGCATTTTTCTGTTAAATTTTCTACATTTTTTTACATAAAAGCACATTTTTTAGCAAAAAATTACCATTGTAGAAATGCTGTACTATCTTGTAAACAATTTTTCCACCAGGATAATTGGTAAATAATAACAAAAGATGAAGCCATCCTCATATCCGAGCTCTTATCTTTGCCAAAAATTCTTCGACTTATATCTCTTAATTCCCGATCTTATCAGAAAAATGTATTTTTCACTGGAATTGAAGTCCCTGAAATTCAAGTCAGAATCTTCGGTTTTGTAGGTTAACGAAAGTCTATGACCTTGGAATTAAAGTGAAAAGGAGACCACCAGACTGAGGTAAAATTTATGTAACATGTGACTTCTTCACTCTGAATCATTCATGGATTACTAGTAATAAAAATTGATAATGAAAGGTACATGATACGTATATGCCTATATGGATCCACTTCGAGAACACGCATTATGTTATGTTAATCGATCGACAGGAAAAAACTAGTACCTCAATCAACAAGCTTTCAGCTTTCCCTTTTACATCACAGGTATGTGCGAACTCAAACTTTTGTGTCTGCAGCTTCTTCAAATATGTATTTTTTTTGTCTATAATTACTCTTCTCTTAAACTTGACTTCAAAAGGAAGATTATATACAATCAAGTGGAAATTTCTTTCACTGAAAAACTCTGAAGCTATACTTACGAAAATAATAAAAGTGATAATATGTGTCGCAAATGGAGAAAATAATGAATTTCTTCGTATGAATATTTCCATTTAAACCATAGAAAGGAAATTTCTTTCTTTGGAGAGTAATTATTCAAAATTTTCGGAGAAAGTTCGAAGATGATGTAATTTTTAATATTTGACCATGTCGTTAAGAGTATCTGCCTTCAACTTCGGGAACGAAAATTTGCATAGGAAAGATAAATATTCGAAACGATTGCGCTCGCGATTTCGTTCATTTTAATAATATGAACTGGGCTTTTTACGCATTATTTTGAAATCTAATTTGTAAATATATTTAATTAAACAATGTACAGTAGGGATATTCAAATCGTGTTAATTATAGCTGGGAAATCTGAACCTTCAACTATCAACTTCGTAAGAATTATGTGCAATTAGAGCTATAAATGCAACTGGATCTCTGATCGAAACTGGATCTATCTGTGAAACAGCAGTCCATAATTGAAATGTGGGTCTATGATTGAAACAGTATCCATATATTAAAAAAACTTGAAAAGAAAGTGATATTTCTTTAAACTGTTTCAAATTAGTGAAAGGAATTCTAGTTTTTAATCTTTACAGGCAGAAAAATCAAACAGCCTTATAAAACTCATTCTTTTTTTTTCGTTTTCATTGTAATTATCCATTTTCAACGTCAAAAACTGAGAAAGATACCCCTAAGCGTATATATTTTGTTAAAAATTATATTAACGTCAGAAATTTAGGGTGCCTATTAGGAATCATCATTTTTTAGTTTTTCCAATGCTATATTTTGGAATTACCTTCAAATTACCATAAGTATGTATTTTTTCTACATTTTTTCACCTATGGGTTTCATCTTCACCGGGTATAAATTTGAAAAATGTTCATAATTATTAGATAGGTTTACGGTAATATGGCATCCCACGAACATTTTTAGCTGAAAATGAAAATAATAATCGGTCAGGCGCTTTTTGAGCAAAGTCAATTTTTGCGTTTAATTCTTAAAAAATGAAGAAATTGTGATGATATTATATGGTAAATATTGGTCACATTTTTTTAATATTAATTAAGGTGTTTCTAGGATCATCGAAATTCGGTGAGCGTAGAACAAATATTTTTGGTAAGCATAGAAACTTCGATTAACTAAAAACACAAACCGAATCTTTTCAGCGCCCCTCCGAGGATTTTCATTTTCATCTTGATATACTCGTGAGGTGAGAGACAGCCGCATGCAATAAAGAAAAATCTCGTTGAAAAAAGATATTTAACGATATTTAATTTACGATATTTAAAACAATATTTACCATATAATATTATCATAATTTCTTCATTTTTCAGTAATTAAATACTAAAATTCAGTTTCTTTAAATACCCCACTGATTATTTAAATTTTCATCTTAAAATATTCTTGGGGTAACCGATAGCAACACTCAATAAAAAATCGAATGAAAATAATGTAAAACAATATTTACCATATAATTTAATTAAAATTTCTTTAATTCTTAATAATTTAATACAAAAATCGACTTTTTCAAAAAGCTCAAACAATAAAAAAATCGAATTTACTTGGAACTTTCGTTCAAAATTGTTTGAGCCCACGATTTTCTCCTTTTAACTTCAGGTTTTAAACATTTATTCCGATTCTAGCTAGGTCGTTTTAAGTTAAAAAATCATTTTTGCAGCCTTGATTTTCATAAAATAAAAATTTTTTATTGAATTTTTTTTTCATCCCTTCAAAAAGTCTTCAATTTGATTGCAGTTTCCATACAATTAAAGAGGATTGAGGATTGCTAGGAAGTCACTGGAAAAATTTATTAACACTTCAAAAAATGTTAGTACTTTTACGCCATACCTATTCTGAAAAAAAAATTATTTTTCCGTCAAAAAAATGAAAATGACTGCCTTTTTACATAACTATATTACTGCAGGTCAAAGTTTACTGCAGTTTTTCCTGATAGTTTACACTACAAAAATGATCGGATTTAATGAAAAAGAGCTCATGTTGTTTAAACAATTTTGTAAGACTTCATCATTTTAGACTTTAAAACTAATCTCTCATTTTCTATCTAAAGATATTTGTTTGTAAAATTTATTTCACTTTCGAAGTTTACAAATAATAATTATAAAATGAGAGTCTTATTTCAAAATCTAAGACGATGAAGTTTTAAAAATTTGTTAAAAGAAGAAAGTGAGTGAACTATAAAGAAAAACTAAAAGTAGAATTTTTTAGAAAACAATTAATTTTGACCCAAACAGTTGAATTCACCATGAACTTTCAACAAAATGGTCGAATTTTAAAACAAAAAAGAATAAATGTTAATCACAAACAGTGGAATTTTTAACTAAATAGTTGAATTTTGAAGCCAAAAAGACGAATTTTTTAGAAGACAGTTGAATTTTCAATCCAAAAAGACAAATTTTATACAAAAGAGACAAATGTTCAACTTAACACTGCGATTTTCAACAAAATAATTAGATATTCCGCAAAATAGTTCAATTTTCAACTAAAATTATGAATCTTTAACTAAATAAATGAATTTTCAACAAAAAAGTTCAACTTTCAACCAAGTAGTTGAATTTTCAATCAAGAAAAAATTATTTCTCAACGAAACATTTAATAGTTGATATTTCAACCAAAAAAATTTTTATTTTAAATAAAAAACAGTTGAGTTCAACCAGCAGAAACAAATTTTTAACAAAATAGTCGAATTTTCAATCAAAACAGATTAATTTATAACCAAACAGTTGTATTTTTAACCAAAAAATATCAAATTTCTACTAAAAGAGGTAAATTTTCAAACCAGAAGGACGAGTTTTCAACAAAACAGTTGAATTTTGAAGCCACATAGTTGAATTTTGCACTAAAAACGTTCAATTAACAGCCAAAACTGGATTAGTCGAATTTTTACTTAATACAATTAATTTACAACTAAAAAAGAACTGTTAACAAAATTGATAAATTTGCCACCAAATAGTATAATTTTTAACCCAAAGAGATGAATTCTAACCCAAAATATAACAGTAGACTCATCAATTTAAAAGAATAAATTTTCAACGAAAAACAGTTGGGTGTGCTAATTGGGTCATATTAATTTAGTTCGCATTTAAGCGGAAAAACGAGAAAAATCGTAAGTTTTTTGAAAACAGGAGAAAAAGAGGAATTCCTTTAAAAAGGAGTAGAGAAGGGAATAGGGAAATTGGGGAAGGCGTGTAAAGTCTGCATTTAGATGCTTCATTGTAAAATAAAATCACTAATCTTCATTTTTCCATGTGTTATGTGATATTCTGCGTTAACCCCACGTAGTTTTTGAACAGCCCTTAATTTTTATTTCTAATGGACACCCAAAGTTCGACATTGGTATTGAAATGACACTGTTTTTATATGGTGGCATCATTCCTCGATGTATCCTATTCACCATGTTTTGAATTTCTTCCATTTCTCAGTTTACAAACGAACAAATCATTTAAAATTATAAATAATTTATGAAAAGTAAACGCGGTTAAGGAAAAGTGTTTTTGAATTGATCCTAACTTTGTTGAAGCCGCCAATTTACAAGGCTTACGTTTTAAGCCAATATACGGGTCCCAAAGTAAACTTGCCCAATTTAGTCACACCGCAAAACGCAATCCAATTACAAGAAAATCCATAAAAACTGCGCAATTTCAAAAAGGGTAAGGTATGCCCAAGTTTGAAAATTAATTAAACCCATACCTGCTGGATCAGTAGCGCGTGCCGCTTTTCTTTGTAGCCCGCATTCCGCCGTCATCCACTTTCACGTTGACATAGTCAGCTTATCATATCTTCGCACTTATTTTACAATCTAGAATGTTGAGCAACATGTGAGGATCATAAGCTAATTTCAAACGCAGTTGTTTAGTCAACTGTAATGATCGGCAGTGGGTTCCGAAGCCTCAGTGATGTTTAACATTTAAAACATCCAACAATACCACATTCTTCAATACCACACTCTCCAATACCACATTCTTCAGCCGTCCCTCTTGAAAATAAACCACATAATTTAACACAAGGAACACAGATCAACCAATGTGAACTTGGAAATCCACGAGTTCTCGAATCATCAGAAAATGATTGAAGAAACTAGAAGATTGAAGAAGAGATTACTAAAGAAGAAACTATCACTAATGATAATGGAATTATCGAAGTTAATGGCTATTTACTCCTCGATTACAGGAGGTGCTTCTAGAGTGCAACGGTCTATACTCTGTACTGATTGGCATAAAATCGTGACAAGTGCTGGAGTCAGTATCTCCTTGCGAGGGAGATCTCTCGTCCTGGGAGCAGTCATGAAAATATTTGACTCGCAAACTTTCACTCGAACTCACTCAGGGTCGTCTCGTGAAAACTCGCCGCGCTGTTGAAAAACTGCCTTCGAGCTGCCAAGTCGTTTCATTACAGATCGAAATGTACACAATAAATGTGAACATTGAACAACGTATACGTATGTCGTATGTATATACCCAATTTTGATGATTGCGCATGGACTGAAAAGGATACATCTTGTCCAACGGGAAGGCCACTTTCACATGTCTTACAGGGCCCAGAGACATAATCTATTACTTATCTCTTCGTTAGGCGATTTCTAAAAAAGACGAGATGCTTGTTAGGCCATCACGGGACGAATCGAATGACCTCCGCTCATTCTCTTCAGCTGGACAAAGAATTTCGTTAGGTCCTTTTTTTCGCTTGTCAATCGGACAACCCAACATGGCAAAAACGAATGGAGAGAGCGACGACTCTTGAGAAACATCATCGATTTGTCTACTTGTTTCATTCAATCTCTTATTATGGAAAAGCAGACTGAAATCAATTTTTTTAAGGCAAGGAAACACTTTGCTGTGATGTAACTTTGATTAGATTGTTATTCATACACAGGAAACACCGGGATATCAAACCGTTGCATATCATTCTGGTTATCAACTTCAGATCAAAATGACACACTTTTACTTATCCAAAATGAATTTTTACACAACTTCATTTATATAAACTGACGAGCGGCGGTTGTTAGCCTCTTTATTGAAAGATGCAGGTTAGTCATGATAATATTTCTAAAGCAATGGATGTTTTAGAACATTTTCAAATTCAGGGTGGAAGAAAAATAAAAAATTTTCTATATTGGGCTCTGGAAATTAATTTTTTTCTTTCTACAATTATTCCTTTAGATTAACTTAATTCCGACTCCGAGTTTTGGAAGATTTACAACTTTCTAGGACTAACCGAAAGTGTTTTAGAAAACGTTGAATTTTCAATCAAAAAAGATACATTTTCAACCAAAAACGAAATAGTTACATTTTTAGTTAGAAAAATAATTTTGTACTAGAAAAAAAAACAAGAATTTTCAGCAAAAAAGTCCAATTTTCAACTAAAGAGATGAATTTTCAACTAAAATTATGAATCTTCAACCAAAAAAAAAAAAATTTAAGAAAGAAGTTCAACTTTCAACTAAGTAGTTGTACTCTGAATCAAAAAGTATCAACTATTTACTGAAAGACGTGAATTTTCAACTGGAATTATGAATCTTCAATGAAAAAAAATTAATTTTTAACAAAGGAGTTCAACTTTCAAACAAGTAGTTGCACTTTGAATCGAAAAGTATCACATTTCTACTGAGAGAGATTATTTTTTAAGCCGCAAATATATGAATTTTGAAGATAAAAGGTTATTTTCAATCCAATACTTGAATTTTTTACCAAAATAGTGGAATTTTCAAGCCAAAAAGACGAATTTTCAACAAAATATTTCAATTCTCCACCAAAAACAATGACTTTCTAACGAAATTGTTGAATTTTTAACCAAATAACAAAAGTTTTAACAAAAAAAGATCAATCTTCGACCAAAAAAATAATGCTGCCAAAAGAGATAATTTTTCAACTAAAATGATGAATTTTTAACTGGAATAGTCGAATTTTCAGTGGAACAAGTTGATTTTCCACCAAAAAACGAATTTGCAATGAAATTGTTGAATTTTCACTCAAAGAGATACCTTTTCAACAAAATAATTTAAATTTCAACCATGTAGTTGAATTTTCAACCAAAAGGATTAATGTTCAAACCAAAGGATTAAATTTCTACCAAAAGAGGTGAATCTTCAACCAAATACTTAAATTTTCAACCAAATAGTTGAATTTTCAACTAAACAGGATACATTTTTTATCAAAAATGGTACCAAAAATGAAATAGTTAAATTTTCAGTCAAAAGTTGAATTTTCAACCAAAGAAAAACGAATTTTCAACCAAAAAAAGACAAATTTTCCACCAAATTGAATTTTCAACTAAAAAGGATAAATTCTAGATTGAGAATGGAGTAATTCAATTCTCATAAAAAAAAATTAATGTTTATCTAAAAAAATACGAATTTATACAAAAAATAGTTAAATTTCCACTCAAAGCAAGAATCTTCGACTAAAATGATAAATCTTCCACCAAAAAAACAATTTTAAACAAAATAATTAAACTTCCAACCAATTAGTTGAATTTTCAACGAAAAAGATTAATTTTCAACCCAGAAGATTAAATTTTTACGAAAAAAGATCAATTTTCAGCCAAGGAGTGGAATTTTCAACTAAAAAACATAAATTATCTACCAAAAATGGAATAGCTATATTTCAATTTATTAAAATTAATGTTTATAAAATAAAATAAAAATTACAAAAAAAATAGTTACATTCTAACTCAAAGACCTGAATCTTCGACTAAAATGATGAATTTTTAACCAAAAAAATCAATTTTAAAGAAAATAATTAAAATTTCAACTAATTAGTTGAATTTTCAACCAAAAGATTAATTCTTAACTCAAAAGATTAAATTTCTGCGAAGAAATAGACATTTTTCACCAAATAGTTGATTTTTCAACTAAAACGGATCATTTTTCTACCAAAAATGGAATAGTTAAATTTGCAGTTTAAAAGATTAATTTTTAAAAACATCAAAAACGAATTTTGAACAAAATAGTGGATTGTCAACCAAAAAAATGACTTTCTAAGAAAATAGTTCAACTTTGAACAAAATAATAAAATTTTAAACCAAATAATAAAATTTTTAACAAAAAATTATGAATTTTCAGAGAAAAATATAATAGAAGACTTTTCAATTAAAAAAACCTTTTAGCCAAAAATAGTTGGATTTTTAACCAAAAAGAAGAAATTCTTACGAAAGGAGATAAATTTTCAAATTAAAAAGATGAATTTAAACTCCTTCAAATTTTCAACTTTTCTAGGCAAGTAATATATCATTGGAATCGGAAAAATTCGTAGATGCTGATTATACTATTTTCAAATCACTAGTTGAAAAATTAAATTTTTTTTTAATTTCCTTACTTTGACCTGTCTGTGGTAAAAAAACCCTGCTGGAGTAAGCTCACCCACAGTGAGGTCCGTGAATAGAACGAAATGTAGTAGAAAAAATTAAGCCGGGACGAGTCTGACCATACCTGAAAAGTGAGCAAAAAGTTTGCCGACCACTGCTCTAATCCGACGCCAGATATGCTTGGTAAATGCAAGTGAGGGGTAACTCGCTGGCGGCAATGGTGGGGGTATACTTAGCAGGTACGAAAATGCTAGTCAGATGATGAGCCCAATATCCATTTTACAGTCCATATACCTGGTTATGCCCAATCAATTTTGAGAATTTACTCCTTTTATGGTCTTACTCTTTTGAGTTTATTGTGAGAAAAATCGAAGAGTAGAATGAATTGGTAGGTAGGAGTGAGCCGAAAATAACGACAATAAGAATTGCATATTATTACAGTTGAGACTTTGAAATATAGCGGAGAAGATTCTAGAAAAGTTTGAAGACTTTTTTTTACTTCACAGGATTTGTCTGATTAGAAAAAATTTGACGCTTAGAAGTTTAGAAGAAATTAAAAAATATTTTATAAAGTTTCGGAAATCTTTTCAAGTTATAAAATATTTTTAATCCCTCAAAAAGATTTAAAATTCGCAAATATCTTTTGAAATTATATTAGTTTAACCTAAAAGAAAATTTGTTCATTCTCTTGAAACCTTTCAAAACTTTCGTAAAACTTCTTTTTTCGAAACCTTCAAACCTCCAAAATTTGTAACAATTTCATGAAATGTGTACAAGTCTTAACTTCTTTTTTAATGGTTTAAAAACTTCTAAATATCTTTTGAACTTAATACAATTTTTTTCTACATTGTTGCTTTAAAATTTTAGAAAATCATGTGAAATGTTTTGAAATCTTTTTTAGTTTTCTCTCAGAATTAATTTTTCAACATGAAAAATAATTCTAATTTTCCCCATGAATCGTAAGAACCAATCTTAAAACCCTTCAAAATTCTAAAAAAGCTTGTAATTTTTTTTTCTAATTCTTCAAAAATTTATAATTTCTTAAAACATTGTTGAAATGCTCTCAGATTTTTAATTATTTTTTAATCTTTTCAAAACCTTGCAACCTTCTAGGTAAATATCTTTTTAAATGATTCAAATTTTTCCTATTTTTTTTTTTACATATACATAATTAAAATAATTATCTTACAATCTTCAGGATTCTTTTTTGAGAATTTAGAAATGTTTTGAAATCTTTTTAAATATTCTCTTAAAATAAATTTCTCAATGAAAAAATCATTTTTAACTTTCCCATAAATCGTCAGGAAATGATTTTTATGTCCATGAATTTTCAACCAAATGGTTGCATTTGTAACTAAAAAAGAGAAATTTTCAACCTACAATGAATAGTTAAATTTTCAGTGAAAAAAATTATTTTCAACAATATAGTTAAATCTTTAAGCTATAAAATAAATGTTTAACAAGTTAGTTCAATTTTCAACTCAGTAGTTGAATTTTCGAGCAAAAAGATGAATTCTCAATGAAAATTTAATAGTCAAATTCTCAATCAAAGCGGTTGGTTTTCAACTAAAAATAGAATCGATGAATTTACAGTTAGAAAAAAATTATTTACCCTAAAAAAATCGAATTTAAGAAAAAATAGTTCAATAACGAAATAGTAGAATTTCCAACCAAAAGAGGTGAATTGTGAACCAAAAATATAATAGTAGACTTTTCAATTAAAAGTCATGAACTTTCAAAAAAAAATATTTTGATTATCTTACTGGGTTCTGCTAATTCAGTTCGCATTTAAGTGGAAAGCAAGAAAAGGGGAAGTTTCTTGAAAACAGGGGAAAAAGAAGAATTCTTTAAAAAAAGGTGCAAAGAGGAGAATAGGGGAAAGAATATGAAGTCTGTATTAAGATGCTTGACTTATAAAATATAATCACGTGACATTGAAAACTGCACTTTGTATCTTTCGAGAGTTTCTTCTTTTTTTATTTTTTTAACAAAAAGTTCAAAACAGTTGACATGAAGTTACCTTTCAAAAATTTTAAAAATTGGAAAAAGTGGACTACGTCTCTAATGTTTTCAATGTTCAATTTCTAAGTTTTTAGTATGAATTTTTAAATAAAACTTTCGTAACTTAATACCGTTATAGTGATTTTAAACAATATTTATCGCGCTTTTTAAAAACAAAAAATTTAAAAATATATATTGATCAATTTGTGCTGTGAATTGAAAAAATAATGTAATCTATTGTGGGGATTCATACATAGACAGTTTACATTCACACAACTTTTAATTTTTCTTTATATTGCTATTGACCGTTTTTCTTCAATTATTGTTCTTAGCGAAATTAATAAAAATTGGAGTTTGTCGAATATGATTGGAATTCCGGTATAAAATATTAAGATTAGCTTTAGGGATGATTTTAGTAATTGTTTTTTGTTATAAAAAAGAAATTTCATAGATTATTTAATTTTAACTAATGAGAGGAGAATTTAGATCAAGTCATTTTTCTATAAACCTTTATGGTTTTACTTTTAGATATTATATTTATTTTAATAACATAAGTTCTATTATTCATACCTGTAGTTTTCTATAAATAATCCCTGATGACGGAAAAAGAATTAGGAAAGAGTGAGAGGTTGGTTTTGGTAGACTCTTTCCTTTTCTCTATTTTTTTTCGTTTGTTATGTAATTGTCTCTAATGATTCGGAAAGGAAGTAGTATTTTAAATCTAGTTTTAAATTGTGGATTCTTTCATGCTCTGATTTTGATGCATTTAATTATTCATAAGGAAGCAGATTTCATTTCGATCTTAAATAAATATTTGCTAAACATAATCGCTAGGAAATTATGAGAAATTCATTATCGAAACATCGTTATATCATAGAATAATAATTATTATTATTTTCGAATCATACTTTTTTGCAGGGTTCCGCTTGAACATTCATCTATTTTGGTTGAAAATTAACTTCTTTCGTGGAAAATTCATCTTCCTGAATTTCCAATTCAAAAATGTTTCTCAAATATTGTACTTATCAGCTTGAACACTCCATTCTTTGTGCGAAAATTCTTCTCTTTTGGTAGGGAATCCTTTTTTTTATTGTAAATTCAACTATTTTGTTGAAAATATAATAGAGTTCGACTTTAATTATATGAAAATCAAAAGGGTTCCTACATAACGGGCATGAATTCGCGGTAGAACCTCATACCCTCGGATTGTGCACAGCATCAATTAAAAACATTACGGTGACTAATTACCGTGGACCAAATGTTACCTAGCTTCAAGACTACAAGAGACCGAACGGTCTACCGTTCAAGGCAAGTGAATTTCTCTGGTGAGCAGAGACTATGTGGTCGGGCTGACCCGTGAGCACGCTCTTTTCAAATTCGAACAGGAGCTGCGTCAATTCACGGCTGAGGAAGGCAAGTGAGCAAAGCGAAAAAGGCGATGAACGATTCGTGAAATAGTTTTTAATCACCTGGTCCGATAACCAGCAACAGTTTGGTCCGCGGTACGGGACTGTACTTAAATTACGTAACAGCTGGGGGGGGCATATTTCGTAACAATTAATTGCGTTACAGCGGGCGGGGAGGGGGGGGGGTCGAAATTGATACCAATAAATCGCAGTAATTGTGCAGAAATTTAAGACCAAAATGATAACTTTTAAACAAAACAGATGAATTTTAAACCGAATGTTTGACTTTTCAAGCAAAGAAATGAATTTTCAACCAGAACATTGCGAAAAAGTATCATTGGAAAATAATAATAATTATTATTATTACTATGATATAGTGATGTTTCGATAATGAATTTCTCATAATTTTTTGGCGATTTTTTTCATTCCTATAATTCTGATGATTACTATGACGAAAAAAGTAAAGGAAATGCATGGTATAGTTGAATTTTCAACCTAAAAAGATGAATTTTCAAGCAAATACTGTGATTGTAAGTTCAAAAGTTTGTTAAAACAAAAAAATTCAACAAAAGAGTTCAAGTGACAACCACAAAAATGTATCTCGAACCAAAAAAAGTTAATGTTTAACAGTGTAGTAAAATTTTCAACAAAATAGTTAAATTTTCAACAAACATAGATGAATTCTCAGGGAGAAATATAATACTAGAAATATTTAAACCAAAAATGTTTTAATTGGAAATCAAAAGCAGTAAAATTCATTTAAGAACGACCATTTATTAACAAAATAGTTGAATCTTCAACAGAAACAGATTAGTGTTTAGCCAAACAGTTTCATTTTCAATTAAAAAGATGACATTTCTACCAAAGAAGATACATACCAAAAAACGAATTTTCAACAAAATAAATTACTTGTAAATCATACAGATAAATTTGTAAGACAGAAGTTAACATTTTAACCAAGTGGTTGAATTTTCAACCATAAAACATGGATTCTCAACAAAAATATTTAAACTGATAAAGATTTAATATTACATCAAACCCAGTTCAATTCAACCAAGAAAGACAAATTTTCAACAATATACATGAATTTTATATTCCAAAAATCTATGCACATTTTTTCGGTGAGGAGCTGGTAAGCTGCTGAAAAGCAGCTCATTCACGGAGGTGATACGAATAGCGTCCAGTTTTGCTGAGAGTTCTCTGGGCATCCAGTGAGAATGCCTTTCCCTCAATATCAGACATCGTTCATTGCGGTGTTTAGGCTTGAGAGTGTTGGACGTAACGCACTGCAAAGCGTGAACGTTCAACACATGTCAATTTTATTGCCCAAAAAGAGACGAACACCACAGCTGGCCACTGACCCCGTACTCATTCCGAACTGGGGCCCAGGAATAATATGTCTAAAGTCCCCTGAACGAGATTTATGGCATCACGTAAACTCACTCAACTCATAGGCTGCGGAAAGAACATGCTGACCTACTGTATTATCCCCTTTGCCTAGAGAAGAGAAAAGTAGCGAGCGCCATTTCGCTCTGAATCCCTGGTAAATGCCAATTCATTTTAATGAAAAATTTTATACCACGGTTTAAAATTAATTATTTACTATAAGATTTCTTGTTAATATTTAATTGAAATTCAAATTTCTTCTCAGTAGTTCCAAATTGGTGGCGCTTTCGTAGCTACGCAATACGCGTATTCGAAACGATGACTTTGAAACCTCTTTTTCTAGTGTATTGGATAGACAGAGAGAGTATTATCGTTTCGAAACGAAAAGTATGACTTATCATTGGAACACGATCGGATCTTCTCTGTCTACCTCATAAGATAGAAAGAAAGATCTCGAAACCATCGTTTCGATTTCGATCGCACCTCGTTTTCTAACTCACGTGATAGAAAGAGAGGTCCGATCGTCTTCAAGTATCGAAGTTTCACTGCAGTGTTTCGTAACCTCAAACTGTCAAGTGTTGACGTGAGAATTTTGAAAACTGTGTTTTTCGTAGACAATTAATCCCGGATATTTTCAGCTTTTATTTTATTTGTGCAGAGATCACACAATTGTACAATAAGTCCAATTTTATAGCGTAGTCGTTGATAATACGGCTACAACAGTCAGAAGCTTTTTTTTTTTTGCACTATAAAATTGTGAACATTTTTTGACAACCATATTCGACCTTGGACAAACCGTTCTCGAGTTATTTTGAAAAACATGTTATTGTTTAACACTTTCCAACATGGCGTCCGTAGCCGTATACATATGGTTGAGGACTTTTTACAGTATTTTTATAAAGCTATCCCCAACGTATCTGTGAAAAAATTCTACTTTTCCCGACTTTTTATTTGAGTCGAATTTGATCCCCGTTGAATGGACTATAACTAGTGTATCAATAAACTAGCTGACTTGATCTACGATTCTGCGTCCGGGTAAATTAAATTGAAGTGTCTTTTTATGTAGACCGTCGCAAGAAATGTCGTTGAACAGAACGAAAGATTTCAAATCACCTTTGCTTAGTGCGAACTCCGTGCGATTTTTTTCACTAAGATAGAGCTAGTTTTTCCCTAGTCAGGTCTTCCTGTCCCCGACATCAATTAGTCTAAAATCTGTGCGAAACTTTAAACTCGAAATCAACGCCACAGATATAAGGCCCAGCAACTGAACAACAAACATAAAGATCACAACCATTGACTGACCTGACCACCCCAACCTACTACCCTGAATTTTTCTTAACGCCAATTAGTCGCGAACCCTCTAGGGGTGCAAATCTTAGAAGCGAGACACAGCAGCTGAGAGGGTGGAACATTTTTGCATGAAGCATTTTTTGCCTCTAGATAAAAAGTTTTAGCTTCTTTAGTTTACAAATTAAAGCTGAAAAACTGACTTAGAAGAAAAATCTAATTTAATCCGTTTTTCACTTCAAGTCGCGCTCCGTAAGTCAGTTTTTGGAATTTTTCAATACAATTTTCAGAAAATGGACTCTAGTGTATCCTTCGATTGATAGAATAAGAGGAATTAAAAAAATTATTTGAAAAATTGTTATTAATTTTTTTCCTATGCACAGCGTGAATCGGACTTTTGTAAATTTCAGGGTTTCGTTTATCGAGGGAATTTTGAGCAAGCAAAGACTTCTCGACGCAATAATGCGGAGAAAACTGTGCGAAGGTTTTTGGGAAAATTTCAGATCAAAATATTCCGTAGTTTGGGAGTAGTTGTGATTTTAGTTAATGTCAGCGCTGGAGCTTCCGAGTGTACTACAGGAATCTGGGGCTTGCCGCCATGGCACGTTCTCGCGCTAGTAAGTTTTTGCTTACAATAACGATAATAATTAAATTTCTTACAGAATAACAATTTTAAGAAAGTAAGTTGATAAAACACTCATGAATTTTATTAAATTTTAAATGTATGTTTGCGGTTTATTTCGATTTAACTGTAAGATATTTACTCCAATTTTCACACAATGTTTATACCTGCATTCGGTTTAACTTCGAAGCGACCTTGAATATTCGCTTTGTAAACAAACCTATTCACACGCTAAATTAAAACAGATCAGTTAGTCCTTAACTCTTTACTGGATATTGCACATCTGAGTGTAAAGATTATATCAAATCTATTTGTATAGGTTTTTCTAAATAAAAGGGATTAATTAAAAATGTGGCAAAGTTTTCGGCAATTACAATTATATTAAAGTGAAAAATATACCGCAAGCTTTTCGAGGTAGAAAACGAAACAGATACGAGAGTACATAGGCGCAAAATGTACGAAAAATTTGCAAAAACAAGGTAAAGGTTTGAATAATTTTTCTATTTAAATTAGGAATTACTACTGTTATAGCTACTCCCAATAAATAAAGTGTGAGAAAATTTCTACTTCGTTTATCTTGCATGGCAAAACTTTCTGTGGAATTATTTTAATTGAAATATTAATAGAGAACATAATAAATTGGGTTTTTGAAATTTATAAAATTAATTGAATAAATCATTTTTATTACTAGAATTTCATAGAATTAAATTATACACAGGGGAAAAAGTAATATACAGACCTAATAATTTTCTAGCTATTTTTGCGACAAAATTTAAAACATTCAAAATCAATCATTACAAAAAATTAAATATAGAATATTTGTTTTATATTTATTTATGTGAATACTTTGAGTCGATAACGAACAACAAAGAGAGCGATGATTCTGTTCTTTCTTCTGATGAAGATTAAATTGTATAGACTGTTTTTTAATTGCGTAAAAATGGAGTAAAATTCATGAGTAATAATTTGATGTTTTTTTTTTTATTTCATGAGCGTTTTGTCAACTTACTATAGTTAAATTGTTATTCACTAAGAAATTTAATTAATATCGTACTGTAAGCAAAAATTCACTAGTGCGAGAACGTGTTACGGCGGCAAGCCCCAGAGTCCTGTAGTACACTAGAAAGCTCCAGTGCTGACAACTAAAATCATAACTACTCCTAAGCTATTGTATATTTAGATCTGAAACTTTCCCAAAAACTTTAGCACAGTTTTCTCCGCATTTTTGCCGTGAGAAGTCTTTTCTTGCTAAAAATTCCCTCGATAAACGAAACGCTGAAAGTTACAAAAGTCCGATTCACGCTGAGCATCGGAAAAAAAATTAATAACAATTTTTCAAATATTTTTTTTAATTCCTCTTGTTCTATCAATCAAAGGATACACTGGAGCGCATTTTCTGAAAATTTTACTAAAAAATTCCAAAAAACTGACAAACGGAGCGCGAGTTGAAGTGAAAAACGGATTAAAATTGTTTTTTTTTTTTTTTTAAGTCAGTTTTTCGGCTTTAATTTGTAAACTAAAGAAGCTACAACTTTTTATCTGGAGGAAAAAAGATGCGCAACAAAATTTCACATCCAGATATGTCCTTCAAAAGTTAAAATTCGAAAATTTTTGTTCAAAGCCTCCAGGGACTTTGTTTTCGCACGAGAAAATGTTATGTACCCTTATTGCATCTGGACACTCAATTAAACCAAACAAGGAGATGATTCAAAGCCTATAAAAACTAAAAGACTCTCCCGAGATGCAGTGCCAATTCTTCTAAATTCAAATCATTCAAACACTTTACAAACTTTGTATTCTAAATAATCATATTTCTTATAAGCTGTAAACTCTTCTTGTTCATTTTTATTCATGTATTTGGTAGTTAACCTCATCCCAGTTTTCTAGTTTTTAAATTCGATTCTAAAACGAGGAACCATCTTTTAATTGAATACAATATAAGGTAAGTTATATCTCTTGGGACGTAACACGTATCTCGTCTCGCCCCAGAGCATGGGGAGAGATGAGACATGTGCAGTTGTGCACAATTTATAATTTTCATATTTTTATCGCAATTAATATTTTTGGAACACTTTGTCCTTCATGAAATTGATACATGAAGGTTCACAGAATGAATAAAACCACTTGCATCAAAAAAACTACTATAGATTGCAAATATTTCCCTGAAAATGAAAACTGCTCACCTCGCGAGAAGTCGATAATTCAGTAGGGGCAAATTTCACAACAGTCAACATGCCTTGCTTAATTATTATAATAAATTAATGCGATAGTTATGGACAGGGGTGGTTCTCGGCTACCCCAAAATAACACAATTACAAGATTTTCGAAACTCAAAACAAAAATAAAAATTTTGAATGATCTAGAAAACGATTTGAGATACCTCAAAACTGACAACATTTTGAGGGTTTTGCAGAGAATAGAATGTCAAGGACGAAAACATGCGCGCGATCTGTCTGCTATTTGAAATATATACTATAACTGAGAAAGTGAACCGTTGATTGACCTTTTGATGGTCTCTCTGATTTTCTGGAAATAAGATTTTCGGTATAAGATAAAAAGATCAATTTGATGGAATAATTGTCAGTTTTTTTAGTGAAAATAAACCTCTCTCTATGAGAGAGATCATTTATTGGATAAATCCATCCATAGAAATAGGTAATTCTTTTAATATCCTTGGAACTTTTATATCAGATTAAATTTTTTTTAGCGTGCATTAATATTGTTATAAATGGTAAAAAATGAAGAAGAAAAAAACATTTCTTAAGACTCAGTGGATGTTGTATTAGCATTTACGAATGTGCATTCGTGCTATTCTGTAAACTTTGTAGATTTTATTACATTTTTGCTCTTATCACACTTAACCGTAATTATGGAAAATCTGTAATCGGTGACACAGATAATTTCGGCAAGTATTTGAAATATCGTTAGTCAAAGTCTAGCCTTTGAGTTTCGTATCACACTTACCCGTATGGAATTTATAATATATCAGGCTTCGAAGTGCTGTATGGAAAAAAAGTATCATAAATGTATCTTCTGAAGAAAAAAGTATCCGCAAAAATAACAAAATAAAGTATTAAAAAAGTAGCCTTTTTAAAGCAGTCAAAAATTAGTTTTTAAATTACAAAGTAGTGTAAAAAATACTTTAAACTAAAAAAGAACGTACTTAAAAGGAAAATTTCTTTCATAATTTTTTGTGTCAATAACTGCGCTCAAGACTGCATCTAAGGAGAAAGGAATGGCCTAGAATTTACGCTTAAAGCTTTTGTGCAACAAATTTGTGTTAAACATAGGAACGCTGACATTATAGAAATATTGAGCTAGGTATTAAATAATATCTTCAACGAAAACCGTTTTTTCTTAACTTTATGCGCTCGAAGATGTGATAAATGTATATTAGGGTGTGTCGAAAAAACCAAACGATGGAAATCAAAATTGGAACTATGTCGAAACGTAGTGAATTAGGGTTCAAAAATATAAACTTTAGAAAAATTACGGCGCACCTTGAAATTTTATTCTAAATACACTGGAACTTCAAATTACGAGCAGTTTGAGGCATTGAGTGCAGTGGCCTTCACAGTAAATCCAGACTGTCTGAACGTAAACAGGGAGGTCTGGCTGAATAATTTCTGTTGGATTTCTGTTAGATTTGAATCCATGACGTAACCTCATGCAGCTAACGCGCTGAGAGTGCGGCCCTCGAGCCGTTTGTCACGCTTGGCTAAGTAGCTCCTCCCGCATCGTCAGATTCCGAGGTCATCAGTTCTAGGAAAGCCGTAAACTCGGACTCCATAATTCCAAGTTCCAGTGTAATGAAGAAAGATTGCAGTATAAATTTGAGACAAATCGGAGTAAATTTAGTGCTCGTCAAACAGCGTTAAAGTTTTAATAGAGAATATTTCTCAAATTGACAAAGATAAGTGATTATTAATATAGGTCTATGAATTCGTCTTAGTTTCCTCTCTAATTTGAGATGATTTAAAAACTACAATAATCACATTAATAACACTCGTATTCCTCTTGTAAATCTGCACAATTTTTGTCCACTGAAATTTGTTCTAAAATCAATATTTTGAAAGTTATTGGTTAGTAGAAAATTGCAACACATGAAAAATGTGCAGATTTACAAGAGGAATACGACTGTATTGGTAAATTGGTTGAAAAATATTTTCTTTTATATATTTTCCATATAATGTTTTGAACCACCCTCCCTGATTAGGAACCTGAAAAAGTATAGTTAATTTGCGCGCTAGAAAAGTTTGCTTTGAAAAATTCTTATTTCCATAGATTTTATATTGTCCTGTATGTCAATTTTTTAAAACGTGTATAGAAGTCATAATCTTCTCTTGGAATTTGTACAGCTTTTTAATTAACGTTCTCTAGGCGATAACTTATGTCGAAGGGACCCCTTTTTCAACAAATAATTTTAAAATCTACATGTATCAGAAAAAAATTGATGAGTTTGGGAAATCATAAATGTAAACACAATAAATTCGAGAAAAACTGTTTCATTTATAATTTGATTCATGATTTCCTAAACTTATCAAATTTTTTTCCAATGCATTTTTGCCACTAGAAAAGCCTCAAATGCCTGATAAAATTCTTTCGTCTTTCTTATAGATTTTAAAATTGTTTTTTTTTTCAAACAAGTGTCGATTAAACATAAGTTACCGCTCAGAGAATGTTAATTAAAAAGCTGTAAAAATATTGAGAAGTTCAAGACCTCTAAAACATTTTTTTTTAAATTAACATACATGAAAATATAAAGCTGTGGAAGTAAACATTTTTCAAGCAGATTTTGCTAACGCTCAAATTGAATGTGTTTATCAATCCACACCAGTTCCCATATCGAATTTCATCATTTCTTTTTTTCGACCAAGCCTAATGTATATATATATATATATATATAATACTACCCTTCTCATTTTGAGATTTTTGAAGAAACCCACCGACTGTTCTATTTTTATTGATTTCCTCTTTTTAGAAAGATTAGTTCCCATAGGCATACCTTTCTTAAATTATTGATTTAAA
>JAABKJ010007545.1:149187427-149413591 GCA_011634705.1 Andricus grossulariae | reverse complement strand
GAAGTATGGTTACTATTTCACTATTTTTTTAAGCTTGAGCAGTTCCGAGCCCTGAAAATAAACTCTTTGTCGAAAATTCAACTTTTTTGTTGAAAATTTGTCTTTTTTTTTAGAAAATGTGTCCTTTTGGATTGAATTTTTTTTTCTCCGTTGAAAGTTAACTGTTTTTGAAAATTAATCCTTATTGGTCGTGAATTCTTCTTTCTTAGTTGAAAATTAACTTTTTTGTTGAAATTTCAACTTTTCCGGCTGGAAATTCAACTATCTTTTCAAAAATTAGTGTGCTTGGCTTGGAAATTCCCCTTTTTGGTGTTTGGTTGAAGTTCATTATTTTTGTCCGAAAACTCGATCATATGATTGAAAACTCAATTTTTGAAAGTTGAAAATTCAACTATTTTTTTTTAATTTAATAATTTTGGTTGAAAAGTCATCTTTTTTGCTTGAAAATTTAAACGTTTTTTCGAGCGTTCGTCTTCTGTGGATAGAAAATTCTTTTTTTTTTCTGTTAAAAATTCAACTTTCTTGGATGAAAATTGACTTTGTTGTTGAAAATTAAACTGACTTCTGAGAAATTTCATACTTTTAGCTAGAAAATTCAACTATTTCGTGAGAAATTAAACTATTTTGGTTAAAAATTCATTTCATTAGTTTGAAATTTCAACTATTTCATTAGAAATTTATCTTTCTTTGTTTAAGAATAACTTTTTTGTTGAAAATTCAACTTTTCTGGTTGGTAATTCAACTGCCTCCAAAAAATTCGTGTTTTTGGCTTAAAAATTAGCTTTTTTTTTTTTTTTTTAAGTTTGATCTTTTTTCTTTTTTTTTTTAAACTCGACAATATGGTTTAAAACTCATCTTGGTAAGTTAAAAATTCAACTATTGTGTTAAAGATTCAACTACTTTGTTAAAAATTTAATTATTTTGTTGAAAATGTAACTTATTTGTTAAAAAGATATATTTTTTGGTTGAAGATTCAACTTCCTTCTAAAGAATTCGTGTTTTTGGATTGGAAATTCGACAATTTGGTTTTTATTTGAAGTTTAATTTTTTTCTAGAAAACTCGATTATATGGTTAAAAACTAATCTTTGAATGTTGAAAAGTTAACTATTTTGTTAAAAAGTTATCTTTTTAGCTTGAAATTCAATAATTTAGTTAAAAATCAACTATTTTATTAAAAAGTTATCTCTGTAACTTGAAAGATCAACTATTTGGTTAGAAATTCATATTTCTTGGTTGAAATGAACTTTTTTGTTAGAAATTTATCTTTGGAGGTTATAGTCAACGATTTTCTAAAAAAATTCGACTTTATTGGTTGAAAATTTCTCGTTTTTGGTTGAATTTAATAACTGTTTTCAATTAAAAATGAAAATCTTTTTTGTTTCAAATATAAACTATTATATTTTTCGTTAAAAATGCATTCGTTTGGTTGAAGATTCATCTCTCTGGCTTAAAATTTAATTATTCTGTTGAAAAATCTTTTTTTGATGTTGAAAATTCATCTCTTTTGGTTGAAATTAACTCTTTGGTTACAAATTCGTCTCTTTTGTTTGGAAGTTCAAATATTTGGTTAATTTTTTTTTTTTACGTTATTGAAAATTCAACTTTTTGTTTGAAAATTGAACTATTTTGTTGAAAATGCAATATGCTTTGACTAGAAATCTGAAGAATTGAAAAGAATGTTGTACTGAATTTAATATAGCACCTATATTAATTTTACTTTAAACAATTTATTCCCCTCTTTTCGTGAAAAATTATCCTATTTCCCTGTTTTAAGATTATTTTGGGCTGTGAAGTCTATAATAATTTCACAATAATGGATTTTTTAACAAAGTATTCAATTTCAGGATTTAAAGCTCAAGAGGCAAGAAACTCTAGTTTAAGTGGAACGAAAGACGACCCTGCAAGGATAGCATATTTAATAACTGTAAATGGCAGAGCTAGTCGTCAAGTCAAACGGCTGATCCGCGTTCTTTATCATCCTACACATCTTTTCTACATTCATGTTGATGCGGTAATTATTATCTAGTATCTACCCTACTTGGAAAACCTAGACAACTTGGAATTATCAGGGAATTTTTATATACCTGGATGAACCTGCAAATGTCAGGGAATTTTTTCGATAGCGTACTTTTTTTTAAATTCTAAATATAAAATTGAAAAACAATGATTCTTCTTTTTTAAAAGTAGCTTTATATTACTGTATTTAACTATTTTGCGAAAATTCTTTTTTTTTGCTTCGAAATTATTTTTTTCAACTGAAAATTTAGCTATTCTATTTTTGGTTGAAAATTGATCGTTTTTAGTTGAAAATTCAAGTATCTGGTTGAAAAAATCATGTATTTCATTGAAAACTCGCTCTTTTTGATAGAAAATTAATCTTTTTGTTTGAAAATTAATCTTTTCGCTTGAAAACTCAACAGTTTACTTGCAATTTTTACTTAGTTGAAAGTTAAACTATTTTGTTGAAAATTAATTTTTTGGTTGAAGATTCATCATTTTAATGAGCTACTTTGTTGAAAATTCTTTTTTTCTTTGGCTGAAAATGAATTTTTGTTACTAAAAATTTAACTATTCCAGTTGAAATTTGAACTATTTTGTTGAAAGATTATTTTATTTTCGTTTGAAAATTAGTTTTTTTAAACTGGAAGTTTATTTATTCCAGTTGAATATCACATCATTTTAATTCTCTTTGATTGAAAACACAAAAATTTAACTATTCAATTTTTGGTTGAAAGATTATCTGTTTTAGTTGAAAATTCGTCTTCTTTGGTAGAAATTAATCTTTTTGGTTAAACATTTAATTATTCTAGTTAAAGATTCATCATTTTAGTTGAAAGTTCATCACTGTGTTGGAAAATGTAACTTTTTTTGAAAATCGTTTTTTTTTAAATAATTGTTTTCAACTGAAAATGTTGCTAATTATTATAATTGAATATTCCACCATCTTAGTTGAAAATTCGTCTCTTTGGTTGAACATTAATTTTTTTAACTGAAAATTTAAAAATTCAATTTTCGATTCACAATTTATCTTTTTTAATTGGAAATTCATCTTTTTAGTTGAAAATAAAATTACTTGGTTGAAAGTTAAACTGGGTTGTTTGATCTTTCCTAGTTCAGAATTCAACTATTTGGTTGAGAATTCATGTATTTGGTTGAAAAATCGTACGAAAATTCATCTTTTTGGTTGAATATTCAAGTATTATACTTGAATATTCATCATTTTAGTTGACAATTCATCTTTTATGTTGAAAGTTGAAATCTTTTGTTAAAAATTAATATTTTTATTTGAAATTTCATCTATTCCAGTTGAAGAATCATCATTTTAGTTGAAAATTAATAACTTTTCTTGAAAATATGTTGTTTTTTTTTGTGGAAAATCAATTTTATTAATTTAAATTTTAATTATTCAATTTTTGGTTGAAAACTGATCCTTTTATTTCAAAATTCAACTATTTGGTTGAAAATTGATCTTTTTTAGTTGAAAATTCAACTATTTTCTTGAGAATTCATGTAATCGGTAGAAAAATCGTCTATTTTGACAGAAAATTAATCTTTTTGTTTAAAGATTAGTCTTCTTGTTTGAAAATTCATCTTTTTGGTTGAAGATAAAACTACTTGGTTGAAAGTTAAACTCGTTTATTAAAAATTCATATTTTTTTTAATTCATCTATTCCAGTTGAAGTTCATCATTTGAGATGAAAATGAATCACTTCGGTTGAAAATTTGTTGTTTCTTTTGGTAGAAAATTAATTTTGTTGATTTAAAATTTCATTACTTTATTTTTGGTTGAAATCTAATCTTTTTTAGTTGAAAATTCAACTATTTGGATGAGAATTAGTGTATTTAGTGGAAAAATGGTCTTTTTTGGTAGAAAATTAATCTTTTTGTTTGGCATATGGTTTTCTTTCACCAAAATTCATCTTTTTGGTTGAAAATTCAAGTATTCCAGTTAAATATTCATAATTTTCGTTGGCAATTCATCTTTTTGGTTGAAAGTTAAACTCTTTTCTTAAAAATTCATCTATTCCAGTTGAAGGTTCATCATTTTAGTTGAAAATTCATCACTTTGATTGAAAATTCGTTTTTTTGGTGGAAAGTTAATTTTACTAATTGAACATTTAACTCTTCTATTTTTGGTTTAAAGCTGATCTTTTTTAGTTCAAAATGCAACTATTTGGTTGAAAATTGGTCTTTTTTAGTGGAGAATTGAACTATTTGGTTGGGAATTCATATATTTTCTTGAAAAATCATCATTTTGGGTAGAAAATTAATCTCTTTGCACTGAATTTTTAGTACGAGTATAATAAGATCAAACAAAAAATTTGTCTGAATTATTATTCAAATTCATGGACTTTAGAAACAAATTTAAGGAATGAATTATTATGTTTTTAGTATTTAATAATTTAACTAATCATAATAATTGAATCTCTAGAAACTGAAAAAAAATTTATAATAAACTCGTGAAAATGTATACATATTCCAAGTCGATTGTCGAAATATTTTAATGGCTCCTTACTATGAAAATCTGTACCTGGAAAAAACCTGAAAAAAACCTGGAATTGTCAGGGGATTTTTTTCCAGGATTTGAGTAGGCACCCTGGAAAATTACATCTATTTTATCTTCTTTTCAGAGACAAGACTATTTATATCGCGAGATGCTCGAGGTGGAAAGAAAATGTAAAACGAACAATATCAAAGTGGCGAGAGGCGAAGGACTTCGTCACGCGAGTATCTGGGGTGGCGCGAGTCTTTTGACAACTTTATTGAGTTCCGCGCGACAAATGCTCACTCATCCTACACCCTGGGACTTTTTAGTTAATTTGTCCGAATCGGACTACCCTGTTAAAAATAATACGGTCCTCACTGAATTTCTTACGAGGAACAAAGGTCTGAACTTCGTCAAGTCTCATGGAAGGGAAGTGCAGCGCTTTATCACCAAGCAAGGCTTGGATAAGACTTTCGTAGAATGCGAAGCACGCATGTGGCGAACTGGTGATAGAAAATTACCCAATGGTAATGTACTAGACCTGTACTTTATGATGCCTCATGAAATCCTTTTTACATTCTCATCATTTCTTTTTTAGTTTTTCTAGAAAATTCTAGGAATAATTGGAAATTTCTTTTCTTTAGCGAGAAATGATCCCCTCATTTTGCTAATTTTTTAAAGAAATATTTAGAGGTTGTTATGCAGATTTTTATGCCGAGAATTCGACTTTTAGAAGTTGTAAAATTTTCATTTCTACAATTTTTTATCTGTCCCATCTTGTATAATACAAAAAATTCTTTAGCAGGGTGTCATGTGACCCTCAAATTCTATTTGGTATGAACAAAGAATTTTAAGGTGGGTATTAACACCCTAAAGTTGCGATTTTATAATGAAGTTGAGGTTAAGCGGTAAAATTTTTCCTTAAATTTTTGTTTAAAATTATAAACTTTCTGAAAATATTGCCTACGTTACTGACAACAATTTCTACTATTGGTATGAAGTTTCAGGAATATTTGTCCTACAATTAAAAAATAATTTATTCAACAAATTAAAAAAATGATAAATTCTTATAAAAGGAAAGTCTGTTATATCTTATCTTTTTAATATTTAATAAAATAACAAACATTTTCGACCTAATAACTCACATATAAAGGAGTATTAAAATTATTTAGGTTTTAATACATAATTTACTCGAAATTTGGAAAAAAGAAGCTTTTTAAAAATTTTGAAATGTTTAAATAGAATAAAAAATTGTTCTTAAGATACCTGAGAAAATTTCAAATAATTTTTTATTTAAAAAAAAATCAGTTTAAGAGCAAATTGAAAAACACTTCAAAAATTTTCAAAGAAGAATGTAGAAGATTTTAAAGCCAAATTTTTGAATTTTTTAGGATTGAAAATTGTTAGAAAAAGTTCGAGTAAGTCTAAGGGGTATTTAGAAGATTTGAAAAGATTAAAAAATAATTTAAAACTTTAAAAGATTTAAAAAAATTAAAACGTACATTTTTGAAGATTTCGAAATAAAGTTTGAAGCTTTTTCAGGATTTTGGAAGGTTTTGTGATAATAAACAAATTTTCTTTACATTCCGAGAAAATTTTTTGGGATTTGTTCGATCGAAAAATTAATTTTAAGCCATTTAAAAAGGTATTTAGATTTTTTTAAATATCAAAAATAATTTAAAATTTTTAAATATTAAAAAAAAATTAAGTAATAGGTAAATTTCCAAAGATTTCGAAATAAAGTTTTGACGTTTTTTTTCAGAATTTTGAAAGGTTTCAAGATAATCACAAAAATTTCTTAAGATTCCTGGGAACATTTTTTATGTCGAGAAATTAATTTTAGGACATTATTTTTAAAAATGTTGAAATATTTCAAAAAAATTCTAAAATTATCAAAAAGGTTTCCGAAAGCTTTTAAGGAATTTTTTGTATTCTGAGAGATTTTCTAAAAATTGTAGAAAAAAAAGAATCATTTTGAAGAATATTTAGAAGTTGAAACAAAAATGCAGAAATAAATGAAAAATGAAAAGATTTTAAACAATTAAAGTTAATTTGTAGATTTTTGAAGATTACGCATTAAAATTGTACAGCTTTTTTCAGTATTTCGAAAGGTTTCAGGATAATGAAAAAAATCTTAAGATTCCTAGGAAGATTTGTAATGATTTTTTATCTCAAAAATTAATATTAAGATATTATTATAAAATATTTTAAAACATTTGAAAGGATTTCTAAAATTGTCAAAAAAGAATCTGGAAGGTTTTAAGGCAATTTTTTTAATTTAAAAAATTTTTCAAAATTTTAGGAATAGTTTTATGCAGTTTAAAAGATACTTAGGAATTTTAGAAGTTTTAAAGAGATTAACAGTATGTATTTTAAACCTTTGAAAGATTTCCGAAAATTTTGTAAAATATTTTTTAATTTCTTCTAAATTTCTACAGGTCCTAACTATCTTTTCAACTGACTCGAATTTTTCTTAAATTTTTAAAAATCCTATAAAGTAAAAAAACTTGCTTACAAATTTTCTAGATGCTTTTTCGATATATCTGAAATCTTCAAAGATCTGCTTGAATTTTCTCAAGAATCCTAGGAAAATTATTTTTATATAACCTTAAAAAGAAATAAATTTACAAAATTAAATTTTTTCGAAATTTTCATTTTGTATCAAAAATTATTTTTCTCCTCAAATTATAATTTGATTGAAACTTTTTTTCTTTTTAAACTGAAAAATCTTTTTTGGTTGAAAATTTAACTATTCTGTTGAAAATTCATCTTTTTTGTTGAACTCAACTATTTTTTACTTAAAAATAAAATCTTTTTGTTTGAAATATCAACTATTACATTTTTCGTTGAGAATTCATCTGGTTTGGTTTAAAATTCAACTATATGGTAGACAATGAACTTTTTTGTTAAAATTTTGATTTGACATATCTGAAATCTTCAAGAATCTTTTTGAATTTTCTAAAGATTGATGATGTTAGTAAATATAATAAATAAATTACCATAGACTTTCCTTCAACAAAAATTTATCGATTTTTTAACTTTTGGAAGAAAAGAAATTTAATTGTACGTCAATACTAGCTTACATTTTTTCAAATATTAGAGATTGTTGTTACTATAATATAACTGCTTGTTAATGCTAGCTAGCCAAAGCTCGTATATGCATAATCAAAAAGAGACAAGATTTGCGATTCGCACAAGATTTTTCGACTGCGAGAAGATTAAAAGTTGAGTAGCATTTATTGAAAAATTAGGAAGAAGATCGCAATCTAAACTTCCTATCGGTAGAATGACAGATTTCGTCGGATTAATGACCAGTGCACGATCTTACGCCCAGCTTAAGCCACAGTCCAAGAAATATATTGCAGAAGAGTCCAAAGGAAGTAGAGAAGGTGAAGGCACTGGTGTTGCCACTTGCAAGGCTTTATCATATATGGAAAAGGTATTGAGTCAAGATTGACCAGAATTGGCCACCTCACTCAGCTGGCTGGAAAGGAAGGCATCAAGATCGAACGAGTCAGTCAAATCCCGATCTTTATTGGCTTAGACGAAGTATTTGACGCGTGGCGAATCCACACTGCTCTGCTGAAGATCCAAGCTTTACCGTGAAGTTTGCCAGGACCCAATTTAGCCTTGACCACCTTTAGTAGCTTATAAAGGTCTCGAGGGTGGTTACAGTTGATGTGGACATGACCATCAGCCAGGTTAGAATCGACATCGTGGACCATTAGAGATTTTTTGTTCTTAACTTTAGCTGCGACCAAGTCATCTCGAAGTTTAGCGACGTTGAACCTGACGATTATTGAGTTAGGAATGCTTTTGTTTCCAACTGGAACTCTAAAAACGTCCTGGATGTTGGTTTTATTGGCCTTCGACTTGACAAGCCTGTAGATCGAATCGACGAGGTTTGGGAGCTTCTCCTGGTCTGGTCCGCCTCTTCCAGGCTTCTTATACGCTTCTCGTATGTGCACTTAAGGCTGATGAGTTCCTCTTTGCACTCTTGACCTGGCTGTTTAAGCTCATTTGAGAGCCATTAGCTCCGACTTTCTCTAACCTCTCGCAGATGGTGTTCAATTTCGAGAGGATTTGCAATGTGGCGGGATCAGGAGAACTTTGTTCAGCTAGTACTAGGCATGAAAACTTCCATAGTGACCTCTAAATATATCATTTGTAATCTGGTAAAAATAGAACAAGAAAAGGATTTTATGATGCACCTTAATGTACTGCATGTTTTTTTTTGTTTCTTCAATACTGAGAAAGTTAATTTAAAATTTGCAGGTATTCAAATTGATGGCGGCAGCGATTGGGTCGCCCTGAGTAGAGACTTCGTAGAATACGTTGCCGATCCGAATCCAGATTCATTAGTAGCCGGTCTCCTCAAATTCTTTCAGTACACTTTATTGCCTGCAGAATCCTTTTTCCACACGACCTTGCGGAACTCTCGCTTCTGCCAAACTTATGTCGACAATAATCTACACGTAACAAACTGGAAAAGAAAACTGGGTTGCAAATGCCAGTACAAAGCCGTGGTCGATTGGTGTGGATGCAGTCCCAACGATTTTAAACTAGAAGACTTTACTCGCCTCAGAGGTACTTCTCAGAGAAATATATTTTTCGCAAGGAAATTCGAGCCAGTCATCGACCAAAGAATAATAGACAGAGTCGAGCAGTGGCTGTATCCTGATTTGGCGAATGCATCAATTAATTCCAAGGGATACGACATGTACTGGCAGAGTCTTTTTCAACACGCAGACTTGAGTCCTCTCGCTGATGACACTCTTCTGACAATTTCGAATTCACTCTCTCGAATCGCTTATCGAAGATTCAACGTCGAGGATGTTGTTCATCTTTTGGAAACCACAGCTTATTTCCATGAAAATAGATTCGTGGGCATTTTGATACGTGCAGAGACAAATGTTAGAAGTTTGGAGTCCTCGACTCTTCAAGCTGAATTTCCAGAACAAATAGAGTCGCTTGTTTACACGAAGAAGAATTTTTCGACGAGTCATTCTTGGTTGGGGAAAGTACGTGATTTGAGTGTAAACACGGATTATGATCAGAAAGAACAAACTTTTAGGAATTTAATTGGAGGCATTGGTCCTTTTTCAAGTCCTGTTTTAGCTTTTGAATTTGAGGCGGAACTAGTCACGCCACAGAATGTTACAGTTTTGTGGGTCGATCCGCGTGGGAGTTTAGCGGATGTTAATTACGTGCAGCTCGAAGAAACAACACTCGTGAGTATTGATCTATGTGCAATTTATTTTCTAAGAAATTCTTGAAAATAAACACAAAATCTTAGGATGGAATTTGTACAACACGCTAGTAAGTGATTCAATTCAAATTAAAAAAAAAGGAAATAAAAAAAGAGGAAAGGAAAAGAAGGCAACTTTAATGTTTTTCTCTTTTTTCTTTAGGTTTTTCAAATTCTAATGAGCTGTTTACAGGGCATAAAATGTTGCTTAGTCCAACAAACTTTGTGTAGTCCGGATTTAAAAGTGTGTAGTCCGAAATAAAAAAAAATGCCTAATATTTTGAAAGTACTAAAAATGAACTTTATTGTTCATTTCGAACTGAATTAATAGAACCAAATAAGAAATTCCTATTTTTAGTTAAATTTTCATTCTTTTTGGTTGCAAGGTCTACTATTATAGATTTTTGTTTGAGAATTCATCTTTGTTGGCTAAAAACTTTATTATTGGGTTGAAAATTTACTTTTATTGTTAAAAATCCAACAATTTTGTTAAAAAGTGATTCTTTTTTATTGAAAGTTGAACTATTTAGTTGAAAATGAACTTTTTTGTTAAAAATGTATATATTCGGGTTGAAAATTCAACTATTTTGTTTAAAAAATTTGGCTTTTCGGCTTGAAAATTCCACAATTTAGTTTTAAAAAGTTTTCTCATTCGACTGAAATCTTGCTTGGTTAAAAATGCAACTTTTTGGTTGAAAAAAAATCTGTTTTGGTTGGAAATTTAACTGCTTAGTTGAAAGTTGAACTACTTGGTTAAAAATGCATTTTTTGTTTGTTTGTTGAAGATTCGTCTCTTTGGTTAAAATTTTAATTATTTTGTTCGAAATTATTCAATTCTTTTGTTAAAAATGCGTCATTGTGGTTGAAATTAAGTGTTTTTGTTTTTAAATAAAAATCTTTTTTGTTGAAAATTCATGTATTTATTTGATAATTCGTCCTTTTGGATTGAAAAATAGTCTTTTTTGGTTGAAAATTCATCTTTCTTTGTTTAAAATTAATCTTTTTTGCTTTAAAATTAACTTTTTTCCAAGTTGATCTTTATTGGTTGTAAATTCATTTTTCTTGGTTGAAAATTAACCTTTTTTTGAAAATTTGACTGTCTAGTTGCAAATTCATCTTTGCACGTGGAAAATTGAACTATTCAGTTGAAAATTCGTTTCCTTTGCTTGAAAGATCAACTCTTTATTTGTAAATGCAAATTTTTCGATGAAAATTAATTTTTGTAATGACTAATTAATCTTTTTGGGTTTAAAAGTCAACTATTTCGAAAAAATTCTACTTTTTACCTTGAAAGATCAACATTTTTGTTGGAAAGCCAAAATATCCATTCGTACACCTGAGGGACTCACTGACCTAGTGCACTAAGTGCAGTAAGGCATGCAGGGTTCTCCAATGGGAACTTGTAAGTCTGGTTTTTTTTTTATTTTGTTGACCGAAGACCCGGAAGATTTTTTTCGGAACTGGGAAGTAAGCCGCATCTCTATCAAGCACTGGTTGGCGATTATCTTGCTGGAACATACCGATGATATCGTGATGCTTGCTAAATCTCGCATTGATCTTCAGGGGGAAATTAATGTCCTTGCTGCGTATTGTGACCTAAATCTTTTGGAGGTTAATACGTCAAAAACCACGACCATGATCTTGCATAGAGGGAGGCCACCTAGGATTCCGGGTTTCACTTTCAATGACACCCAGCTCGAGATGGTCAAGAAATATAACGATCTGGGGAAAGAATTTTCGAGCTCTGGTACCTTTGCACTGGCTTGCAATAAAAGAATTGCTGCCACAAGGAAGGCCACGGTGGCAACTTTGCAAGTTCTGCGAAATTCCAAAGCAAATTCTTGGCCCTCAAAATTGATTCTTTTTTAAAGTCTCGTAGCCAATGTTCTGCTCTATACCACATGAATTTGGGGACTAGACACTTTTCCAATCACTAGTATAATGCCCCATGTACAGAGATATTCCAATATCGTTTTTTGGGCCCACGATCGGCCTTACAGCCTCTGATGCCTTCTGGATAGTGCTTCTAAACTCGCCAGACAACAAAGAACTATGTCATGTTGCAATGTATCTATCTACTTGGAGTCCTAAAAGTCAGGAACCTTATTGTGTCTTCTTGGCCTAATAAGTGTATATCTTTTTGTGAAAGCTTGTATCTCACGCTGTTGCTAAATAAATAATAATAGTAGTAAGTTAGAGTTATAATTTTTTAGAAGAAGTCCCTGTTTCAGATGTACAGTAGAATCATTGATCAAAAATTTCCTGTTGCCAATCGGAATCATAATTATCTTCAAAAATCTCCCGTTTCAAGTGAAAATTGTAATTCTTTTAGAAAATTCCTTGTTCCAGATCTGAATTATAATTTTGTTTCAACAATCTACTCTTCCAAATCAACATCAAAATTCTTTTGGAAAATTTACTTCATTTAAAATTTAATTTTATTTATTTATCTTTTTAATTTTTTAATTTTTTTTTAATTTCGGAAAATTTAATTTGAATTTAGAAAATTGATTTATTTAATGTTATCTTTAGAAAAACTCCTTCTTTCAGATCTAAATTATGATTGATTTTCGAAAATTTAATGTGCCAACTTAGAATCATAATTTTTGTATGAAATTCCTTGCACCGAACATAATTAGAATAATAAAAGAAAAATTAAGATAAAAATTTATTTTCCAAAGTTTTCTAAGAATCCCGTGAAATCTTTTGAAATTTCTGATGCTGTATTAAATTATTTACTGGAGCAGTGGAACCAAATTTTTTATCTACTCTGCCTCAGATTATGTACAGAAATGGAGATTGAAAAAACTAGGCCTTGGCTAAATAAAAACCTTTTTCGATAGAAGGAAATATTCTACGAAATATTGTATTCCATAAGACTCGTTTTAAATAAAATATTTATACTTCTCCACGCAGATCCAACGTGAAAAAATACAAACAATTTTAAAATGTATGTACTACATACATTGTCAGATGACAAACATGAACATATTGCATTCCCTCACACTAGAATTGTATTCTATGAGAATCGTGATATTTACCAATTATATTTGATTAAAAGATCTAAAATTCCTCCTAAAAAGCTGGACTTAAGGTTTTTTAAAGGAAAATAATTGATTTTAGAAATTGCAATAACTTTTTAAATATTTTCAAATTTATTTTTTAAATCATTTTCCCTAAATTGAAACATTATAGTTCATGAAAAATCAGAAAGTTAAAGGGGTGGTTAAAAGGGGAGCGGCAGAGAAAGTATTACGACAATCACATGGGTGTGCGGGGCAAGGTTTCTTTAAGCCAACCACGTGATGTTTTTAATTAAAAATTTATGTTTAGCAAATATTATAAGAATCATAATTTCCAACCAATTGATCTCCTTATGTAACAAATGACAGAAAAATATGTTTCCAAACATGAGTTCCAAGTATGAAGAGACATTTTTCTATAACCTTTTTAGAGAAACGTTGGTCCTTCGACTTTTTCCTTATCTGGTGTCGCCTTGTAGAAAATCGGGCTGGGGTCAACTTTGCACGTGCCCAACTGTGCACGTCGATGGCCAGATGGACAACTGAACATGTCGTTGGTCAGGCGAACAACTCTGCACGTGCCATCTGTGCACGTGCACAGTCGTCATTTTGATAACTGCACAGTTGTCTTAGTGACAACTGTGCACGTTGAAATTTCGACGTGCACAGATGGGCTCCTGTGGACTTGGCCGTGCACAGATGTCACTTTCCTAACTGTGCACCTGCACCGATGTCACTTGCCTAACTGTGCACGTGCAAAGATGTCACTTGTCCAACTTCGCGCGTGCACAGATATTACTTGTACAACCGTACACGTGCACAGGTGTCCTTTGCCCAGCTGTACACGTGCACAGATGTCCTTTGCCCAACTGTGCACGTGCACAGATGGAACTTGTCCAACTGTACACGTGCACGGATGGAACTTGCCGGACTGTGCACGTGCAGATATGTCACCTGCCCAACTGTACACGTTTATTTCCGTAAGTAATGGCGTATAATAAATTTAAAACAGTTGCATTTATTCAAACCTAGTGAAATGGAGCGTTATAACATTTTTAAAGTTAGTTTAAAAATTTTTAAATATTATTTTTATGAAATAATTCATTCCAAATTATTATAGATATATGAAAATCTCTTTCTGTCCGACCCCCCTTGCAAACGCGCCATTGCATGCATGTGAAGCAGGCGTAATGTGGCCGCTTCCAGCCCAGTGATGTTCGCACATGTGCACTTCGCCGTCGGGCCGACATGAAACTTTACGCCTGCTACATAAAAATTTACGCCCGACACACATACATATACAGTATTGTGTGTATCAAGGGCGTACGGCTATTTTGACTCGTCAAAATATAAAAAATAAAATATTATTAGCCTTCTTTACGCCCTCGATACACAATGTGCTATTTTGAATTTAGTTTTTAATACTTTTATCTTATGAAGCTTCCTTGAGTCTCCCAGTCGGTATGGAGTCGTCTGATGTCTTTATGATGTCCTAACGACGACCAAATACCGTGCCTACATGGTAGGTATTTATTTTTTTGAACATACTTATCTGTCCTTGATTTCACAAATCGTTTATTTATTTTATGTATTTTCTTATGATATAACAAAAAGTAAACCTGATTTTTTTTTCAATAACTTTGATCAAAGTTTCACAGCTGTTAATGTGATGATATATAAATATGGATTATAAATTTGCCTATGTCATTGGTCAGTGAAATATCAAGATTTATTTATTTGGGCGGTACACATTTTTTTTCTTCAAATGTTCTTAGTCTCACCCCCAGATTTGTTCGAGCCAATAAAAGTGAGCATGTATTTTTTTCAATTTTAAAATCGATTGATTTTGAGGGGTTGTTCAAAGCCCATAAAGTTTCACGTGTACTTCCTCTAGAAAAAAGGCCTTTTTGGAAATTTGTGATAGAATCGTTAATATTAGATTATCTTACTGCATCTAGCATGATTTTCTTGGAAATTATTTGCTGAATTATTTTTAAATTCAACCCCTATAAGTAATTTTTATAGGGTTTCGAAAAAAACTACATAAGTGCAAAAATCAGGTATCATGTGCCGCGTGAAAAAAGTTCCCTTACTCAAGCATGGGTCAAAAATAGGTCAGAAATATTTAAAGTTTGACGGATTCCAGAGTTTAACTTGCATAAAAACAACTAAAACCTTACTAATTCTCTCTATTCATCATTTCACATAAATTAGCCTAGTTTTAAGTGCTTTCTCGAACCAAAATTTATCATTGGTTCCAAATATTAAAACTGTAAGCATCACTCCAAAATTAAGTTTGAGAAATCTATTAAAATTTGTTGAAATCGATATTTCCTAGTTGAATAATATTTTGCAGCCTAAAGTTCGATTGTTAGATAATAAACTTTCTTAGACTATAGCCAGAAAATATACAATTCTAAAGAATAAATTGAAGAAGGAGTTTGGACATGTTCCTTAAATTCTCTGAGTTCCTTGAACTCTCTGAATTCCTTGAATTCTCTGAATTTGTTGAATTCTCTGAATTTGTTGAATTCTCTGCATTCCTTGAATTCGTGGAATTTTTTGAATGCCTTGAATTCTCGGTCTTCCTTGAATTCTCTGAATTCCTTGATTTCTTTGCATTTATTGAATCCTTTAAATTCTTTGCATTATCTAAATTACTTGAATTCGTTGAATCCTCTGAATTCCCTAAATTCCTTCAATTCGTGGAATTCCTTCATTTCTTTGAATTACTTGAATTTTTCTAATTCCTTGAATTCGACGAATTCCCGGAATACCTTGAATTCTCAGAATTCTTTGAATTTTCTGAATTCCTTAAATTCGTATATAATATAATAATTTGGTATGAATATTTTCATTAAAATAATCTTTAAAATATTTTAAAACAAACTTTAAAAAAGTTAGTAGGCTCCTTTCTACCAGGATTGAATACTTTTAACTGCTAAAAATATACTATACGTAGATATGAAGGACCACCCTCGTATAAGCCCTTATGTAAAGACATAAACGTGCACAGTTAGGAAAATTCCATCTGTGCACTTGCACAGTTGGAAAAGGGAGTCTGTGCACGTGCACAGCTGGGCAAGGGACACCTGTCCACGTGCACAATTGGACAAGTGATATATGTGCACGAGCACAGTTGGGCAAGTTACATGTGTGCACGCGCACAGTTAATAAAGTGGCATTTATGCACGTGCACAGTTAGGAATGTGACATCTGTGCAGTTCTAAGTCCACAGGAGCCCATCTGTGCACGCCGAAATTCCAGCGTGCACAGTTGTCACTTGGACAGCTGTACACGTGCACAGATAGTACTTGGACAACTTTACACGTCGAAATTTCGACGTGCACAGATGTTCTCCTATGGACTTGGACGTGCACAGTTGTTTGTCCGGCCATCGACGTGCACAGTGGGGCACGTGCAAAGTTGCTACGTGCACAGTTGTCCGCCACCCTAGAAAATCGTGAATTTTTATTCTTCAAACAACAAAAAATTCTCTTCAAGTAAATCTACTTTATATATTGACAGAACCACCGCTCTTTTATCAGCTTCAATGTTTTTTGACAAAGGACTCCACACCAAATACATGATAAAAAAGGTCTCGGTGGAATTTTAAAAGTTTTTGATATTTTTTAGTTTAGGCTCTCCTGATCAAAAAATTCGTATGGCAAAAACTCAAATTATGAACAGTGTTTGCGCTACGGCGATTTAAAAGTCAGATTTTTGTACATATTTTTACGTGTGGAGTGGAATATATCAGAGACTTTTTTTCCACCCTTTGCATTGCTCTCGTGCAAGTTTATGTAGAAAAAGAATTGCGCGGATGAACAATGCGATGTAATCGCGTTGGAAGTGATAAGCGCTAAGCGTACGGGTGATGCGCTAAGCGCGTACGCAACGCACACAGCGTTAATATAATTGCATGTTATTTCTATTATCAAGAAAGATTGCATCCTAAGTTCGTCGAAAAGCGCTTCAGTTGAATGGCCAGACAAAATAATCAATCCCCAGCGTTGCAATTTGGCACTGATCAACCAGTTTATGTCAAGCACTTTAAAGCACCTTTTACAGAATTCTCCTTTCCTGCCAATGCTTCCATCCTACCTTCAACGCTAAGCGTTTCATAAAAGCACTCAGACAACAAAATGAACTCCCAGCGTTGCTGTTTGGGTTTGATTCGCCAGTTTTATTCAAGCAGTCTAAAACACCTTATAAGAAATGCTCATCTCGTTCTAACGGTCTCATTTTTACTTTACAACGCTAAGCGTTTAAAAAGCATCCAGGCTAATAAATCAACTCACAGCGTTGCTGTTTGGCTCGAATCAGCCAGTTTAAGGCAAATAGTCAAAAGCACCTCATAAGGAAACTTATCACGTTCTTACGCTCCCACTTCAAGTTCAACGCTAAGCGTTTAAGAAATAACACAGACAACAAAATCAACTCCCAGCGTTGTTGTTTGGCTCGGATTAGTCAGTTTAAGACAAGTAGTCCAAAACACCTTATAAGGAATACATATCTCGTTCTTATGATCCGTCTTTAAGTTAAACGCTAAGCTTTTAAGAAATCCCCCAGATAACAAAATCAACTCCAAGCCTTGCTGTTTGGCTCGGATTAGCCAGTTTAAGGCAAGTAGTCGAAAACACCTGATAAGGAATACTTATCTCGTTCTTACGCTCCCACTTGAAGTTCAACGCTAAGCGTTTAAGGAATCACCCAAACAACAATATCAACTCCCAGCGTTGCTGTTTGGCGCTGATCAGCCAGTTCAAGTCCGCAATAATAATTTGATTACAAAAACAGCACTGCTGGGGGTAGATTTTGTGATCTACGTATATACTTACCTTTTACGCCTAATGTTGAAGTTAAAGTCGGTGCGTTGGAACGAGATAAGCATTCCTTATAAAGTTTTTTAGACTACTTAACCTAAACTGGCGAAGCAAAGACAAACAGCAACGCTGGGAGTTTATTATGTTGTCTGAGTGCTTTTCTTGAACGCTTAGCGTTGAAGGTAGGATGGAAGCGTTGGCACGAAAGGAGAATTCTGTAAAAGGTACTTTAGAGTACTTGACATAAACTGGTTGATCAGTGCCCAATTACAACGCTGGGTATTGATTCTTTTGTCTGGCCACTCAACTTGAGCGCAAAAACTGTTCATAATTTGAGTTCTTGCCATAAGGATTTTTTGACCAGGAGAGTATAAACTAAAAAATATAAAAAAATTTGAAAATTCGACCAGGACCTTTTTTACCATGTATTTGGTGCGGGGTCCTGTTCAACGGATTTCGAAAAATGACTTGAAAGATTTTAAAACCTGAGGTAATCCTTTGAAATCATTGGAAACGCCCTTAAACCTTTTACAATCCCTTTAAAGCTCGTGAAATCCCTAAAAAGCTTTGAAAATCTTTCAAATCATTTGAATTCCCTAATTTTTTTTGTTTGAAATCTTGTTTATAGTGAAATTAATTGATGTATTTTTTATATATTGAGTAAAAAATATGAAATATCCTGTGAGAAGGGAGGAGGTTTAAAATACACAAAATTATATCGGGATTCTTCAATTGAAGATACACAGAATTTTCTTATAGCTTAACATTTATGTGAACGTTGCACAAACTACTGTCTTAGTCTAAATATAGGTTTCGCAATTAACAGATTTTAAAAATCCACTTTAATGTTCTATGTTATGTTATGTAAATTCTCGTAATTTGAAAAAAAAGTCATGTGATAATGGTCAGTGACGGTGAGGGCTTTAGCAATAACATAATGGTCAGCCACGAAGGGGGGGGAGGGGTCAAAAATTAGCGAAAACCCGATTACGTTATTTATGGATGGCCCCTAAGACAAAAGTCGAAATTGTTATTCCATTTTGATTAACAAGGAATTATTTTATTCCCTGAACGATTCTTTACTATGTGATTATTTACATTCCTGAATACTAATAAATAAAAACGAAACGAATATAAATATTAGGCATAAATTACAGAATGAAATAAGCTGCTGGAAATTAAAATTTATTGAAAATTAAACAAATATTTCCGTCGCACCTAGACTCGAGGCGTGAATAAAACGAGGTAAAATAGATTATGCGCGTAAATAATTTCCATTTCATCATTTTTGAGAAAGATTATTTGCAAATACCTTACATTGGTAAATGTGACGTAGTCTGTTTACTAGTATGATGAAACTAAATTCCACGAAATATTGTATTATTACAAACTATTTTATAACACTCCTTTTAAATAAAATTTCGATTTGTTCCCCTTCGCGCATCTTGGGCATGAAATATGAAAAAGAATTTCATAATGTACCTGCTATATAAGTTGTTATTTGAAAAAAATAAAATATTTCATACTGTCACGCTTGAATTTTATTGGATGAGGATTGTGATATCTATCAATTATATTTAATAAATAGGTTTCAAATTCGCCCTAAAAAACTGGACTATCTACGACCATGTTTTAAATCAGGGGAACACAGTTTTTTTTAAGAATAACATTGATTTCAGGAAATGAAATTACTTTTTGATTATTTTTATATTTATTTTTAAAATCCTTATCCCTAAAATAAACCGTAGTTTATGAAGAATTCGAAACATGGTTTTCGCCACATGAGCATGGAAGTAATTTTCAATTTGAAAGCCTTTAAACATATGTAAAGTTTTTCCTTCCACATAAGACAAAAATCTAAATTTTCATTCCATTTTTATTAACAATGGATTGTTTCATTCTCTGATCGATTCTCTTCTATCTGCAACATTTCTATGGACAACATTTATTTAGGAAGTAGCGAAGTTCTTCTTAAATATTCATTTTACAAACTTAAATTTAATTTAATTACAATCTCCTAAATAATATTAAATAAAATGACAACGAATTATATGTCAAGAATAAATTACAGAATACAATGATCTGCTGTTAATTAAAATTCATTGAAAATGAAGCAAATATTTTCTTCGAATTTAGACACGACGCGTGAATAAAGCAAGGTAAAACAGATTGAGAGTGTAAATAATTCAATATCATCATTTTGAAGAAAAATAACTTGATGTGAAACCTTGCTGGAGGTGACGTAGTCTTTTTACAAGTATTGCAATCAGCTTCTAATTGATTGAATAAAGCTGAAAATCTTACGAAATCGCCTTCTTTTATTAAACCTATCTATTCATCAATCACTATTCACATTTTTGTACAAATTTTCAACTAATATATATTATATAGCTCTAAAAAATTAATATCCTTTTACTAAGTATAGCATTTATTTTATTTTATTAAAACTAAAAGGGTTTTATGAATATTTAAACTCTTATCTTAAATGTAGAAAAATAAAACTTTTAAAAATCTTTACGATTTGTTAAGCCACGCCTCTTAAACTACGAAGCAAGACAGACTTATGTTTATACATCTTCGAAAAACTTTACCATAAAGTAAAATCTTACAATAATCGGAGATATATCGTTTAATAAATTTAAAATCATCTTAAGTGGGTTTTTCCTTTTGGATCGGGCTTAAATTGTGATTATTTTGAAAAATTATCTCTTTCAATTCAGAATTATAATTTTTTTGGAAAATCCTTTGCTTTAGATCATAATTATAATTTTTTCTTTGAAATTTCTTGTTTCGGATTAGAATTAGAATTTTTATTCGAAAATTTTCTTTTCAAAATCACAATTGTCGAAAAAGTCAGAATTATTAAGCTTTTAAAAAATTCATTATTTCAGAACTAATTATAATCATATTTTAAAAAGTCCCTGTTCCAAGCCAGAATGATAATGGTTTTAAAAAATTTCACGTTCCAAATTCAAATTGTTATTATTTTTTAACGTTATAACTCACAATTATAATTTTTGTTCAAATTCCCTGTTGCAATTCAGAATTATAATTCTCGAAAATTTCCGGTTCCAAATCAAAATGATAATTCTTTTCAAAAACCTCCCCTTCAGAAGCCAAATTATTCTAATTCGTTAGACAAATTTCTTGTTTCAGATCTGGATTTATCATTGTTTTTCGAAAATTCTACGTTCTAAACCAAGTTTAAATTATTACGGTATTATTGGCGTGATCTGCGGAAAGAGCCACATTTCTTTCCACGCAGAATTTTGATGGCGGATCACACCCGCCACTCCCCTAAGGAGTGGTTGGCCAAGGCAAAAATTCCGGTTCTCTAGTGGCCTGCCGTCTCCCCGGACCTGAATCTGATAGAAAATATTTGGGAAAACATCAGCACGATCAGCCTGACAAATCTAAACAATTCAATGCCAAAGCGGATGAAACTGGTTTTGAAGCACGATGGTAACGCCATTAATTACTAATTTTTTGTAAGTAATGATTATATATTTCGACCAATAAAACTGTTTTCGCTGAAAAATATGTGTCTTTTTTTATGCCCGTATTAATTGAGGACACACTGCATAAACATTTCTGATAAGTCTGCCTGCAGCCAGAGGCCATTATTCACTCCTTCTGATGTTCTCGGTCAGGCAGCTGTTGATTTCTTCAGTAACTAACCTGTCCGAGATCTAATTGCCTTGGATGCCGTTATGTCGTTATTTCATTCAGAGCCACTATAAGAGCTCTGCTGTGTGAGCAGATGCGGATGTTTCTTTTGTTTTTATACACATGTGCCTCATAGGCGCATTGGAGCATGGCCTAATCTCCGATTGTAGGGCTATGGTGTAGGACGCCATCGGGATAGTGATGCCAACTACACTTCTTCTACGATAAACACTGGCTCCCGCTTTCTCCTTGTTCCTGCAGCCATCTGTAAACCAGTTGTCCCTCTCACTAGGTAGCCACGGCCTTGATGATGACATGAAGAGGCTTTTACCCTGTTAGTATCCCCAATGCCACCGTGGAAGTCGACTTCGAGGCACCAGTGACGCCTCTTAGAACCAGTCATCTGATCCTTTCCAGCCGTGACATCACAGTGGACAGTTCGACCATGCTCAACGGTCGCAGGATCACTGTATACATCCACATAAGTTTCTCTGGTTTCGAGCCTCAGCTTTTCCCTATGGCTCTCCTACAGAGCCATAGGGTCGATACTAGCTTTTTGCACTTGTTTTCTAGATGCTCGTTTCATAACAGCTTCTTATCTGAGAAGACACAATAACGGCCTTATCTAGCAGATACGCACGAAATACAGAAAAAGTGAAGTTAGACTGAATTCTGTCAACATGGAATTCAAAAATGTTTACAATGTGAATTTTGGTGATTTGAGTGATAATTTCGACGACAATATTGAATAAATAGTCGAAATTGCTAATCGCGTTATAAATAGAAAACCGTATACGCTTTATGTACGCGAAAATCATTTTGATAAATAGGATGATGGAGAATTTTTTAAACGGCTTCGATTAACAAAACAGAGTGTTCAATACTTACGCGACAAATGGAACACCGAATACGCCATCGAAAAGAACGATATGTACATATCACTTTTGAAAATTACGGAAATGATGAACAATAAACACACACAGAAGTACTGTATCAAAAATTATTTTGCATGGAATAGATGCAATAGCACGTCTTATTCCAGCATGGATAAAGTTTCCAACCACTGAAGAAGGTATGGCCGAAATATAGGAAGGGTTCTATAGGATGACCAGATTTCCGCATGTTCTTGGATGTATAGATTTCACCCACATAAGAATACTACCTCCTTGTATGTTCAATGTAATTGTATAGTGTAATTGCTACCAAACATTTGTTCGAGTCGTACAAAATGTATTTTTTGTTGCAGGTGGCCCAGAAGCTGAAGTATTTCGGAATCGGAAACATTACTTTAGCCTTAACGTTCAAGCGATTAAGGGTCCTAAAATACAAGTGCAGAATATTGTCGCTCGTATCTGCCCGTATCTGCTCATGATAGCAATATTTTTTCTCACTCCACACTTAATGCTCATTTTGAGGCTGGTGAATTTGGAGATTCTTCACTCTCGCTAGATTCTGGATATGCTGTCACGAATTTTATGATGACACCACTCACTGCAACGCACAATTTAGCGGAAGAGTTATACAATGAATCTCAAATCAGATCAAGAAACAGTGTTGAGCGGTTATTCGGAGTCATAAAAAGGCGATTTCCTGTATTATGCATTGGAATGCGAGTAGCTATTCCAAAAGTGCACAATGTTATTGTGGCATCATGGTTCCTGCACAATATTGCAACCCACTATAAAGAAGACGATCCTCCTGTATATCCTGATGTCAGGATTCCCAACTTGGAGCAGCCTGAAGTTGTTGACGAGCCTTTCAGAATGGAAGATGCTCGACAGCAGTTGATTGAAAATTATTTCGTTCCATATGTACAAATTTCTTATCCCCCACCTGTATTTTTAATGTTGTTGTACGCACAGTAATTGAGTTCTTTTCAGGCTGGCTAAAGGAGGAGTCGGGAGATAGAATGAAACTATTCTACTTCTTCCAGACCATTTATTCAGATTTTTGTACATAAAAATAACATTTCGGAATCAGACCGATTCCCTCATCAGATTATCTTTGAAATTTCGCAGATAGTTAGTTAGTATTTTGGAACCATAAACGGATAGATTAAATCGAAAAAATTTTTCTCAAAAGATATATTAAAATATTAGTTCTCAATATAAATAGAATGCTCATTTTTAAAAATAATTCAGACCTTTTGTGATGATGAATTAGGTAGAATTTAAATAATACTCTGATTATTCGAAGTTGGAAAATTTATATAATGGTTATGTTAAAAAATTAAAAAATCAAAAATTAAATTTATAGAGACGTTAAATCAAGAGTATTTACATCCCGAAATTTCTATTCGTGTGCGAATTTTTTTTTCATTCCTTCGTACTTACTTTTCAAGCTGTTCTTGGACCGAACTGTGATGCTGTGAGCAGCGTTGAAATCAAGATTAATTTCGTTTCAGGCATCGTCCTTGTCCTTCCAAGTGGTTGCATCGGTCTCTTTGCACTCCACAATATACTTGTACTCACCCACAATCTCCAATAAACCGACTGCTTCCTTATTTGTAAAATTTTGAGCTCTCTCTCCCCTCAAATTTTTCTGTGCAATTGTATTTGCCTGAAAAAAACAAAAATTCTTAGCATCACGTAGACAATATCACAAAGCTATAAAATTTGACAGCTAAAAATCTGAGCCCCAAAGCATTTCAAATCAGGCAGGTTTTACACCTGAAGTCGCAGAATCTCGCAGGAACAAAACATGTTTTGAGAAAATAAGGGGATACGTATTTTCCAGATTTGCAAACAAAAAAAATGGTTACAGTGTTACACGTATTTGAATGTTGACCTTTCTTTTTAAACAACCCCAAATTCTTCCCAGAAGATGCCTTTCTGTTACTGGCAGAAACTTTTCAGAAATTTGGGAAAGAATACAAAATGTGGGGTTTTCCAGGAAACATTTTTTTCATGTTTTCGAAATTGGAAGAAAAACATAAAAAAGATTTTCTGGAAATTCACACTTTCTTTATTCTTTCCATTGTTAAAAAATTTCTGCTAATAGAAGAAAGACATATAATAATAACGTGTACATTATAAGTGGAGGTTTGTCGACAAAATCTACTTTCATTATTTTTCTAAACATGCCCGCCATTTTTTTCACTTTGAACCTTTCTATCATTTTTCGGTGGGTTACAAATAAATACAATGCACTCTATCAAGATCAAAAAGAAAAAGCTAAATATCTCAATTATATCAAGTGCAGAACCTGCCTGATTTTAAATGGATTCGGTCTCCACTTATTGGCAGTGGATATAACACATGTCCTTTTTTTTATACAATTCATGTTTATGAAAAATTCCTTTGAAAATTTAGAGCAATAGCAGTGCGATTTTTTTTGGCTTTTTTATTTCACTGCAAGCATAATACAAATGAAACCGTGAGAACAAGTTATGAGGTTTGAATGATAAGTTATGTTAATGTAAATTAAACAAAAATTTAATGTATACTAACAGTATATAATAACTCTTGTTTCACAGTTGTCAAATTTTAGACTTTTTGTTATGAAATCACAGAACATTGCTGAAACTTGCATATAACCTATAAATAGTATCTCATTTAACTGTTACTTGCACTTTACATTTTTCTTCGTCACAGGTGTGAATGTGCTCAAAGCTTACTTACCTTCATCGCTTCGTCACAGAAATACCAAATAGTACACTTCTTCTATTTATTAATAATTAATAATATTACATTCACAGCAATAATAAAGTGTTATATAATGTATAATCGCGACGCTATTTCTGTGGAGCGTCAACGTCACATAAGTGCCAGTGACTTTAAAACGCGAAAAGCACTAGTATTGCCTATATCTTCCTATGTAACTGAAAGATAAGTATCCAGCACATGAAATACAGTGGATCAACTCAAAATCATTATCTGTGAGATAAACCGTCCGATAAATTTATTCTGCTGGACAACTATCTGCCACTTTATATAGAGGTGGATCACCCGGCCCTTAGTCGTTGTTCGGTTTCTGTTGGCCAACATGTTGCAGGTCGATTCCACGACTGCAGTTGGCACATCACGTGCAATCATAGCAGCACTGATCACGTCTCTAGAGGTGATAAAAAAAATAATCAAATTTTAAAGCCAGAAAGACGAATTATGTACAAAAGATTGAAATTTGCAGCCAGAATATATAGGTTCACAAAAAAAGTTAATTTCATACGAAATAGTTACATTTTTGGTAAAAAATTAGTTTGATTTTCAAACAAATAGTTTCATTTTCAACCAAATAGTTTAATTTTTTACCAGTTGGTTGAATTTTCAACACAAAAAGACAAATTTTCTACAAAACAGTATAATTTTCAAATAAAATGGTGAAACTTGAACAACAAAAAAATACTTTTTTCTTCAAAGTAGTTAAGCTTTAAACCAAGTGATTGAATTTTCAACCAAAAACAACGAATTTTCCAGGAAATTTTTGAATCCTTAACTAAAATATAATAATTTTCAACCAAACAGTTGCATTTTGAAGCAAAAAGGATGAATTTTCGACAAAAAGATTAACTTTACACCACAACAAGACGAATGTTCCACAGAATGCTTAAATTTCCAGCCATATAGTTTAATGCTTAACTAGGAAAGATCAATTTTCAATTAAGGGCATGGGATACTATTTAAAATAAAAAATTACCGGCCTGTCCCATGTTATTTTTTCCACCAATTTCAAAAAAAGGAAATTGAAATATCGTGCTAATTTTTTTTTAAATGATAGGTCATATTATGGGGCAGGTCTGCCTGATCAATTGAAGTTGCTATATTATTGCTAAATATATATTTTTAATTAAAAGAGTCTGGTGTATTTTCACTTGACCAAAAGAAGAAGAAATTAGTAATGCAATACGTGGAGATTATATGAAAATTGACAAAATAATATTTCTGATCGAAATGCAATAATTAAAATGTAGTACAGGAGCGAGGTTTTGAGATAGCAGAATTGTTTCTCTCCCAGCGCAAAAAGCATTTGGAAAAGGATGATAGCACCATGTTTCACTTGTGGTTGTAAGCAGAAGTCTTCTGGCCAGCCTCTAGAGACTGCGTCGGTAACTGCGAAATCGTTGAAAGATCTCAGTATTTCTGACATCACTATTGGAAAGTAATACAATTATTTATGTCGATGAAGATTTCACAGTTGCTAAATTCATATAGTAAAATTGCATATGATATTTTAAAATTAAACTAGATAAATTCATTATGAAGTTGTTAGCCGCGCCGGTTTGAAAATAAATATTTGAAACAATATATTGAAACTATTATATGTATATTATATTATAATGTCAGAAGTTATAGGCTCCGGAAGATACGATCATGGTTCCTTAAAGCAACCAATCCCGACGCAACTGGAACGTGTACGTCATCTACTTCTGCTCCTTCTGTCCTAAACGGTGAGTTAAATATGATCATTCCGATATCATGACATACCCATATTTGAGACATCGTAATAACAAAAGTAACAATAATTTTAAACTTTTAACTCGTTAAATCGTTTAATTTATCGTTCAATTGAAGATTCTAATAGTTTGTTTGCCGGAAAAAAAGTTTTCCTGCCAAAATAGAGGTGACGCCCCTATTCTGCAATTACACCAAGCTCAGTTTTCGAAAAAATGGAAAAATAATTACTTTATTAACTTTTCGTAAATTAAAGTTTATTCACTTTCTAAGAAATGTTCAAAGAATAATTTCCATCCAATGACCTTCAATTTTGACCTGCTAATCCCCGTGTATTGTGCCCGGAAAATGCCCAAAAACTGAAAAATAGTAGTTTTATGTAAAATTCATGCTAGAGACAGTATTTTTGGAATTTTTTTACATGAATTATTTTTGTTGGGTAAATGACAAGCTTCCGCATATTTTTGAAGAAATTTTCAAATGTTTAAACAGTTTCTGTTCGTATATTTTTTTCCGCTAAATCTTGAAACTTTAGTACTTTCTGTAATTAACGACACAATTAACGAATGCTGAGAGCAATACTTTTTTGTAAGATATTTGGCAATTATTTGAACAATCTGCATTTGTTTAAACAAATTTTTACGATGTAAATCGTGACAAGTTATTATTTTCTAGAATTAATGACGCAATTAATGAATGTTAAGAGTGATATTTTTCGATGAAAAACTGTTTTCAAATATTTAAACAATCAATACAACTTGCGTCTTTTCATAAAAAAGGTGGAGAGAATTCTAGTTTTTTTCTTTTCTTTAATTTTCACACTATGTCGCTTATTATTAAATATTTTCTTATCTCAACAAGTCGATCTGATGAATGAACACACTAAACATTCAATAACTGCGTAATTAATTCCAGAAAATAATAACTTAAAGATTTACAGGAGAAAAAAATTGTTTGATAAAATGGAAATCGTTTAAATAATTGTAAAATATGTTAAACATGAAACTGCTATTTTGCATTTTTAGGCCCGGGGGTATGGGTTATTATTTACCTACACTGGAACCTGGCATGAAAAACGGTTTCGGGCATGGCCTGCAGTGGCCTTGATCTTAAGATCAGGAAAAGAAATAGACTGAAGTCTAGAGAATCCAAATGTAAACAGGCAGGGCCACATGAATAATTTCTGTTGGATTTGTGCGCATGACGCAATCTGATGTAACTAAGGCGTTGAGAGTTCGGCTCTCATGCTGTTTGTCACGCTTGACCAAGCACCGCCTTTTTTTCGGTCCCGCGCTTCCCGCATGACCAAAATGTGAAGGCCATAAATTCTAGGAATATCGTAAATCCGAGGTTTCTAATTCTAGGTTTCAGTGTATTTAACTCAAACTTGGAATGCTTTTTTTTCTGGAAATCGAACAGAATGGGCGGAGGGGGAAGGGATTGTTCACAAAAAAATTTCAAGAGGTATAAATTTGGACCACCCTAGTTGGCCTCTTCCTTGAGGGACGTCACAAATTAATAACATTATTGACCCTTGAAAAGGGACAATTAAATGATAGTGAAAAATTACATACATTTTTATAAATTCATGAAAGTTTCCTGGTTTACTATATATATATATATATTAAAAATTCCTACACAATTATAGGCATTACAGATTACCCTCAGATTCTAGGTCAGCTTTATAATTAACTTTGTTAAAAAGAAAAATGATCGTAGAAAATACAATTTCATATACCCATAAAATCAGATCAAAGTTTCTGTTTCAAGAATATTATTGATTTATCACTGATTTCTAATTCATTACCAGTTTATGTTTGAAATATATCTTCGTTTGTGAATTATCGCTGATATTGATGCCGAGACGTTAAACAAGTTTTATGTGGCAATTTCGTAATTGGGCCAATTTCGATGTCATTAACTTGACTGTTCGGTGTTAAGACGAGATCGCGTGTTCACCGTGAGATAAAAATCGTCTATGAACTGTAGTGTTGAAATTCGAATATAGAAAGGAAGATGATACTTTTTTAAATCACTGAATCAAGAATCGCGGGCGTTTATAACACTAATTATCCAGATACAGAATATGAAAGAGACGGGAAAAATTTAATTAGCAAGTTCTTTCATTGAAAGAAAAAAAGTGTTACTTAAAATTAAAATCGAACATCAATGGTTAAATTTCTTTTCCAATAATTAGAATTTATTATTGTAGTCAATTAAGCAGGTTTTTAAATAATTAACTCAGGTACATCCTCTTTGATTAAGAGATATTTAATTAGATTTTCTTACAGATAACGAAATAGTGCTTAATAGAAGTTCAGTGAACTTTGGCAGTGTCGCCAGAGGGCAAATCGAGTTTATATAATAAAAATCTTTACATATTCGAAGTTCGAACGCAATGGAGGACGATGAGACCAGATATTGTCAGTTTGCACGAGCTTCTGGCGTAACTTATTACTCGAATCCAGTAGGTAACTATATATTTGCTCGCGTAATCGATGCTTCAAGGACCTTTAAGGGTATTGGCAAATCGCAAGATGAATCTGCTCACAAGAAGTAGTTTACCGAGACATGAACTAATTTGTACAACACTTCGATTTCTTCCTCCACTTTCGATCAAGATCTAGACTCTACCGTCATAATCAAAACTGAATTGATTTTTTTATAACAGGCATTCCTTCAGTGAAAAAGATTTTTCAGCAACTTTCAAACAATTATGATTTATTAGAATCGAGGGTGAAACAACTTTGGTAATCCGCAGAAAAGCTCCACAGTGGTTCAGGAATGGATTTTGGCGGAAAAATTAAACTTCAGGTCGCGGAGTTGAACTTTGTGTATTTAAGCAAATCATGACGTTTTCGGACTCACTGATTCAGAAAAAATGGATTCTACTGATCTCTACCTGTCGTCGTCGTTGTTTCTGTCGTTTTTGTCGTCTGTGAATACGGTAACTTTCAAAGGAATCATCCGATTTGATTGCCCTTTGGCAAACTGTTTAAATTCAAGACTTAAAAGAAAGGACTAGTTCGTTAACCAGCAATTTTTGACTAACGGTTCTCGTTTTATCCATCGAAAATTCTTTTTCAAAAATAAATTCCTTTTTCCAGCAAAACTGTACGAGATATGCAAAAATGTATGAAAGAAAAATGTTCATCTCAAAAAGATTTAGAAATTTGCTTGCTATTTTTCGGTAAAACTGTGCGAGATAGATAGAAAATATGCGTATAGTATAAATTACTCAGTTCGAAATTCCTAAAAAACGTGAGTTTGCCAATTTTTAATAATGTTTAATAAAAAGAAAATTATAGTAATAATTAATAAATTGGAGAGAAAAGGGAAAAATCAAGGTATAATTTTTTCAATGGATCGAAAATACTGCAAGCGAACTTATAATGGTTAAAAGTTCATTCAGAAATACATACCCGATGCAGATAATTGGTTTAGTAAACAAAACGATAATTATTAAAAATATTCATCAACAAATGCCAAGATTTCATTATTTTCTAGTGTTAATTCTTTTTAAAGATGATAATCAAACGTAGTGTATAAAGCTTTTTGGTATTTGAACCAAAATCTTAAAAAATTAATATTTAAAACTTTAATAAATAAATATTGTAAACCAACCTCAAAATCATAATTTTTCTCGCCAAAATTATACTATCATTAATATTATAATAACAGTAAAAAAATAAAAACAAATATGTAATCACAAAAATTTATTTTTAAATATTTTAAAAATAAACAAAATAAAAAATTGAAGATTATAAAAGTAAAAAATTAAACCCTGAATATTTAAACAAGTTCTGATCCTAATGGGTCAACATTAAACAATTTCAAGTTGAAAGACTTAGCAGTTAACCATTTTTGAATTGAATTAATTTAAAATTCGATAATGCTAGCTTGAAACTATATAACTTAGGTAATTTCAAATTAATAGTATACTATTAAATTTAAATTTTCACGGATGCTACAGTAAAGCAATCTTTTAATTTTCCAAATAGTAGGACGACAAAAGTAACATCAAAATTAAAATCCATCTAACAGTGTTGGAAATTAAACATTTTTAAATTGAATCTTTCAACATGTAAATATTTTTTGATTAAAAACGCTTCGAGTTGATTTTATTCAATTTCAAATATATTCAAAATACGGAAATTTGAAATGGTAGCCTGAACAGCTGTTAATAGTTGGTCATTATTAAGTTTGAGGTATTCGACAAATTAAAATTAAAAAAGGTCAACGTGGGCAAGTTTATAATGAGAAGCGTTATAAATTGATTCATTTACGACTAAAACTAAAAGTTAAAAAATAAAAGGTATATTATTTTAAAAAAGTCTAATTTAAGACATTAAAAAGTTAGTAATTTTAGATTGGAACTTTCAAAATTGGACAATGTAGAATCAAAATATTTTTACATAAATAAAAGGTAGGTCTAAACGTCCGGACAGTCCGTATGTTTATGTACTTACGTTTACAACACGGTAGAGTGTAAACGTACGGACATAGCAAGGGAAAGGGGGAGCTGAAAAAAATAAACTGCGTGTCTTTTAAATTGTAGAAAGTGGAATTTAAAAAATGTTTCATATTTTAATTTCAATACAAAGCGGTTTGGTTCGATCTCAATTAAAAATCTTCCAACTAATGTAGCTTTTATTTTGAAAATTTTCAATATTGAATGAATAAAATTTAATGACAAGCAGTTTTCAAATAATAAAATTATACAGATTAATTATTCAAGTTTTAAATTCTTCAGTCTTAAATGTTTCATACTTAAAGCCACCTAATTATTATGGCTGACAATGAGAACTTGTACAATATGAAATGTTACTGTTATGAAGCAATGCTATTTTGAATATTTTAATTTGAAATCATTCGATTTGAAACGTTTTCAGTGAAAAATGTTCTTGCCTCTTAAGGCTACCAAATTAAACTGTAGACTCTTGAAGAATTTAATCATAAAATATACAATTCAATTAAAAACACAATTAATTTGCAAGTGTTTAACTCATAAAGTTTCATTTTTAAATACTTGATAAACAGTTTAAATTTTTAATTGTAAATATTGAATTTGTTCTGGGTAAAATATTGCACATTTAAAAAATTAAAATAAATTATAATACAAATTCATTACCTCTTGTTACCCTCAAAGTCTTCAAGCTCGACCCTGAGCATATAATCTTCATTATTCGTCAACATATATATATTTTCATTTCCAAGCCAGAATTCCCTAGCGGGATCTCCAAATCCATTTTTGTAATCAGCCCAATCTCTATTGAAATTTTCCCTGGGTTCTCCATAATCGTCCCTCCTTTGAATTACCTGCAAACAAGAACATCGTAAAATTAAATTCATGCACTGCACATTCAATAGGACATTCCTGGTGACGAAACACTAGCGGCATTTTAATAGGGCGATAAATTGAGGACAAGTTATTGAACATATTTTTTTGACACAAAACGATAAAAATGCATTCTCTTAAGCAATCGATATGCCGAAGGTTATACATCTCCAAGACTTTACTATTTATTCATTTTTCATCTTTGTTTCGAAATCTGACATTAAAGATGATCGAATAAAAAGAAATATTAAAAGACTGATTTTTCTATAGGCTGACTTAAAGAATCATAGAGATAATTCGAAAAACAGTAATTTACTGTTCGTCTAATTGATAAATTTAGGATTAAAAGTAGACTTTTTTATCATTCTTGATCATTTTTATATAGGCTGTTTTTTCTATTTATAATGAAGTCTGTTGCGTTTTAATAATTAGTTCAAGAGCTGGGAACTTTATAACGTGCAATTATTTATTAGTTCTAATAGGTAACTGATAAAAATATGGAAACTGTATACAGGTAGAGGGTATTATTTGAAATTTCATTACTCATTATGTATTATAGAAATCGCGAGTTTATTTCAGTTAATTGCACCTCATGTTATTGAAAAATTTCTGTGTCGTGAGTGTGGCAACAGTATAATGTAATTATTACTCCTCAAAACAATAAACAATTCATAAAGGAAAAGTATACTTATGGAGAATTCAATTACATTTAAGAAAACAAAACTATTTTTGGAAAAAGTAATTTTTGTTCTTGAAACCGCCAAATGTACACCCAATTCATGGATTTGCATATGCGCAGTGGTCAGTAATCTTTAGAATTGATGTCCGAGTTGTTTATTGTTGTTTGATTATGGGGTCAAGATTAATTGACTATGGTTTTTTTTGAAAATTGTGTATAATGAGCTGTCTAAAATTAAAAAAAAAACTAGCTTTCTACTCGTTTACTTATTTTGAAAGGCCGTGGCTACGTGTACCAAAATTTCGGTATGTATAGCCGGATTTTTTTATTATACGAATAGTGGGAGCTGGAAAAGGGACTATTTGTACTGACATTTCGTTACGAATAGCCGAATTTTTTCGGTGCACATAGACATTGCCATTTCCAAAATACATGAGTGACCTCAGATGTACACATTTTTTAAATCACATTAATAGCTCGTGGCATCAAGTAAACGGTCGTACAAGAGTAGGAGTACAAATTGTGGTCATGCAAAGAAGCAATATATATAAAAGGTCACAGGTGTCGCTATTTTATTCTTTTGGTCAAAATCAGAATTGTGATTCTTATGATCAAACATTTTTTGGTGATCCAACTCAGAATTATAATTTTATCGAAAAAATTTCCTGTATCAAATCAGAAAACTTTGTAATCTTTTTAACAGTTTATAAATCTCTTGACATTTTAAAAAATCGTTTAAAATCATTACAATCGTTTGCAGACGTTCAAATTGAACATGGGAAGACCGAGAATTTAAAATCATCCGTCGGATAGACACCCTGATTTACAATATAATTAAAAAAAAATCCTATTTCCCTGGGCTCACCGAAAATATTTATTCTATGCACACCGAATTTCGGCGCACTCTTAAGGTGTACACAATTTATGAACTTGTACTGAAAATTTCAAAATCTCTACCGAAGTCTTGAGCTTGATAATTGTTTAAATTACTGCGTCAGTAAAGCTGTATATCTCTAAAAAATATATGCATACTAAAAGATCTTGTATTATCTCTTCTGGCGTTTACATTTCAATTTATTGTATATTTTGCTCTGTTATCCGGTTCTTAATTTTCCAATTAGTTTCATTTTGGATTTTTTTTTAGTCTAGTTAATTGCACATTTTTTAAAAGTTGTCAATTTCGAAAATGACATTACTTCAGTTCGAAGAAACAAGACATTATTTTGTTATTATGAAAACAATTTTCGTAAATTTCGAAGCATTTAAAAATCATTTCCATGTACACTATACAAGATTATAAATTTGTTATATTTTTAAAACCTTATGTATCGACGTATTGAAGGAAGTTGTCGTGTCGAAAATCAAGTTCCTGAACAAAATAGTTTTTCTATGATTTTAGGAATCAAAATAATATTACTGATGATGTAAAATCAAATAAAAGGTACTATTTTTAATGAAATAATTTCAAAACATACAAAAAAAAATTATAACAATGTTTGTTGCAATCAAGTTTTTCATAATATCGCTTCTTACCAATTCATGGAAAATGGTTGAATTATAATCATTGATGTCTCATTTTTTTTCGAGAAAAACATTTTATACAACTCTACTGTTTCCAATTTTGAAAATAAAGTTTTCTGTGGCTGAAATCATTGAAATAATTTTTTTCAAAGGAAAATTTTTTCAAACAAATAACTATATATAAAGACTGTTTATTTATTTTCCAACTTAAAAACTGTAGACATGTGTGAAATGTTTTCCTCGAAAAAATAAGCCATGATTTATTAGAATTCAACCAAATATACAAAATTCGTAAGGACCGACGGTAAGAAAAAATCTAATTACAAAGACCATTGCTAAAATGAATATTTTTGCGCAGTTTTAAACTTTTTTCATAAAAATAATCTTTCTTATTTCATAAGATATGACCGTTCATTTCAATACTTAAAATCATAGAAAACTTTTTTTTCAAATTCCTTGTTTTTGGCACGGCAATATACCTTAATGCGCTGATTACAAATATGGCTATGAAAATATCTGTAAATGTATTTTAATTAAAAAATTCGAAAAACGTAGTTTTTTGACAATGGTACATTTGAAGGTATTTTCATGGTCATATTCGTAATCAGCACATCAAAATACATCGATGTATGATGTTTCCAAATTATAAAAAATGTATGAAATTTTATTCAAAAAATTTAAATTTTCGACCGAAGTCGTGATTTTGATAACTTTTACAATTACTGAATCGGAGCTCTGTGCATATTTCCGATAGAACTTACCATAGAATAAAACTATACATCTTTATTATATGCGTATTAAAAATGTTTCCAAACTTTGCTCGGCATTTTTAAGAGGTTCCAGTAACATTTTTATTATTTTAACATTACTTAATATACGAGGTTTCCAAGATATAAAGAATTTATACACTTGTACTTAAGAATTTCCAAATCTCTACCGAAGTCATGAGCTTCATAATTTTTTTAATTGCTACATCAATAAAACCACATATCTCTAAAAATTATAAGTCTACTAAAAAATGCTTTTCTTCTCTCTTTCGGGTTTTACATTCTTCTTTATCGTATATGATGTTTTTTTGAATGTTTGTCCTTTCGTGCCCGGCTGGGCTACTTAGACGGAAATTTCGGTATGCCTAGAAACTCCCTTAGGGGCCGTCCAAATATTACGTAACGATTTTTTGACGACTCTGGGACATTAAAACTTTTAATGATACTAATGTTGCATTTTTTGACTATTTTGAACTGGCCTAAGAACTAAAGTTTGAAAAATTTTCACGTTCAGAGAAAAGCAATGTGTCTTTTTTTTTTGTTTGAGCGCAAATAATTAATTGAAAAATACTTTAAAATGTTTAAAAAAATATCCTATGAACAAAATAGAAGAGTCATAATTTTCCTTGGGGTTTAAAAAATGTATTACTTGATCGAAAGTTATTTGATACTTGTTTAACTTAATGACTTTTTCGTCTTTTGGAGTAAATTTTTTGAAACCTTTTGCAAAAGTAAAATATCAGTCAGGGAGACCAAAAAAGATTTGTATTTTGCGGAAAAAATGCAAGAATGATTAAATAAAAATTTTATATTGAGATTTTTTTTTAATCAATTTTTTGTACGAACAAAAAATATAAGGAGAAATGTAATATGAAATATTTAATTATTAATTATATATTATTATTATTATATGTGAAGAAGTTTGAATAGAACAAAGATTTCATCAATGTTAAATATTGATAGATTTTATTTATTTTAAAGAATTTCACTAATTCTTCTTGATTAATCTAAATATTTAAAAGTTGATTAATTTTAAATAATAGAATAATAAAAATTAAAAATTGCTATAATTATCACTAAAATTATAACTCTTAACCAAGGAATTGAATTTTCAACCTAAAAAGATGAATTTTTAACAAATAACGTAATTTTTTATATTTCAACCAAAACAGATTTTAGTTTCAACCAAACCATTTTAAACCAAAAAATCGATGTTTTGCCCAAAAATAGAAATTTTGACCAAAATACCTGAATTTTGAACCAAATAGTTCATTTTTCAACCAAGAGAATTAGCTTTCTATTAAAAAATACAATTTTTTAACCAAATACGTGAATTTGCAATCAAATTGTTAATTTTTCTACTAAAATAAATAAAATTTCAACCAAAAATAGAATAGTTAAATTTGCAGTCGAAAAAGTTAATGTACAGCGAGAGAAATGAATTTTGATGTAAAATGATAAATCTCCGACCAACAAAAAAATGTTAACCAAGTAATTCCACTTTCGACCATACAGATGAATTTTCTACCAAATTGTTGAATTTTCAACAAAAAGGTTATATTTTAACTGGAACGGATTAATTTTTAACCATACAGTTGAATTTTTTACCAAAAAAGGTAACATTCTACAGAGATAAAATTTTAAACAAAAAAGACAAATTTTCAGCGTAGCAGTTGAGTTTTCAACCATAAAGGATGAATTTTTGACAACATTGTTAAGTTTTCAACAAAATAATTAAATTTTGAACCAAATAATAAGATTGTTCACCAACAAAGATGAATACCCAGCCAAAAATTTAATAGCAGATTTTTCAACTCAATTTATTGAGTTTTCAACCAAAAATAGTTGGGTTTTCTCATTGGGTTCTATTAATTTATTCAATTCGCATTTAACTGGGAAAACGAGAAAAAAGGGAAAGACTGTGAAGCCTGCGATGAATAAACAGGAATTTTTCTAATTATAGAATGAAGTATAATATTTCTAGTTACTTATTGTTATTAACATTGGCGTTATATATATTTTAATTATATGAGAAAATCTCATGGTCATTCATGAGGGAGGAGTGGAGGGTAAAAATGGCACAAAACACCGTACGTCATTGGTGGATGACCCCTTATTTGTTTATCCATTTATTATTATAATAATTGGTGAATGTATGATTATTGCATTTAAAATTATTACTAATATTAATTAATACAGATATTTACAATTATTCTGCTTAACTTTTGTTTTTTATTGATTTACAGACTTGAATAAGATCTGATGTAAAAAAGTTTTTATCCACGCCCCCCCCCCCCTCTCATCAGTCCGGGCGGTACACTGAAGATCTGAAAGCTTTGCTCTAATTGTTTCAAAATCATCAGATTTAGTGTAAAACTTCTTTTTGTTATTAGAACATTTTTTAGACCCGGTGCCAAAAATATTTAAACATTTTTTCTTTTGGAAAAAAGCGGAATTTTTTTTTGAAATGTCGTAATTTTTAACTAGTTAAGATATTTAACTTTTGTTTTTGATTCTAGATTTTTCTGAATTTTAAAACTTTAAATTTTTTTCAAATAATATGTGAGATACGCTAAAATATTTTAGAAGAAAGTTGTTCATTTTTAAAAGTTCTATAACAAGTTCCTTTATTATGTTTCGATATTTCTCAAAAACCAACATTAATGTAAAAAAAAATATATTGCATATATTTCGAAAAGGGTGCAGCATATCAAAAAATAGTAAAAGAAACTTGTAGACTTTTTAAAAAGGAACACGTTTTTACTCAAATATTTCTTTTTATCTCGCATATTTTTTAAGTGAACCGCCTGGATTGAATGTAAGATACCATAGAAAAATCTTTGACCTACCATCGCAACCAAAAGAGTTACGTAATCTATGCACGACCCCTAATATATGGAGCAATCCTGACCATGACTTTAAATCCATAAATTTGGGCTTGGAAAATTCAGATCTTACAAAATTTGATCATATTTCGAAGCTTCCAAACATGTAGGTATGGAAACTGCAAAAAATATGTAAATTTAATGCAAACAATGCTGATGCAATTTATGTACACTGTCAGTCCTGCAACATCGTCTTCGACACAAGAGGTGCCTCAAATAGCTCTAAACGTCTCTGTAATTGATAACCGATGTCAGAAAGTGATATAAGTCCGGAGAAAATTGCAGCGGAGCAACAAAAAAGATTCGAGATTAGAGTCTCATGCAGACATTCGATCGTATCTCCTTCGCTGACTTTCGTTCAGAACAAGATGCTCATACACATATATCTGTATAGGATCTTACGTTACACCTAAGTTGGCTACATTTAAATTCAAAAAGTAAAATAAATAAAAAAAAGAAACAATGATTGCAGTTTTGCAATGAAAGCTAGTTATTTATCTCAAGATTTGAGCAATTTAAATTTAACTGGCACGAAACACATCTCTAAACGATTTTGCAATTATGAAATTTATTTTCAGGTACTATTACCGGTTTAGAAATGATCTAAAACTTGAGAGGAACAGTTTTACTTTTTAAGGCGATACATGTTTAAGAAATATTACGTCAAAGAAGCCATCAAGTGAGGTCATAAATCGCTTTGTGTTTAGTGAAATAAGGAAAATAAATTTTAGAGTTGTTTACTCGATCTGCACTTAAAAATAAAGGTATAATGTTACTGTGATTATAACTATAGTTATAAAATGGAATACACTGTCTTGGTTTTATATGAGTGATTTAAACTGCTTAATTTGACTTGATTTATTTCGAAAAATATTTCTATGTGTGGGAAAGGTAGGAAGCGTATGCCAGGGAGGACCTGAAAATCAGGGAAAAGTCAGGGAATTTTACTGGTCAGGGAAAGTCAGGAAAAAGTCAGGGATTTCGAGAAAATCTTGCTAAAGTAAGGGAAATTTTATAAGAGACACGGTAAATAACTGTAAATAATAAATTTTTATTTTTAAAAACCTAATTTCAAATTGCTTTATTACGTTTATAAAAGATTCTGTGTTAAAAATGTTACCAGATCAAAATTCTGGACTTTAAATATTAATGGTCAGGGAAAATGAAAAATTAGCCTGAGAAAACTTGGGGAATTCTTAAAATGAAGTTTGCGGTCACCATGATATAATATTCTTGTTAGTAATTTATTTGCCTTGTATTTCTATTTATTTTTATTCGAGTTGCTTTCTCCTGACAATTTCTAGTTGAAAGTACAACCTTTTTTTTTTTAAATTCGTTTATACGGTTTAAAAATTCATCTCTTTTGGTATAAAATTAATATTTTCTGGTTAAAAATGCGACTGTTTAGTTGAAAATGAATCTTCTTTGATTGAGGATTCAACTATTTTTTTTTAATTCGTCTTTTCTGGGTTGAATTCAACTTTTTTTATTTAAAATTTAAATCTGTTTTGGTTGCAATATTTATTATCACATTATACGTTGAGAATTCATATTTTTCAGTTGAAAATTCAATTAATTGATTAAAAAATGAATATAATAAATTTAAAAAATATTATCGAATATTATATATTTAATAATTATAAATTACATTGTTAAAAAATCATTATTTGTTGAAGATTCATCATTTTATTTAAGAATTAATCTCGTTGGTTGAAAGATAAACTACTTTGTTGAAAGCTAATTTTTTTATCTAAAAATTAATTTTTTTAACGGAAGTTGAAACTATGCAATTTCTGGTTGAAAATGGATTTTTTCTAACAGAAAAATAAACAGCTTGTGTAAAAGTTGAACCACTTTGTTAAAAATTTATTTTCTTGGTTGAAAGTTCATTTCTTAAGTTTAAAATTGAACTATTTTGTTCAAAAATCTTTTTTTTTATAATTAATCTTTGCAACTGAAAATGTAATTTTGCTATTTTTAGTTAAAGATGGATTTAGTTGAAAATTAATTTTTTTATTGAAATTTCATGTTTTCAAGCCGAAAATGCAACTGTTTTACAGAAAATGTGTCTTTTGGTTTGAATGTTTAACAATTTGGATGATATTTTTTCCTTTCTTGACTGAAAGATCCTTATTTGTTGAAAATTCATCTTTCTGGTTGGAAAATTCCATTACTTTGTTAAAAGATGAAATACTTTGTTAAAAGTTAATTTTGTTGTTGTTGAAGATTCATAATTTTAGTTGAAAATTAATTTTTTTGTTAGGTAATTAATATTTAATAGAGAAGTAGAGAGTATATATAAGAAACCTGAAGAAATGAACTGCAATATTCACTGAACGTCGGCAACATTCGAGGCTTTTGCACACGATTGAAACCCGAAACACCTCTTTTTAATTTATTACAATGAATCATCGTGAAAGCATTAAATCTATCAATTCATTTCCGTATGAAAAATTTGAGTATTTTATTGAAAAGTTTTTTTTTATAAATTATTTTTTTTTACTGAAAATTTATCTTTTTTAGTTGAAAATTCGCCTTTTTGGCTAACAATTCATATTTGTAGACTGTTGTTGTCGTTGCTGAAAATTCTAGTACCTTTTTAAAAATGCATCTTTTTTGGTCAAAAATTCAACTGTTTGTTGTAATTTTGTCTATTTGGATAGAAAATTCGTTCCTTTGGATTAAAATTGATCTTTTATTGTAGACAATTCGTCTTTTTTGTTGAAATAAATAAATAAATTTTGAAATTATTTTATCTCATTTATAAAAGAGATTCTATATATTCAGAATGTTATAAGATTGAAATTCTGGTCTTTGAATATTAATAGTCAGGGAAAATGAAAAATTGGTCTGGGTAAAATCAGGGAAAAGTCAAGGAATTTTGAAAATAAAGTTTTGCGGTCACCCTGATATCATATCTTGACACTTTTAGTTCATTCAGAATTGTAAAAAAATATAGAAATAAATGAGTTTGAAAAAGTTGCAATTTTTGTTACAAAACCAAAGATAATAAAATATTAGTGTTTTTCAATTTGAAATGATCCAATACGTGAAATTTAAGCCCCAATCTTTAAAGTTTTTTAATTACAAAAGGAACATTCACACCAAATTGCATGCTTGTGTAACAATTTAAATAACATTTAAGTATACTGCTTTAACTATAATTTCGTGAAAGCCTTTTGAAATCACAGTTCCGTAAAAATTATCTCAAAGTTATGATGTCATCTTGCAACAATTAACTGGATAATAATCAATTTATCTTAATGTATCTTGGGTTCTAAGAGGTTCATAAAAAGTGTAATTAAAAAAAGATACATCACATTTTCATTCAAGTCAACTCTTACAATTAACACTAATGAAGATCTTATCTTGTTCCTAACTGTGTAATGACACTGCAAATTAGAGGGGGCAGGTCTCACGTCTCATTTCGTAATATTTTTGCTACTTGAGGAACGATTTATTCGAATTCTCAGTGAGTAGATTCAGTCAGATGGGTATTTGATTGTACAAACTCGTCACGTACGTCTGGTTTGTTTTTAAGATCGCTTAAGCAATATAAAAAAACGAAATGAGAAAACGGGAAATTATGACGTACGTGTAATATGGAGGAACTTTCGAAGCAAATCATTATTATAATTAATGAAATGCTGACATTGATATCGAATATTGGATATTCTCACGGATTCACATGTTTCAGTAAATTTCCTCGTATTTTGATGCAAAACTATAATTATTCCCCCCAGGCGATCTAAAGTCGTTAGGGATAAAACTGACCATCACGAATTTGAAAACTGAATCTCATTAATTAAATGTATTCACTGGGTCAACGTACAGTTAATTAAAAATCTTGAATGTTGACCATTGAACTAAATTTTAAAATAGACAGTTTGTTACTGTTATTTTAAATCTCACCAAAAACATATACGATGCAAAAAATTTGTCGAGTTCAAATAAGTGAAGTTCTTAAATCAAGGTTGTCCAAGTATAATGAAATAATAATAATGTAAATTAGTTTTTTACGAGTATTGAAAAATACATTAAAAGTTTTTTCAAATTTGAATTTGTGAAGAAAATTTAGAAGAATTATTTAGAAACAAAATGTTTAAATTGTAATAACTTGGCGGGGTTTAATCTATTTCTCAGCTCTAAATATCACTCAATTGATTTTCAGGGTCCTCTCCCGAGTAAAAATGCTTCGACTTGAGTTCGACTTGGCGCTGTCTTGAGTTCATCTCCAAGACATCGATGTCTGGCTGCGTCTCAAAACTGAGACGAGACATAACATTATGTCTTACTTTTATGATTTTAGCATGGTGATTTCAAGTCGGCGAAACTTGTCTCAAGACGAACATTCTGGACTCAGAAATGACACTGTTAACAATCATCACAATTCATAATATGCATTGGTATTGAAACATACGTATTTTCATTGTCTTGTTTTTATAATTATAAAAAAGAGTGCATTCTATACAAAAAATGTTGTTATTATACATTTTATTGCAACTTGTGTGGTTTCTCCATAAATTTATTTTGTTTATTTGCAACGTCATTTTTTTATGATTTAAACTGAAAATACACATACTAGTGTAAAGTGAATCGGAACAAATTTGTAGATATAATTTAGGCGAAAAATGTTGTTAAATAAAAAGTTATCGTAGCTTGTGTCATTTTTGCAAAAAGTAAATTTTTTATTTCTGATGCATTTTTATAACAATAGTTTATAACAAATTTGTAGATCTCTTTTGGCTGAAAAACTGTTGTCTTTTAATTTTTTTTTCGTCTCTTGTGTCATTTTTTAAAAATTTAATTTTTTTATTTTTATGCTTATTTTTCACGCTTGAAAAATATACTCGCCCTTTCTGAAAATTATAAATAACAAATTTGTACATCCACTTTGAGTGAACGAGTTTGCATATTATTTTTTTTCTTTCCTTCTGTCGTCTTCCAAAACATTACATTTTTTTATTTTTAGTGTTATTTTTCACGAATAAAACAAAAACTACATACGTATGTATGTATGTATGGCTGTCTGTGAGCACGATAACTTTAGAAAGAGTTGACCTTCCGGCTTGACCTTTGGTGTGCTCTTTTAGCCTTGTAAACGAAAGGCCAAGTTCGTTAGCCAGCCATTTTGGATAAAAATTCAAAAAGTGAGCGCATTTTGAAAATTTGTGAGGCCATTCTTTCCACAATTCGAAAACTATATGTGCATCCGTTCATAGCACTCAAAAATTCAACTAATTTATCCTAATTACATTTTTCGATAAAATGAAAATTTTCAGACTTACAGCATATTCAAAATCCAAAAGAGGAAACGAAAATTAACATTTTCAGCCAAACAACGCACCACACGAAAAAAAGTCGGATGAAAAAAGTGTTTCTTTTTGCACGCCCTACGGGATTAGCATAACGACTTTCTGAATTTGCGGAAAAATCGAAAATTCCCATTTTTATTTCACAAAATTTCTAAACCAAATATTGAGCGCGAAGCGCGAGTGCCTTGATGAGAATGTGTTCCTTAAGGTCGATAGAACCTTAAGTAAATTAGTTCTCCTTTTTATGTAAAATTGGCATAATTAAAACAAAAGCAGGTCATAACGATGAAGCTTATTAAGAGAGTATTTGCCGGCGAAACGCGTAATAGCGAGTACACGAAGTGCGAAAATCTAGAGGAACCGAGCTTCAAGCGTCAGGTAAATGTGTCCGAGTGCGTAGTGCGAGGTGAATACATTATAGAGCGCGAAGCGCGAGATGAATACAAAATCAAGCGCGAAGCGCGAGATCCAACGGGTGCGCGCCCTTGCAATATTTGGTCAAACATTGTTTTTATTTTTCGTTGAAAGTTTATATTTTTAACTGAAAATTTACCTATTTTACTTTTGTTTGAAGAATAATTGTTCCATGTTGAAGATTTACCTATTAAACTTTTCATTGAGAATTCATATTCTTTTGTTAAAAATTAAACTAATTTGTTAGATATTCATTTTATTGTTTGAAGATTGAATTCTTTTTTTGAATATTTTTGTTCTTATTTTCTTAAAAATTCATGTTTTTTGTTGTAAATTCCTCTGTTTAGGTGGTAAAGTGATCATCTAGATTAAAACTTGAACTGTTTGGTTAAAAGTTGAATCACTTTAGTAAACATAAATTTTATCACTTTAAAATACATTTCTTCAGTTGAAAACGTAATTATTATGATAAGAATTATTTTTTTAAACAATAATTGATTTCCACGAATAAACATTTAACTATTCCATCATTGGTGGAAAATTGATAATTTATAGTACAGTATTGAACAATTTGGTGGAAAACTTATGAATGTACAATATATATTTTGCGGATTCTTTCACTTTCATCAATGGCTCTTATTTGAATTGAATTTGTGTAGAACTGTGAATACTATTTTGTGTCTTCAAATAAGCGAGACGAATCATTCTATGAATTTAATTTAATTTTAATTAAATTTTTTCTAAATATAATTTAACTCAATTCGAGCTCAAAATTTGATAAAGTTCTTGAATTTTTACGTTATAATTTATTTAAAAATTACAATTATGCAGTTTAAATACAAATATCCTTGACCGTGATATTCTCTTGTTGTTACTCATTTCTCTCTCTCTCTCTCTCTCTCTCAATCTCTCTAACAACAAGTCCTCTCTTTTCTCACTTTGCTTTTCTCCCAATAAAATTATTTGATTTCATAATCATTTTCTTTATATTTGATTTTTTTCCAAAACTTGATGTGACCTCCACATAAATTATCAAGAATTTATGAAATTTTGAGTAAAATATTTTTTGATTCCAAAGTTTAGATTTTGCATCAACAAAAAATCAAGCTTTTTTTTACAAATTCTTTGTTTTTGGTAAAAAATTAAGCTTCTTGATTGAAAATTTAACTACTTGGTTAAAAATTAAATTATTTGGTTAAAAATTCATTGTATCAGTTAACTATCAATCTCTTTCGTAGAAAGTCAAAGTCTTTTGTTGAATATTTTCGAATACATTTTTTCAATTGCAAATTTAACTAGTCTATTGATTGGAAATTGTTCGTCTTTTCTGTTCAATATCCAACTGTTTGGGTAAAAATGAACCCTTTTGTAAAACATTTATATTTTCAGCCAGATAAATCAACTGTTATTTAGATAATTCATTTCTTAGTCTTCAAAATTCAACTGTTTTGTTTGAAGTTCTTTCTTTTGGATAGAAAATTCATCTATTTTGGTAGAAAAATTCTTGGTTGAAAATTTTAGTGATTTCCGTGGCAAATTCAATAATTTGGTTGAAAATGTATGTATTGTGTTGTAAGTTCTTAGTTTTTTGGTTGAAAATCTAACTCCCTGGTTAAAATTTATATTATTCTGTTAAAAATACAATCTAATAGTAGATTAAAGATCCATCTGTTTGGTAAAAGAATGAACTATTTTATTCAAAATAATATATCTTTTGTATGAAAATCAATTTTTTCAAACTACAAACTTAACTTGTCTATTTTTGGTTAATAATTAACTGAGTTTTGTTCGAAATTCAACTATTAGGTAAAAAGTAAATTTTTTGTGAAAAATTGGTGATTTTTTTATTTTGCAGAATTTAAAAAAAGTTCTGTGAAAAATTGGAATTTATTCAAAGATATTTTCAAGCTTCAGAAGTTATTAAAATATTCTAAAATAATGTATACCTTAGGAAGATTTCAAAAAATGTATAAGGCAAATGTAATATTTGTATTATTTTTACATTATCTCATATGCGAAGTTCGGAAACATAAAATAATTTGTCAACTTGTTTTTCAAAAAACGCAATCTGTACGGAAGTCGTGAGTTTGATGATTCGAACAAAATTTTTGCTTTGGAGTTCTGTACACCTTTTTCATAAAATTATGCATACAGTATAACTGCATACCTATAAAAAATGTATTCTTACGAAAACATGTTTCTTGATCTCTTTCATCGTTATTTAAAAGTTTTTATTTCATTATTATTATATTCTCCGATATTCGAAGCTTTAAAAATATGAGAAATGTATGAACTTGTTTTTCAAAAATTCCCAAACATTACCAAAGTCGTGTGTTTAAACAATTTTATCAATTAAACAAATTTTTCAATTTCTGCGTTCGAGTTCTGAACATATTTCCGATAAAGTTTAAAACAAAAGAAACCTGTATGCCACTGAAAAACGTATACGCAATGAAGAAAGTTACTTAAATTTTGCTGGTGTTTTAAAAAGTTTTAGGAATCATTTTCTTATTCGAACGTTATATAAACACATACATTTTCTTTAGTTTCTATTTAAAAAAAAAAGAGTGTGCCCTCAGAAGAAAACTAAGAAATCATACAGGTGTATCCTCCTAAATGTGAAAATTTTAATTAATAATTAAGATTACTAATGTATATCTTTACTTTTGACTTTGCTGGCTATATGCGGTTTCGAGGATTACGGGTTGTTCAAAAACCTGACTTTCAGATTTCGCAATCCCTTTAAGTCATTTAAATCTTTTGAAATCCTATAAAGTCGATTAAAATTTTTTTTAAATCCCTTGCAATCTTCGATAATACCCGTAACAATTGGATTCGAGCCTAAATTAAATTTTCAGCATTCTACACCTTATTAGAAGGAATCTAGAAAATTGCAACAAAAAACTTTGATAAATTACTGAATTAAAATAAATCGCAGAGAAAATTTCAGAGGATTTTTGCAAATGAGCACGAGCTCGAATTATGGTCAGGAGTAGATAGTGAATCACATGAGAAGATTTCAAAAACAAATTTTATTCAGATTCCTAGAATAAATTAAAATGATTTATCATTTTTGGAAATAAATTTCAAGCAAATGCTTAAGAGGATTACAAAAAATTTATATAGAAGTCTATGCAAAATTTTTGAAAAAGTTCATGAAAAACTTGGATATAATAAAGATATTTAGAAGGTTTGAAAGTTCTCAATATATTTAAAAATAATTTGAGCTGTAAGAAGAATTAAAAAAATTTAAGGCAAATAAATTGTTTTAATTAATTTTAGCTCATGCAATATGCGAAGTTCAAAAAATATAAAAGTTCCTTAACTTGTTTTCCAAAAAAGAAACAATCTGAAGGAAAGTCGTGATTTTGATATTTTTAAAATTTTTGCGTTGGATTTCTGTATATCTTGCGAATAAAATTTAATGTATAATAAAGCTACATACTGACAGTTTTCGCATACTAATCTTTTGCGGCATTATTACCAGGTTTCGAAAATATTTTTATATTTTTTATATCATTCGACATACGAGTTTTCAATAATACAAATATTCATCAGCTTGGTTTTGAAAAATTTCCAATCTTTACAAAGTTGGTGAGTTTAATGTTTTTTTTTTTCTAATTTCCGTGAATCTTTTCTATAAGATGTGACATAAAATAAAAACAATACAATTATACCTCTGAAAAATGAACTTTCAGTAATATTTTTATTATTTTTACATTATCTGATACACCAGGAATAAAAAAAAAAAATGTATGAACTTTTTTTTTTTAAAAGTGTGCACTAAAGTCGCGAGTTTGACTACGCATTTGACTATAGAAAATATGTCGGTACTTGGAAAGGATTCGTTATCTTTTTCGTCATTATTGAAAAGTTAAAAAAAATATATTTTTACTCATCCCATATACGAGGTTTTAAGAACTAAAAAATTAAATAGGTTATGTAAAAAATCTTGATCTCTACCAAACTCGTGCGTTTAAAATTTGCTCAAGTTTCTGCATTAAGTTCTTCACGTCTTATCCATAAAATTCAGTATACGATAAAACAGTATACCTATAAAAAATGTGTGCTGACCAAAACATTTTTCTCTATTTCTTCTGTCGTTATTCAAAAGTTTTGTATTTTAAAATCGTTACAATATTCGACATGCAAAGTTTTAAACATATACAAAATTTATGAATGTTTCTGATAAAGTTTAGCACACATAGAACTGTATGCCACTAAAAAATGTACTTGTACTAGACAAAGTTTTTTTTGTGTCTTTGAGAAGTTTTAGTAATCTTTTCCTCATTCTTACGTTATATTAGAACGTACTGTGACCCGTTTATTTCAGTTTCCAATAAAAAAAGTGTGTTCTCATGAGGAAATTAAATAATCATAAATGTGTGTGGTCTTAAATGTATAAATTATAATTATAGATGAAAATAACAATCTATATCTAGACTTACGACGTTGCTGACTATATTCAGTTTCGTAGATCCGAAGCTGACCCAAAGCAGAACGTTTAGTTTCAAAAATTCCTCAAAATCATTGAAATCATCGAAAGCCCCATAAGATCGTTAACATTTTTTTAAATTTCTTTTAATCTCTTAAAATACCCTGAAACCTTACAGATCTTTCAAAATTCTATGAAATATTCTGAAGTTTTTCAAACTATATACATGAAAGAAATGTAACTATTATAATAGATATTGCTTTGCTATTAAAATCGAACAAAATTGGGTATCAGGGCTATCCGACTCAAAAAAGAAGTATTATTGAAATATCAAGTAACAAGTAACTTTGATAATTTCAGCTGATATTGGTTCATTAACAAAATGAAGACCTGCAAGAGACGTGAAGTGTCACTCTTTATAATTGCCATTATTGTTTCTTTTGTGGCAAACAGTCATCAAAGCTCATGTGCGATCAAACAAGTGAACGTTGTAAGTGAAATAGAGTTTCATGTAACATTTTACAACATTTTTGTGTAAAAGTCGATTTTTGAACTGGGTTTCATTCAAAGAAGGTGAAAGCAATTCATGAAAAGTGAAAAATTCGAATGCCTTAATATCTACATATCTTTCAACTTTCTGCACAATCTGCAGTGCCATTACTTAAGTTGAGAATAAAGTAAATTTTTAGATTTAATGTGATATGATATCTAATATTTCAAGCAAGCAATTTCAACATTCATTTTCAGCTCAAAACAGTAACGGTTCAGTAATGTAACAGTGGGTCAAAATTGAAAACGTAACTCATCTTCGAATTTTTGTGTTATGCCATATTAAGTAGTATACATATATCTAGTAATAACTATTTTAAGGGACTTATAGTTTTAGTTTAAAAATGTAATATTTATCCTTTTCAATAAGCTCCTTCGACATGGAGATCGTACCTCAGATAAATTATATACATTGTTACCGTACTCGCAGAAAGAATTTTACCCATATGGTGCGGGTGCACTAACCAATGTGAGTAATTTTCTTCATTAAACTAGATTACTTCCCTTGATCAAAGTGAAAATTAAAAAACAATTGTATTACTTTTAAGATTCGTATTTCTTAACATAAACCACCTATGGTTTGATTTAGTTGTAGCATAATATAATGTAGTTTCTTTGCTCAAATTGAAATTTTGCTTTTTTCTGTGTGTACTAGAGTAAGGATTTACAAAGTTGAAGAATTAGCCATCAACATTATTAATTCAAAATGCATTATAATATTTCTCAGAGTGGCAAGAACAGAGCTTATCATTTTGGTACTATTCTTCGAAAAAAGTATCATGATTTTTTGGGTACTACTTATTTGACAGAAGATGTTCAAGCCCTTAGTTCAAATTATGATCGTACGAAAATGACCCTTCAACTCGTTCTTGCGGGATTATACCCCCCAAATCGCCTGCAAAAGTGGAACGCGGATTTGAACTGGCAACCAATTCCCTCAAATTATAATCTGGAGACCCAAGACTACATATTCCAACGAAGACATATATGCCCAGGGTGTGTTATGTTCATCTTTTAGGAGTCTGATTATTTTTGATAGTTTGTATCATAATATAGACAGGTATACCTATCTGAATTATTTTGTTCAGAATTCTTGAGAAATTCGATTGTGACTCATAACACAGGCCAAAAAATATCAGTTATTTTTGTAACCGAAGACTGGACTAGGTAACCCCAAAGGATTTGGATACCTTGAAAACGAATGCGTTCTACAAATCTTTTCTGTACGTCGGAATTTTAAGATATCTTAACTCAAAAATGAAAATAAGCATTTTCATCCTTTCATTCCCATTCCGGATCATTCCTAACAATTTTTTTCCAAAACATTGTATATTAGCAATGTCAGATTCATACTGGAAAACAAGCAAAGAAGTGAAGAGAACGAATAAAATTTTGTTATTCAATTAATAAAGGGTTTAGTGTTTAAATATTTTTGAGTTTATATATCAGACGCATCAAATCGGTTCAGGATGATTCCTAATCGGAATAAGAGGGAAAAAGAAGCACTGGAGGATGGTGTAAGCAGTTTTGAAGCAGGAAATTTTTGTTTGTTTTATAACGTTTCAAATGTAGCCAGAATTGATCATTTTTTTACTTTTAGGTTAGGATATCTCGAAATCCTGACGTATAGAAAATATTTCTGCAATTGATTCGTTTTCCAGACTTTGAAGTCCTTCGGGATCACCTATTTTGGTTTCTGGGTACAAATTTTGTCGACACTTGTCATGAAAATTCTATTTCAAAGAGAGAAAGTTATTTGGTCTAGACATTGTACTAATGTTCAAAATATATTATTTCGTAGGTACCTCGCTGAGAGAGAAAACATATTACGAAACCCAAAAATTGCACAGAAAATATCAACCTTTGATAACCTAATGAAGAATATGACACTTTTGACGGGGGAAAACATGACGGAAATGGAAGATCTATACTCACTTTATGCCAATTTTGTGGCCCTGGAAGCAATGGGTTTGGAACTCCCGAACTGGTCAAAGAATATTTTTCCTCAAGGCCAATTATTTGATGCAATGTTATTGAGTTTAGAAATACAGAATTACAATAATGTAATGAAGAGATTGAATGGAGGTAAAATGTTTCCCGAATCTGATTTCACTTATAATTAATTTCAAACCGACTATTTTTAAACAAAAGAGGGACAAAGAGTGACTACAGTCACATTCATGATTCTGTTTAAAGTTGACATAAAATTAATAATTTGTTAAGTTATTATTCGATTTTGACAATGATAGGAATTTTGCAACAAATGGGGTAAAAATATTTTCAGAAACTTAAAGCAATACTATTCAGTATAAAAAATAAGAGTTTCTGAATCTTAATTATTTCTATTTGTTAAAGCAAAATAGTGATAATAAATATTTATTTCAGGAGGAATTCTACGCCAAATTTTGGAGAATATGATGCGATTGAAAAAAGATTCTGGAGAGACACCCAAGATAAATTTATACAGTGGTCATGATGTCAATGTGTTAGCTCTTCTTTCATCTCTCAACTTAGCAAAACCACATTTACCAGCATTTGGAAGTGCTGTTATAATGGAACTTCTTTCCATGAACGATGACTACTATGTGAAGGTAGGTTCAAAAAAGTACCGTATGGGTAGGGCCTCCTACTTATTATTACTTCGTGCTTCTTACCGATGGATCAAAATAGTCGAATTGCTCAAATGACATTTTTCTTATTGCACGATGATAAAAAAATCTTATTTATGTCGATAAAAACCCATTTGCCGCATAGTCGGTCACTACTTCCAATTGCACAGAATGGTTAGGGCAGTTTTTGATCTGATACATGACAACGATAAAACAGAAATCTCAGTCACCAAGCTGCTGTTCGCAGAAGCTTCTCCAATGTAGAAATTTCATGGAGAAGGTTCCACAATACTGAAACGATGGTGGCTGTGTTGACTTGCACTTTTCTTTCCTCCATATCCACTTTATTCACCATCGTTGACATGGGTCGGACTGGGTAGATGAACGATGACGTTACCAATTCTGGTCTTTGCCACCAAAGTGAAAAATAAGCTAAGTTCTGTACAGAAATACCTGGTGATGCACAATCAGTTGAATTGCTCGCCGATGGTGCATAATGCACTTGCGCTGAAGAGAGCGTCCTTTGAATTTCAGACACCCGATTCGCTTTAGAGGTCTTCCATCTCGTGAGCTATCATTTTATCCAGACCAGAGTAGCAGTTAAATCGCTTAATGAATATACAAGAAAATCCAGTTAGCAAGCCTGTTGTACATACTGCATCGATTGAACCAATCAATCTGCTCCACCATAATAAACACTGGGCTAAACCAACCTAGGGGATTAAAAAGTTGGACTATCTGGCTGAGATCTGATCGGTTTGATGCAACAGGCACACAAGCTCGTAGAGCGATATCTAATGTAAAGACAGCTTTCTCCGGATTTAAATCACGACTTAATATTTTAACAGATTGTTGAGTTGAAAGAGACTTGCTTTGCGATGAAGTCTGATCATCTTCTGGTACTTTCTTTAGTAATTTAGATTCAACTAATTCAACTTAATTAATTATTGATCCACATTGAAAAGGCAAAACTGCCCATTATAAATGGCTGATGTAACTGATTCGCAAGAAGTATGCCTTCGTCAAATGTCCCTTGATAAATTGCTTTAGCGACAAGGAGATAGTGTTGCCCCTCATCGGTCGCGAGTTACTGTAGACAGCGAAGAGCAAGAAAAGTTGCACATGATAATCCATATATGCCTGTTGTCATATGAAAAGTTTCAATTGGGTTCTCGGGTGATTTTCTCAACGCGATCATTTGAAGATCTTGGTCATCTCGATGCACCTGAATCTGTATGTTTGTTCACAGATTTGGTATCACTTGGGGATTCCAGCTGAGATGAAGGAGATGAAAATACCCGATTGCTCAACACCATGCCCATTGGATAGACTTTTAAACTTGACGCAGAGCGTAATTCCATCTGACGAAGAATTCAAATGTGTTTAGAATACTAATGCAAAAACTGTTTATTGATGCGGAAAAGAAATAAGAATATCAACTAATAATTAAAAAATCTTATATTGTGATCCCGAATTAAAGTGACTGATTTGACATCCAGATACTAATGATGAATACATCTTCTTTATTCGATCTTTCAATGGGTTATCAAAGAGTTTTTCTTTTCAAAGACCCAGATGGGGGAAAAGCTAGGAAATTCGGAATTTTGTAACACGTCAGTACTTAAGAGTAGAGCTTTCAAATAATATGTAAAAAGTGAATAAAAAGTTTAAATGACCAGAAAAAACCAAATTTTTTTAGCACTTATCTAAGAGAAGATACCTATGAAGAATAATAAATTGCTGAAACAACTATTTTTGTTAACTTGCATTATTTGTTACTCTACTATCTCCCTATAAATTATATAGTTACTTAAATTCTTTGTTACTTTTTCAAATTGAAAGCATTTTGAAAAATATGTGTTTATTTCTATAATTGTGAAGAACACAAAGACCGAGAGTTTTTTCAAATATTGAAATTAAAAAAAAATTGTATTATTTTTGTCATAAATGAAGTAAGCTAAAGTAGACGATTTGTTAACATTTTTCCTATTTTTCCACATTCGAGGCAGTGAATTGCAAATACCTTATGTAGGTCTAGATCACCATATTTTTCTCTCATTGTTTCAATAAAGACAAAAATGTTTCACAATCTTTTGCTTCAAAAATGGTAAATCTCTGAATAAACGAAATTTGTTTTCCTCATGATTTTGCAAGCTAGAAAAAGTGCCTAATAATCTAGAACGCCAAATCAGATGGCTACTGGTATATATACGCAGTATTATTTTCATGAAAATTCATTAGTTACATCCATCTGGGAGATTTTTTCTAATTTTTCTAATTGAAGAGTTCACATTTTGTGAGTATAATGATATATCTATAACATAAAGTGCATTTTTAATTGTATATTTATTTTCTATTTGAAATCATTCAAGTTAAGATAACAGTTTCTCTCCTGTAGCAATAGTGCTCTCTAAATTATTAACCAGATAAACTTTATGTTTGAATTATTTTTCTGCTTACAACTTTTTTCCTTTATTTTGTTCATAGTGCATGTGTTCTAACTTATAATAGATTTTTCATAAAAAAATTCAAATTTTTAATCAAAAAAGACAACCTCCCCTAAAATTGTTCTAAAATTATAAATATTTTCGGATATCTAATAATTTTTATATTAAAGTTAAAATTAAAAAAAGCGCAATAACGGAATTCAAAATCATGTGAGCTTTCAAATTTTTTTATATTAAATGAAAACAATTGCATTACAATAGAATCATTTCTGTTCAAACATACCAAATCTCAACGCAAAACACCAACATAACCCAAAATTGTCAAAAAATTATGAACATTTTCCATAGTTTTTTCAGATTTTAAATTTTTTACTCACTCATTGTTTAAATGATTCAGTTTTTAATATGAATTATTTTTAACTCAAAATATCGCTCTCTGAAAAATAGATGTGTCAAGATAATCTCGAAAAAACAGTGAGAAACAATGTCAGATTTGTGTGCATGACAGAACTGAAAAATTTTAAGATATAAAAATGTCAAATTTGATTATTATATTTTCAGTTAAAATAATTAATTCCGGAAAAAGAAAAAAGGAGTTTTCAAGAAATAGTAACAGTTGATATTTTTATCACAAAATATTTTAATCTTCAATCAAAAACTGTTACATTGAACCAAAAAGTACAAATTTTTAAGAAAGGAATTGAATTTTCAACCAAGAAAGATTTTTCAATTGTTATGAAGACGAATTTTTGAAAAAAATTAATTCGTGCCACAAAAATATGCATTTTCTACCAAAATAATTAAAGTTTTGGTTTGAAAAAACGATTATTCAACAAACTATCTGAATTTTCAACTGAGCAAGATCAATATTCTGGCAAGTATGGAATAGCTACAACTTTATTAAAAAAGATTGAACCAAATAGTTGAATTCTCAACCCTGAAGATAAATTTTATACCAAAAAAAGACAAATTGTCAAGAAAATAGTACAGAAATTCATTTTCAACAAATAGAAAACGAATTTTCAACAAAATTTGCTTTATTTTCAACCAAAAAAATTAAGTTTTAACTAAAATAATGCATCTTCAATTTAAAAAATACATCTCAACCACATAGTTGAATTTTCTACCGAGGAGATGAATTTTCTACCAGAAAAGACAAATTCTCAAAACAGTGAATGAATTTTTAACCAAAAAAGACAGATTTTCCACAAAAAATAGAATATTCTAGAAAAAATGGAACAGATGCATTTTTAGTACAGCAAATTCATTTTCAACAAATAGAAAACGAATTTTCAACAAAATTTGGTTTATTTTTAAACAAGAAAATAACATTTAACTAAAATAATGCATCTTCATTTAAAAAAATACATTTTTAACCACATAGTTGAATTTTCAATGCAGAAGATGAATTTTCTACGAAAAAAACACATTCTCCAATATGTAAATGAAATTTTAACTAAAAAAGACAGATTTTCAACAAAAAATATAATAGTCTAAAAAAAATGGACCACATAGTTGAATTTTCAACCCAGAAGATTAATTCACCACAAAAAAGACAAATTTTTAACAAAATAGTTTTTAACCAAATGAAATAAATCTTTCACGAAATATATAATTTTTCAACTAAATATATGAACTTTTGATGAAAGAGATGAAATGCATATGAAATAAAAATTTTCGAGGAAAACTGGAGCAGTTACATTCTTAGTTAAAAAATTAATTTTCAATAAAAAAAGAAATCTTCAACCTATGAAATAAAATATCAACCAAGAAGATTAATGTTTTACTGAAAAATACTAATTTTTACTAAAATGCATGCATTTTTAACCGAATATTGTAGTTTTAAACGGAATGTTCAACCTAATAGTTGAATTTTCAACCACAAAGATTAATTTTTGCCAAAAATGACAAACTTTTCACAAAGGAGATGTATTTTCAATTGAAAAAGTTAGATTTTTAACAAAAAATAAAATAGTTTAATTTCCAGTTAGAAAAATACATTTTCAAGTAAATAATATAATCTTTCAAACAAAATAGTTGAGGTTTTAAACAAACAAATTAACTTTATGCCAAACACATTAAATGTCTAAAAAAAAATTTCGCAAAAAAATTTGGTCAAATTCTTCATTGAAAAATTGATTTTTAATGCAAAAAGAATAATTCGTATCCATTGAAATGAGTTTGGAAACTCATTTTAATGGATAAAACCATTCTTTTTGGTTGAAACCAAAAACAATTATTTTATATTGAAAAAATAATACTTTTAAGCAGAACACATGCATTTAAACGAAATATTTCAAATTTTAATGGAATCTTCAAGCGAATAGTTAAACTTTCAACCTAACTGATAAATTTTTAACCAAAAAGGTGAATTATTCAGGAAGAAGATTAATTTTCCAGCACAAAAAACAAAATTTGAACAAAATGTAGAAATATGAAACGATTTTTAAATATTTAATAATTAATTGATTATGAATTATTTGATAATTAATTATTAATGAATTAATGGATAATTAATTATTAAGGAAGCAATTGATAATTAAGCATACATTAATCATTGAATAATAATTTTGAAATATTATGAATGAATTAATAATGAATTATTACATAATTATTAATTAATTATGGATCATTATTAATTCGATTAATTAAGATATTGCTAATTCAGTATTTGAAAGCAAATAATTGCTTAATGCAAATAAATAAATTTACATAGGGCTATATAAATATATATGATTAAAAAAAGGTTGCAAAGATGTAAAAATAAAAAATAAATAAGTTTGATAAATCGGCGCGATGGTTATATCATTTTTATCTTTACTGAAACGATAGAAAAGTCATCGTGACATTAAAAACGTGACGTATATGAAAATGTTGATTTTTAAAGAACAGCAATAGCACAATCTAGAATCATTCTAGTTTGTAAATGTTGTTATTTTAATAGAAAAAAATTGCATTTAAATATAATCGTTTCTGTTTGAAAATACGAACTTGCGATGCAAAAAGGAAAATTGACCTGGAATTGTCAAAAAATTGTGAATCTTCTGGGAAACCTAATTATTTTCACATACAAATTTTAATACTTTAAGAAAAACCATCATACATTACCTAATATTTTGAACTTTAAATTTTGTTAATTCAACTAAAAATCATTGGATATAAATATAATCATTTTAACATAAAAATGCCAATTTTCGATTTTTTTTATAATAAAATAGTAATAATTTCCGACAAAAAAACACTGAAATATCATAACAGAATTTTAAATTTTCTTAAAAATGTAATTTTTCTTGTTTTTAGATGCACAAAAGCATTAAGAAGCGCAAATGCTTCCTAATTTTCGTCATGTTATCTATAGGTCTTATTATTTACAAATATTATTTGTAGATTACATTTGTTCAAAGGTTTTCAACAACAATGACTGCAAGATTTTCAAGATATATCCTTGCACTACTTTCTTTGATAGAAAATGATTGTTTGTTATTTATTCTCTTGAACTGTTTAATTTTTCAAGTAAAGTATTTTCAGTATTTATTTTAATTTAAAAAACATGAAAACTGGAAGTTCTTTTAAATTTATGTCAAAAAATATGTTATGTAATAAAAATTTAGTATAGGATACTACTGGTTATTTTATAATCACGTATTATGTAAATTAATGTCCTGCATGGACGAAAAAAGATGAAAATAAAATTAATTGTTTGTGAAAATTTTCCTTAAAGTTTCCAAAGAAGTAAATTCATGTAATAAAATTCAAAGTTTTGCACACGATTGAAGCCAAAAAAAGCTTTAAATTTTAAATTTAAATTTATCATAATGAATCATCGTGAAAGCATTAAACTTATTATTTCATTCATAATTAATTTTTTACGTCGAAGATTCAGACAAGTGTTTAAACTTAATCCACTTTCTTAAAAATTAACTATTTTGTTTGAAGATTACAAAAAGACAAGTTTTATGTGGATCCAAAAAAGATAAATTTTTAAATAGACGATGCGACTTGTTTAAGAAATATTGAAATTTTTTAACCCGAAAATATACATTTCCAACAAAAAAGTTTGAGTTTATAATAACATAGTTATTCTTCGTGAATAAATTAATTTGGTCATACAGTCGTATAAAAGGCAATGGATTCAGATGTCAAAGAATCAAAATTTATTTGTCATGTTTAACCGACGTACGTTTCGACCTAACTCAGAAAAAACGCAACTATCTAGTATTAATATAGAAGAAATTTTGATGAAAATTAATCCGTTTTGTTGAAAAATTGTATTTTTTGGTAGAAAATTAATTAATTAATTGATTAAAATAAGAAAATTAATAATAATCAATTAATTGATTAATTTGGTAGAAAATTAACTTAATTAATTCTTAGTTCAATTTTTTGTTGTTGAAAATTCAGATTTTTTGGTTGCAACTTGATCTACTTTGTTGAACATTGAATTTTTTTCAAAAGTATACTTTTTTTTAAAAAGAGGCCTTTTTGGTTGTGGATTCAACTATTTTGTTGAGAATTATTCTTTTTTTTTTAATTTCACTTTTTTTTATTCGAAATTATAATCTTTTTTTAGTTGTAAATTCAACTATATGGTAAAAAATTCATGTATTTGTTTAAAAATTCATCTTTCTTGGCAGAAAATTAATTTTATTTCTTAAAAATTCACCTCTTTCGTTGAAAGTTAAACTATTCGGCTTGGAAATTATTTTCTTTAACTAAAAATTAAACTTTTCAATTTTCAATTGTGAATTAATAATTTCTATTTGAAAATTTAAATACTAGGTTGAAAATTTATGTTTTTGTTGAAAATCCAATTACTTGGTTACAAATTCAGCAATTTTTGAAAGTCATTTTCTTTTTTAATTTAACAAGCTCGATAGAAAATTGAAATATTTGGTTGACAATTAACTCTTTTGTTGAAAATTAATCTGTCTAGCTGAAAATTCGTATTTTTTATTAAAAATTTAATCTTTTTGGTTTGAAATTAATTTTTGTTTGAGAATCTCCTTTTTGGTTGAAAATTCAATTATTTTGAGGTAATATTTTTGGTTAAAAATGTAACTACTTCGGTTGATAATTTAACTGTTTGGTTGACAATTAACTTTTTTGTTGAAAATTTATCTTTTCCTTGAAAATTGAACTATTTTGATTAAAAATTATTTTTCAACTGAAAATTTAACACTTTCATGTTTAAATGTAAATTAATCCTCTTAATTTGAAAATTCAACTAATTGGTGACAAATTAATGTATTTTGTTAGAAATTTGTATTTTTCTGAAAATTAATACTCTTGCTTGAAAATTTATATTTTTAACTTAAAATTGAACAATTTTGGTGAAAAATGTAATCATTTTTGAAAATTCGTTTTTTTTTAATTGAAAATTTAAATAATTGGTTGGAAATTCGTTTTTCTCGCTAGAAAATTAATCTTCTCGGATGAAAATTCATGTTCTTGTTGAAAATTATATTATTTGGTTAAACATTCAAAAATTTTTTCAAAGTAATTTTATTGTTACACAATTTAACTGCTTCGGTGAAAAATTCAACTTCTTTGTTCACAAGCAACTTTTTTTGTTGAAAATTAATCTATTTTGTTGAAAGTTCTTATTTTTTGGTACAAAATTAATCTTCTTGGTTAAAAATACATTTTTTGTTTTTGAAAATTGAACTATTTAGTTAACACTTAATCTGCCTTGTTGAAAATTTAACAATTTTGTTAAAAAGTATCCCATTATGGGAAATATTCCCATTATTAATTGAAAACGATATTAGAAAAAAACTGAAAGCGAAATTTAGAAAAGAAACTCAGGCCGAAATTGTTTATTTAACAAAAGTTATTTAGGGTTTTATGTTTTTGCTTTCTCTTTAAGTAAAACACAAAATTTTAAATATCGAATATTAAATAAATAATAATACTAATTCAAAATTAAATAATAAAATCCTTTAATTCTTGTGAAATACCGTCGAATCTCTTAAAATGGTTGGTACCGCTATGGGAATACCTTGAAAATTTATTTAATTTAATTTCCAAATTTTCTTCATGATGTCTAAAAGAGTAGTATACAATCAGGTGGTATTTTATTACAGATATAATTTTGTATTCGGAACGCGCAGTGGGGTGGTGGTCGTGCGGTGGGCGAAGGCGATGTAATGGTCTTGCGGTGGCCCACGGTATCGGTGGTCGTGCGGTTGCCGACGGAAGTGTTCTGAGCACGCAGTGGCTTATTGCTGTTACCTCAACTATTAACGTTGACCCTATAATCCCCATAATTGAGAATTTTGTTCAGTTTTCCCCTTTTTTTGAAGCTGCAATTGATTTTTCAAAAATGATAGGAAACTGCTGAACAGATTATAGAATTTGAACGTGAGTTTCAAGAAGCAGCAATTTTAGAAGATATCGAAAAAAAAGGAAAGGTATTACAAAATTATGAGATTTTTTAGAGCCTGTTGTAAAATTATGTAAGGAAGCTACAAAAAGTTTTCAATTCATTCAACAAGCATTGAAAAATACGCTGAACATAAATCCGACACTCATGATCAACGAAATTAGAAGTATCTTAGAGTAAGAAAAAAGACGAATGCAAATTGTCAACGATTTGTGGAAAAAAATATATAAAAACGAAAAGCTAACATGATTGAAGCAACAGTGTCGAGAAGGAGAAAAAAATCAATTAAGATAACTTTGTTCATATAACATATAATTTACCACGTCATTAAAGAAATTATGAGTGGCTTTAAAAAATTACGATCCAGAGAAAAAAAAATTGTCGACAGTTTGCGCAAAAAAAAGAAAAATTAAAATCGGGCATGGCTAAATCAACTGTGTCGCGAAAGAGAACAAAAAAAATTATTCACACTTATTTGAGATATTTTTATAGCTATTTCTTTTTTGCGAAATCTCTTTGTAAAATCAGATGGTATTTTAAAGTAACATATAATTTAGTCTTCGGAGCGCGTGGTCGTGCGGTGGACGATGGTGATACAATGGTCGTGCGGTGGCCGATGGCGTGGTCGCGCGGTCGAAGTTGTGAATCAGTGGATTGTAGAATTAGATGTGAGTGCGAAATTGGAGGGTGAAGAAGGTCGGGATCTGGAAAGACGAAGTATCCAAGAAAAAGAGCAGAAAGACGTAAATAAAAAAATAAATATCAATAAATAAGAAAGTGTATTTGTTATTAATGAAAAAAATGTTGCTTTCGCTGAAATCGTTCGTTAAAAGATTCTCGTTCTAGCTGGAAGCCTAAAGGCTATTTAAAAAAAAAATACATCAAAATCCTTAGAAAGTTGAACTTTCGAACGATTTTTTTTTGTAAAGAAGTCGGAAGAAACAGGTTGCTCGATCTAAACAAAACATTCCTAATTTTTTAATGATTATTCATTTTGAATATTTATTTTCGTATAAATCATATTTTCACCTGTTTGAATATGACATGTTTTTCGGATTTAATACAAGTTATTTTATTTCAATTTATTTATTTATATTATTAATTATTATTTATTTATTTTAATTTAAATTATTTATTATGTATTACATTTTTAATTTCCTATAAGGATATTTTAAAATTAAAATTCGAAATTTTTTTGAAAAATGTCCAAAGACCAACGCCATTTCCATAATCTTTTCTGTTTCTTAATTACGCTGGTATTTTTAAATAAAAGAAAAGCCATATTTTTAAGGTTTTGTAGACCCGGGCAAGAATCCTTATAGTTCCGGTCAGTCGTCGTCCGTCGTAATTTTTCACAAGAGGGGAAGTGAGGGAAAACAAGCAAAGGGGAAGCGAGGGGAAGGCAGATGTGGGAAGGGGAATCAGGAGAGTAAAATGAGGGGAAACGAGGAGAGGGACAGTAGGGGAAATAAGGTGAGGTGAATGAGGGTAGGGGGAATTATTTGAGGGGAAATGAGGTTAGGGTACGTAAGGGAAGTGAGGAAAAATGTGGAGAGAAATATCAGAGGAACTGAGGGGAAATGAGGGATGGGAAAGTAGGTAAACGATGGGAAACGACGTAGGTGAAAGTGGGGAAATTATGGGAAATAGGGGGAAGTTATAGGGGAATGAAGTTATGGAAAGTAGGAGGAGTAATGTTTAGGGAAATGAGGGGGTGGGGGAATTGAGGGGAATTTGGGAAAGGGTAGTAGGACATGAATGAAGTGTAGGGTGTGAAGAGGAAGTAAGGGAAATGAGGGGAAGGTAAGTAAGGGGAAGGAAAGTGAGGGAAAAAAAGGAAAATTAGGGATGGGTAGAGAAAATAGGAGAAGGGGAGTGAGAGATAATAAGGGGTGGAGAAGTAGGGGGAATAGAGTTTCTGAAGAGAGGGGAAAGGAGGGAATAGGAAGAGGAAGTAGGGAAAGAAATGGGAAATTAGGGGAAATGTAAAGGAGACGAAGTATGGGGAGTGAGAGTCAAAGCAGATAACAGCATTTCTTGTTTTAAAAGACATGTTTTTAGGATTTAATTTGAGTTATTTTATTTTAATTTATTCCTTCATATTATGATTTATTATATATTCATTTCAATTCCAATTATTTATTATGTATTAAACTTTAAATTTAATTTCCTACAAGGATATTTTAAAATTAAAATTCGAAACTTCTTTTAAAAATGTCCAGGGGCCAACGCCGTTTCCATCATCTTTTTTGTTTGTTAATTACGTTGGTATTTTTAAATAAAAGAAAACCCATATTTTTAAGGTTTCGTAGCCCCGGGCAAGAATCCTTATCGTTTCGGTCAGTCGTCGTCCGTCGTAATTTTTCACAAGAGGGGAAGTGAGGGAAAACGAGCAAAGGGGAAGCGAGGGGGAGGAAGATGTGGGAAGAGGAATCAGGAGAGTAAAATGAGGGGAAACGAGGAGAGGGTAAGTAGGGGAAATAAGGTGAGTCGAATGAGGTTAGGAGGAATTATTTGAGGGGAAATGAGGTTAGGGGAAGTAAGGGAAGTGAGGAGAAATATGGAGAGAAATATCAGAGAAACTGAGGGGAAATGAGGGGTAAGGAAGTAGGGTAAAGATCGAAAATGAGGGGAGTGAAAGTGAGGAAATTGTGGAAAATAGGGGGAAATTATAGGGAAATGAAGCTATGGAAAGTAGGAGGAGTAATGCGAGGGGAAATGAGGTGGTGGGGGGGATTGAGAGAAATTTGGCAAAGGGTAGTAGGACATGGATGAAGTATAGGGTGTGAAGAGGAAGTATGGGAAATGAGGGGGAGGTAAGTGAGGGGAAAGTAAGTGTTGGAAAGCAAGGAAAATTAGAGATGAGTAGAGAAAGTAGGAGAAGGGGAGTGAGAGATAATAAAGGATGGAGAAGTATGGGGAATAGTGTTTCTAAAGTAAGGGGAAATGAGGGAATGGAAAGAGGATGTAGGGGAAGAAATGGGAAATTAGGGGAAATGAAAGGGAGAGGAAGTATGGGGAGTAAGAGTCAAAGCAGACAACAAAATTTCTTGTTTTAAAAGACATGTTTTTCGGATTTAAGTTAAGTTGTTTTATTTCAATTTATTTATTTATATTATTAATAATTATTTATTTATTTGTATCATTAATTATGATTTATTTACTTAATTTTAAATTTAATTTCCTACAAGGATATTTTAAAATTAAAATTGGAAACTTTTTTGAAAAATGTCCACGGGCCAACGTCGTTTCCAGCATATTTTTTGTTTATTAATTACGCGGGTATTTTTAAATAAAAGAAAATTCATATTTTTAAGGTTTTATAACCCCGGGCAAAAACCCTTATAGTTCCGGTCAGTCGCCGTCCATCGTACTTTTTCACAAGAGGGCAAGTGAGGGAAACTGAGCAAAGGGGAAGCGAGGGGGAGGGAGATGTGGAAAGGGGAATCAGGTGAGTAAAGGGAGTAAAGTGAGGGGAAACGATGAGAGGGAAAGTATGGGAAATAAGGACAGGGGAATGAGGGTAGGAGGAATTATTTGAGGGGAAATAAGGTTACGAGAAGTTAAGGAGGTGAGGAGAAATGCGGAAAGGAATATCAGAGTAACTGAGGGGAAATGAGAGGTGGGGAAGTAGGGTAAACGATGGGAAATGAGGTGAGTAACAGTGAGGAAATGATGGGAAATAGGGGGAAGTTATAGGGGAATGAAGTTATAGAAAGTAGGAGGAGTAATGTGAGGAAAAATGAGGGAAGGAAAATTGACGGAAATTTGGGAAAGGGTAGTAGGACATGGATGAGGTATAGGGTGTGAAGGGAAGTAGGGTAAATGAGAAGAAGGTAAGTGAGGGAAAGTAAGGAAAATAAGGGATGGGTAGAGAAAGTATGGGAAGGGGAGTGAAGGATAATAAGGGATGGAGGTGTAGGGGGAATAGTGTGTCTAAAGTGAGGGGAAATGAGGGAATGAGAAGAAGAAGTAGAGGAAGGAATGGGAAATTAGGGCAGGAAAATGAGGGGAAACGAAAGGTAGAGGAAGTATGGGGAGTGAGAGGAAATAAGGGAGAAAGTAAGGGGAGGGAAATTATTGGTAATGGGGTAAGAGGAAGTCAGGCGAAGAAGGGCAAATGAGTGGAGAGATAATAGGCAAAATGGTGGGTGCAAAAGTTGTTGAAGTAGGATACATGATGGGAAATAAGAAGAGTGAAAGTGGAATATTCTGGTAAATCGGGGAAGTTATAGGGGAATGAGGTCAAGGGATGTTGGGGACGTGATATAAGGAGAAATTAGGGGAGGAATATTAGGTGAAATTAGGGGAGGAATATTAGGTGAAATTAGGGGAGGAATATTAAGTGAAATTAGGGAAGGGTAGTAGGGACGGAAGGAAAGGAGAGGAAATGAGGGGATGTGGGCAAAGAGAATGAATCGTGAGTGAGGGAAGGTAAGGAAAATTGGGGAAGGCTAGAAGAAGAGCAGTATGGGGTGATGGGAAGAGGAGAAGTAGAAGAAATATGGTTTGTGAAGTGAGGAAAAATGAAGGCAGCGGAACTAAGGGCAGGAATGGGAAATGAGGGGAGGGTAGTAGAGAAGTGAGGGGAAATAAGGGCAGTACAATTAGGAAAACTGAAAGAGAGAGAATGTATGTGAAGTGAGTAAGGGAAGTACGGCAAATGAGAGGAGGTAAAATTAAAGAAATTGAGAGAAAATGAGGCAAGGGTAAGTAGTGGAAGTGAAGAGGAATCAGGGAGGGGAATTGAAAAAAAGTAGGGAAATGATTGGAAGTGAGGGAGGCTAGTGTGAGAAGTGAAACAAGATCTAGTAGGGTAGTGCGGGTGAGTAGGGTTTAACAAGTGATGGCTCGGAAGGGGTATGGTAACTAGGAAAGCGTGAAGAGGGGGGAGTAGAGGAGAAAGAATGTGGTAAAGGGAAGAGAATCGAAGGTTAAAGTGAGGGAAGGGGAAGTAGGGGAGTAGGTGAGGGAAATTATGGGAGGGGTAGGTTTAATTAATTATAATTGATAATTAATAAATTAAACTCTTATAGTGTCCGTCTAGTCGCCGTTCGTCGTACTTTTCCTCAAGAGGTGAAATGAATGAAATTGAGGAGAGGGGAAGCCAGGGAGAGGGAGATGTGGGATGGGGAAGCCAGGGAGAGGGAGATGTGGGAACGGGAATCAAGGGAGTGAGGTGAGGGGAAACGAGGAGGGGAAAAGTAGGAGAAATAAGAAGATGGGAGTGAGGATAGGGGGAATTAGTTGAGGGGAAATTAAGGGAGGGAAAGGAAAGAAATTGGGGGGAAATGTGAAGAGGAATATCAGAGAAAGTGAGGGGAAATGAGGTGTGGGTAAGTTGGGTAAACGATGGGAAATGAGGGGAGTGAAAGTGGGGAAGTTATGGGAAACGGTGGAAGTTATAGGGGTTCAAGTTTAAGGTTGGATTATTAAGGTTTAATTAATAAATTAATTAACTTAATAATTAATTAATAATAAATTCAATTATTTATTTATTTAACGTTTCCATAGGCTACTTTGACTAATTTTTTATCCCTGTTACTCGAAAATATTAATAGCAACAAATTTTGTTTAACTAAAAATCTCAAAAAGGTAATCCCTTTATTAAATCTTGTCTTTTGATATGGGAAAGCCCGGGAAGATGCTCTTAAAGATTAAACTTGAAACAGATATATGTCTGTCTCCATCAGCTCAGTACGGTCCGGCTTTAACTCGGGAGAATCTTTTGAAAACGAGCTCGAGTGTGTACAAAGGATTATTTTACTGCGCGAAAACTCGATGTAATTCAAAGAGTGACTCGGACACCTGCAGAGACAGCGTAATAAATGGACACATCAAAAGTGCTTTAATAAAAAACCTTTTTCCGCGTGATTAAAAAAATCTGTTTTATAACAAAAATCAGACCTTCAAAGGTAGGGGATGCCCGGGCAGAGTGAATAGCTTGGGCAAAGCGAAAAAGTGCTGTTTTTATGAATTAATAACAAGGGACGTCATATGTAGGGTAGAAAGGTTTCATGAAACTTTGGAAAGGTTTTAAAAATTTAATAGTTAAAAAGTATTAGGGTGGAAAAACTTAAAACATTAAAAAAATGATATCAAGTATTACATTTAGATATTTAATTCTGTATTAATATATATTAATAATAATAATCAATGCCAATATAAATTAATATAAATATTAAATTATCTCTATTTTCTAAGCAAAATTTCCGGTTTTCCAAACGCATATTTTAAAAAGTATTAAAAATAAATCAAAATGATTGTTTGTTTGTTGTAGCTGTCATAGTCGTTCCCCTCTTTTTATCTTTTTCTCATTTTCCAGCTAAAAACTAACTAAATTTATGGAATCCAATACAGAAACTAACTATTTTTTGTTTAGAATTCATATTTTTGTTTAAAAATTATTTGCTTTTTTGTTGTTGAAAATTTAAATATTCTGGTAGAAAAATCAACTGATTGGTTGAAAGTTACCTTTTTTGTTGAAAATTCAACTGCTTTGTAGAAATTCCTCTTTCTGACTTGAAAATTCAACAATTTGGTAGAAATTTGTTTACTTTCTTCAACTAAAAGTTATTTTCGTTCGAAAATTTATCTCTTTCATTAGAAAACTAATCTTTTTGGTTAAAAATGCAACTCTTTCGTTGAAAATGAATCTCTTTTGGTTGAGGATTCAACGATTTTGTTGAAAATTAGTCTTTTTGGATTAATTCTACTGCCCTGATTTAAAATAAAAATACTTTTTAGCGATAAGATCAACACTTTTTCGTTCAGAATTTATCTTCTTTGGTTGAATTATTGAATATTACTTTTTTTTCGAAAATTCATATTTTTTGTATGAAAATTCATCTATTTGGTTAAAAGTCCAACTACTTTGTTGAAAAGTCATTTCTTTGATGGATTTCTTTGATGATCGGTTGAAAATGTAACTATTTTGTTTGCAAATTAGTTTTTTCTTTTGGCTAGAAATTATGTTTTTACTGGAAATTTAATTATTTCAGATAGAGCATCATTGTATAAGTTAAAAGTTCATATCTTTGGTTTGAAATGTAAAAATGTAAATTTGAAATGTTAAAAATTACATTTTTTTTGTTGAAAATTAATTTTTTTTCACTGATAATGTAACTATATCAGTTGAAAATTCATCATATAATTTGAATATTTATCTTTTTAGTGAAAAATGCAATTTATTGGTTGAAAATTTCCCATTTTTGGTAGAGAATTAATCTTCTTGGTACTAGAAAAATTATCTATTTGGTTGAGAATTCAACCATTTGTGAAATTTCATACAAATAGTTGAGTTTTTAACTAAAAAGACAAATTTTCAATCAAAAATGTAATGGTTAAATTTTCAGTTGAAAAAATAGTTTTTAACAAATACATAAACGAATTACCAACAAGTTATATTCAACTAAGAATGACAAAATTAATTTTCCTCATAAATAGGCGAGTTTTCAATCAAATATTTTTTAAGCTAAAAGGTCAAATTTGTTTAAAAACAAAACAAAAAAAAACAGCAAATTATAAACCGGTTGAGTTCAACCAAAAAAAATTAATTTTCCCAAAATAGTTGAATCATCAACCAAGATAATGAATTTTCAACAAACAAGAATAATTTTCTATCTAAATGGATAAATTGTTCAACCAAAAATGGAATAGATACATTTTCCGATAAAAAAAATTAATTTTTAACAAAAAAAAAAAGAAATTTACAGCAAGACAGTTACATTTTTGATAAATAGTTTAACCTTTACCCAAATAGTTTAATTTTCTAGTAAATTAGTCGAATTGAAAACCAAAAAAGACGAATTTTCAACAAAATTGTTGAATCCTCAACAAAAACAGATTAATTCTCAACAAAAAACTTGCATTTTTAACCAAAAAGGATTATTAAAAAAAAAAAATTTTCTATAAAAAGGACGAATTTTCAACAAACTTCTTGAATTTCGAGCAAGAAAAGATCAATTTTCAACCAATAATGGAATTATCAACAAATTGCATCAATATTCAAGCCATTATTCGAATTATCAACTAAAAGAGATGAATTTTCAATTAAACAGTTGAATTTTAAACTAAAAAAGATATATTTTTCACTACAAATGGAACAGTGAAATTTTCGGTTAAAAAAATTAATTTCAACCAAAAATCAACCGTATTTTCAACAAAATAGTTAAAATTTCAACCAAATAGATGAACATTCAGAAAAAAAGTTTTCAAACAAAGATCAGTTTTCAACAAATAATTTGAAAGTTAAATTTTCAGTCAAGAAAATGAATTCTCAATGAAGAAAAACGAATCTTCAGCAAAATAGTTAAATTTCCATAAAAAAATGTTATCTTTTACCGAAGAATTTTTTCCAACTAGAAAGATCAATTATCAACAAAATATATGAATTTTCAACACAATTCTTTAATTTCCAACTGAAAAGATAAATGCTTAAATTTAATTAAATTTTAATTTTAATTTGAAACTAAAAAAGGTAAATTTTCAACCACAAATGGAATAATTAAATCTTCAGTTAAAGAAATGAGTGTTCAAGCAAAATGTGAAACGAATTTCCAACAAAATAGTTGCATTTTCACCTGAAGAGATTAATTTACAATTACGAAGTAATTCAACTTTCAACGAAGTAGTTGAACTTTTGACAAAAATGACTGTAAACAGCGTCATATAATATGCAGACGCTTCCTTAATTGATATCATTTCAAGAGGGACGTCAAGCAATCATGTTGCTCATTTCAAGTCCCCTAGAATATATCATACACTGAATCACTCTGATTCACGATTCGCTGATTACTGAGGTCAGATTGTGTATAATGACCGTCAGAAATGCACCCTTAATTACGGGTGGGTTCACCGAAAAGCCAATTCTGCTCAAATTTCACCCTTCGGATATTGTGAACTGACCTCTACATAAAAAAATCTTCTAATTTTATATATAATTTTACACACTGTAATCAAGACGAAAAGCGTCTTTTTTAATCGAATTTTCGTAAGAAGAATATTAAGAGAACGAAATTTACATTTTGAGATTTATTGCTTTTCAATTTCTATCCTTCTAGCAACAACTGAGAATTTTTTAGAAAATTTAAAATTTGCCTATTTTTGCTTTATATGACGTTTAGCCTCAAGACAATTAAAATAATGTTACTTGCTAGATTATTAGAATAAAACAGGCCCAAACGCGTGAGCAGTAGTCAGTCAGCACTCAACGCGACAAGCGAGCCCCACTCTGCCGCGTACGACAAACCACGTGACCCAGCGCCACCAATCATAGCCACTGTCGGACCCTACTATGGTAACTACCACCTCCACCGAGCAGCGGGGAGCAGGGACAAGACTATATAAAGCCGTTCCCGACCTACGAGCAGCACTTTTTAAATGGGGTTTTTTCCATAAATGGGGGGTTTTCCATTAACCTTTTACCAAATCCAAACTGATGAGCGATTTACACAAAATAGATTTTTTTCCAACCTACAAGAAATTATGGACATTCTGATTAGTTATTAAAACGGGCGCAGAATATAATATTAAGATAAATATATTTACAATTGTATATCTAAACTTATGTTGATGAATAAATGGTTTATAAAAGCAAAAAAAGAGCAGCCCTTTTGTGCTAAGGTTCGAAGTTTTTGATAAGAACCGGTTCTCAATCACTAGCACGGTTCCAGGAACCAAAGAGCCGATTAGTACCAGAAACCCGTTCCATCGGTTCCTCATGTCTTTATTAATCAATAATTTTTTTATTAATTAATTTATTTATGAAATAATACATTACATAAATATTAAAAATGAATTAAAACATTGAAACAAATGAAAAATTTAGTTTAAATCATTGTATTACTAAATTTATTTATTTTCAGTGTGAACTATTTTAATGTATATCCGTACAGCATCAGGATTTTTCAGAATATCAAATTCATTTCTAAAGATACCCTGTGGATATCCTACAGATATCTTCTGTTTCTCAAGACAAGGCGGATTCCTGATACCCATGAGATATCCTGGGATGTTTTTCGGAAATTTTCGGACATTAAAATGTCAAGCGTAAGATATATAGAAAATTAAAATATCTCACTTAGACATTTGAATATCCCAGAAACGTCCAAAGAGCATCTCAGGATATATGTAGTGTATCCCAGGAATGTAGAAATTTTCGCCTTGTGCGGATATTCTGCGGATTCTGATATATATATATATATATCCACATGAAATCGTTCGATGTTACTTGAATATTTAGAAATATCCCGGTTTAATTTTCAGTTAGAAAAATGATTTTTCAAGCAAATAAAATAAATTATAAAGAAACAGTTGAATTTTCAACCAAACAAATGAATTTGCTATAAAAAAAAGACAAATTTCCTACAAAATAGATGAATTTTCAACTAAAACAGATAAATTTTTAAACAACAAAAAGAGTAATTTAATTTTTATTTAGAGAAATAAGTTTTCAAGCAAATAAAATAAATTATTAAAAAAGCAGTTAAATTTTAAACCAAACAAATGAATTGAAAACAAATGTTCGAACAAAATATTTAATTTTTGATCATTTTTATTTAAAATTTGAATTTTTGAAATTTTCTACAAAATGCATGAATTTTCAACTAAAACGGATAAATTTTTAAACAACATAAAGAATAATTTAATTTTTAGTGAGAGAAATAAGTTTTCAAGCAAATAAAATAAATTATTAACAAAACAGTTAAATTTTCAACCAACAACAAGTAACTTAAAAAAAAGGTAAATTCTTAGCCAGAAATAGTATAGTTAAAAAAATAACTTTTCAAACAAATTTCTTTCAAACAAAATCGGTAAATTTTCAACTATTTTCAAACAAGGAGAATAATATTCTATTTCACAAAAATATATCTATTTTCAACTACATAGTTGCATTTTCAACCAAAAATATGAATTTTCAACGAAAAATGAAAAAGCTTAATATTCTGTTTAGCGCAAGAAATGAATTTTCAATTTAAAAAGATGAATTTTCAAAAAATGGAAGTGAAATACTATTCAGGTAAAAAAACAATTTTCAACGGAATCGGTAATTTTTCGAGAAAATCACTCATTTTTAAACTATTTTCAAAACTTTTGATGTTGAACAAAAAAAAAGAGATTCAATAAAATACTTGAATTTTAAACAAAAACAACAATAATTTTCAACCGCAAATATGAATTTTCAAACAAGAATAATAATATTCTACCAAAAAAGACGAATTTCAAATAAAAAATAAATCAAATAATTTTCAGCAAAATCGGTCATTTTTCAAGAAAATCGCTAATTTTTCAACTATTCTCAAACTTTCCGAACCAAAAAAGAGAATGAATACAACAATGAAATTTTAAAAGAACAAAAAAAAATTTCATCGAAAAGATGAATTTTCAAACAAGAATAATAATTTTCTATCGAAACGATGAATTTTTAACTAAAAAAAACAAACGTTTTTCAAATGGATATATATATATATATATATACATATATATATATATATATATATATATATATATGTATATGCTTAAATTTTCAGTTTAAAAAATTGATTTAAAAAAAAAATTCTCATCAAAATAGTTCAACTTTCAACCAAAGAAATGAAATTGAATAAAAACCACAAGGGAATAATAAGGAAACTAATACGAAGACTTTTCCGAAACTAAATGTTTTAACATAGGGCTTATCACGTTCTTCCTCCGAGCGACTCATATATGCAATCGGGCAAGCATGCGCATTGTTAAGGTGCGCATGCGCAATGTGTGTAGTCACACTCAAATTAATTCAATAATTTACTTAAAATTAATTTACTTTCAAGATGCGAAATTCTCATTCTTATTTTCAGATAAAAATTTCAATTCTTAAAATATATGGCTTTTGTTTAATCAAAATGATGATTCACCAGAGACCGGAAGTCAGGCGCTATTCGAGTCAGTATGCACAGCCTTTTTACTCGCTTTGCGCCAGCACTAGGCCCGAGAACAGGCCCTCATAAATCTTGTCGTTCGGCTGGTCCCTAATCCTTCCCGGTAAATTACAGATTAAAATGAAAAAAGAAATGTATTGTGAATTCAAGTATAGAAAATCAGACCCTTCGATGTGAACAATGAGCCGCAATGAGCCGTGACCGTAACGACCATAACCCTTTCCAGGATTCGTGGAAACCGAAGAAAAAAATGACAGAAAAAATTGGTGGCAGTCATGCACTTGTCATGGCAGTCAGCATCGAATTTTCTTGAGCAGAATATTAAGAGAACAAAATTGACATGTTCATTTTTATTGCAGATTTTCAATTTCTATCCTTCTAGCAACAACTGATAATTTATTAGATAATTTAAAAATTTTGGATGGGATGAAAATTTTTCTATGTTTGCTTGAAATGCTAGCCTTAAGACATTTTTGAAATGTTATTTGCTAGATTATGAGAATAAAACAGACCCAAACGCGTGAGCAGTAGAGTCAGTCAGCATTCAACGCGGCAAGCGAAGCCCCACTCTACCGAGTACGACGAAACCGCGTGAGCCAGCGCCACCAATCACAGTCACTGTCTAACCCCACTAAGGTAACTACCGCCTCCACCGGGCAACCGGGAGTAGGGACAAGACCATATAAGGCCGTTCTCGACCTCAGAGCGGCACTCGTGCACCAGTTAGTCTGGCGAGCTATGCTCCGAAACCGTTGGAACGTCTAGGTGTCCATCAGCTTTGACTGGAGTGCTCCTAACCCTTGTTAGCGTCCTTTTTACGGCAATACTCAGGTTCGCTGGGACTATGTTTGAAATTATCTACCACTGTTGTGGTGCGCCCATATTTTTGTTCAGTTGGGTAATGGTGAGTATTTTTTCTTGGGTTAACCTTTGCGTTAAAACTTCAAATGTAAGAAGTCTGCGAATCTCACCATGTTATGTATGTGATGGCATGTTATAGAATTCGTGTAATCTGTACGCTTTACAAATAAACATATATCATTTGCTCATGATACTGGACCATTATGTGCGCGCGCAAGCGCGCGCTAACTTTTGTATTAATTTTTCTCGTTTACTCAGTTTTCGAATAACTATTATTCGATCAAATTTCTTTACCAAACAAATTCTTGCTGAAATTGTACAAACTACGATAACCTTCCTGGCATTTCCACCTATCCTATCAAAACCATGACGTCATGCCATGACGTCATGCAAAAAATGATTTTACATCGTAAAAATTAATGAACAAATATTTTCATTAAAGATCATGTTCTCAATATAAAAACATGTCATGTAAAAGAAACATATCATGCTTCTTAATATAGAAATATTATAATTCAATCTATATGTAATTCAACATTGTAACAACACTAATCAGCTAATAATTAATTAATCAGTTTCCAACATAAAAAGCAATAAAGAATTATTCCCATTGTATCATATTTCTTAAAAACTCAAAGATTGGTAATTACAGCCATTGTTCTATGTATCATTCATTTTTTTCAATTTTGTAAAACTCATATAATAATGCCTTCTAATTACTTTGCACAAATCTTTTGTAACAGTAATTAAATATACATAACATAGCAAAAAAGTATTTGGTTTATTCTTTTGCATAACAAAAATTAATAGGCGCGCGCCTTGGCGCGCGCAAGACTACTAGTATAAATAAAAAAACAAGAGTGAGCTCGAGTGGGCTTTGCTTCTCGTCGACTGCTTTCTTAAACACTCGACGCGTTATTTCTGTTACCAGAGAGGTGGCACGTCGCGTCCTGAGTGGCGTTGATTATTATTTTTAGAAAATTTTATTATTCATACAAAATCATCAACTTAATAATTAGTCATTAAAAATCGAAAGAAATTTATAAAAATTTGAAGCTTTCTATGCCGAACTGTTACAAAATCTACAATTTTCTATAATCTTCTATGAAAACGACGGAAAGAAAACTTTGAGATGACTATAACATTAATAAATCTTTTTTCCAAGAAAATGTGTAAAATTATTAAAAATATTGTGCTACTTTATCAAATATTTTCGAGCAAAATATCCTCCTGAACATTCGGTAATACTTCAAGAGTTTTTAGAAAATTTACCTAATCTACGTGGAAAATCAAAAAATATTTTTGGAAGGATTCCTTATATTTAGCAGGAATCATTCAATTCCCCAAATTGTAGGGAATATTCCCAAACTTTGGTATAAATTTTATGTATTATCTAATTTCCTAAATTTTAGGGAATTTCCCCCAATTTTTTAATGAATTATAAGAACTTTTAGGAAAATTTCCACAAATCTTGGGAAAAATGATTTTCCCAAACGAAAATGCGGATTTTTCCCTACTAAAAAGTGGGGAAAATTCCCGACATTTTTTATAGTGTACAGTAGATAATCATTATTATAAGTACAAAAATACATAAAATAATTACATCTAATTTTAATAATTATATCAACACGTACATTGCCCTCAATATTAATTAAATAAAATTAACTATTTCACATACATTAGTATTTTAAATATTTATGATTATCTACTGCAGGTTGGTCTCCCTAAATAAAAAATACGAATGTATGACCCTTTTTTCTAGTAAAGTTAGAATAATATTGTTACATTAAGTTTACATTAGTTGAGCAATTAGGGTTCAGTTCTCGGTGCGTGTGAATTTTTGGTGATGTTATGCAAGTTAGGAAATATTCAAAATTTTATACACGTCGAATTAATTAATAATTAGTATTAACTGGGAAAGTTACAGATGTTTATTTTTTATATTTTAATAAAATTTTCTATGCAGTTAGCCCTAAAGTTTATCTATGTATGCGTACTAATTAAAATTAATTATGAAAGTTTCAAAAAATTTCTCTTTAAAAAAACTCTTTTTATGTAATTTGTTCAAGAATTTTTATAGCAAGGTTCTGGCAGAAAATTTATTTTTAATGGCCTTAAAGACGGCCTACAGAAGTCTTACCAGGGCCCTACAAAGGGCCTCTGGATTGGCCATTCAAGGACACCCTACATGGGGTCTCCGTGTGTGAGCATGTCGAGACTATGTTGTTCCTCCATAGTTTACCAACATAGGACCAACATAATAAAAGGCAAACTATGTGGGCTCTCACGAGGGTCAACTGCAAATTTCCATACGGGTTGATAATAATATAACATAATACGATACGGATAATTAAATTGGATATTTAATAAAAGAATTTGAATTCTATCAATTGCTAACTTTATTCGAAGTAAAAAAACCCTTTGGAGACTATTTTTTGTTCATAAACGTTGTGTAATACTTTTATGAACGGAAAATAGTCTCCAAAGGGGGTTTTACTTCAAATAAAGTTAGCAATTAATAGAATTCAAATTCAAAGAGGTAGCAGAGAACAGGAAAAAAATGAAAAAGAATGTTGCGTGACAATCTATTAATCTTCATGACTATATGTGGAATAAGTAACCTACAATGGCACTCAAGAAATTGAAGCGATAGTATTAAGTCTTTAATTTTTTGTTTTTCTGAATACATTACTCACGAAATTATTATGTATATAGTCTAGACCTATTTCAGTCTTTTGTTGATTTACCTTAAAATGAAGGCTTTCAAAGCTCCCAAAATTCAGAGCAAAATTTAGTGCAATTTATTTTTGAGAATTATAATTTAAATGTCAAATATAAGATTCTTTAAATAAAATAATATGAATTCAAAATAAGTATTATATTAAAAAAATTTCAAGTGTTCAAAGTACTTTAATGTAAAAATGTGGGATATTTTCAGGTCCTGAGTTCAGGCGCTGTAATAGAAATGCCGAAGATTTCTCTTCATGTCTGAGGCTTGCCATTGAGGAAGGATGGCCGACTCTTGTCAAAGGTAGATATCCAAGAACCATAAGAACGATTATTGTATTATTATGTATGGCTTAAGGCCTTCTCAGAGTATCACCTGACACCTGGCGGCTTAGCTGACGCTTTGTATTGTCTTGCGCTCGAGCTCGATGCTCGTCAGGGCGAAGTGATTCTCAACCGGAGGCTACTGTATTACGTTGCGTTGGTACGTTCAAATTAAATTCTCATTTAATCCACCTGCCTGTAAAACTTCTGTATGCAATTCTGTATACAATTTTTGGGTATGTAACTTAATACAAAGTAACGTACGCTACTGCACGATACTTTATGAAATTTGTTTATGGTATTTATACTAAATTATATATGTATTGTAGCATTATGAAGCTTTAAGGTCATTTATCTTTAGCAAGTATTAATTTTTGATCTACTTTAGCTGGCTTGATTCTAAATTTAACTGTATCGATAAATCTTCGTTATAGAAACATGTCTACAACCGTTGATTTTTCGACAGATTTAATTTTCTCCGTTCAGGAAATTGGTCTCGAATATATACATCGGCACCAATCCTGAAAGAGTATCAAACCTGCAATAAAAGATTTTTTTAGTGACAACGATTAAGACTCCAACTCGTAAGTAAATTCACATTATAAAAAAAAAAGAATGTGGGATCACAGAAGCGAAAGGGAATTTTCGAAGATTTCTCTCTGATCTAATTTCGCTTTTTATCCACTATTTCGGATTCTTAATATTAATTATCACAACCCTCGCTGATTTAATTTTCTCCTAAATTCGGAATGTCCAGGATTTGTATTAATTTAGTTCCGCGAGTTAAAAGTAAAATGCCATTTCGGTTTGTAATTTTCGAAAACGCATTGGATGAGCTCCTATATTTAAACAGGTTAAAAATCCAATTATGTTTCACTTCCTTACAATCCTCAGTTGCATTTAATTGATTTTTTAGATTTTAGAATGGGAAAGCACAATGAGCAATCAGTTGCTATTAATTAAGAAAAGTTTCATGGGAAGGATTTTTGAGTCCCCATATTGTAGACGGGTTAAAAAAGAATCTCTTTCTTTGATTTCTTAAAAATTGCTTGGTTGACACATTTTTCACTTCGCTTTACACCGAATACAGAATAATGTCATTTTATTTTATTATGTAAGCGCTTTAAGGAGTTAATTATTGAGTTCACTTATAAAAAAGGGTTAAAAAATAATTAAATCTCTCTCGCTCTACATAATAATTGCCAACATTTTGTTGCGTTAATTTTCCTTAAATTAAAATTATTCAACCAACATGCTGTTGATCCTCCTGGGCATTCCCTACACAATTAAAAGAGGATTTGTTTGACACCTAAATCCCGACCTGTCACCGAATTGTAGCTGGTAGCAAAAAGGAAGGAGCCCGTCCTGGCAAAAACACCTGTCGTTAGCGGTATCGAGCGCAGAGTGATCTTCCTTGATCAGTTCTCGTATCGAGTGGGACTCTCCATTCATCGGACTCGTTCATCCCCTCTTTTTCATTAATGAATGCGCACGCAATTATCGATTTTCCTTCGATTCGCACTCGTTTCACGTAATAGCTACATTCTTAAGATATATACTCGTATGTAACCCTTTTGGTTATGAATTTATGAAAGGTCATTCAGTAGCGTACTATAAATATTTGTCACCCATTCCAAATGAATATTTTTATTCTTAATGTTACAGATATTCTGAACAGCTTTATTATATATTAAGTCTACTTGACAATGAAACATGCGATTTTTTTGTTTTTTAATTAAAGAAATAAGTAACCATTTTCATACTTTTTTCAAGAAAAAAAAATTGTTTGCAATCGAATATGTATTAAAGTAGCAATCGATATGCTAATACTTTGCATGTTATTATTCAGGAAAATGTGTTACCTGGTACACATTTAATAACAGACTGTTTTATTTTTATCCACACTAAATGCATGTCAGGCGAATTTTGCATGTTTCATTCACAAGTGGACTCTACATATATATCGGAGATTACCACGCTAATTAACCTGTTCTTTATTTTTTTTAAATCACATGTTTCATTGACAAGTGGACTAGGCCTACTGAGGATCACCACATAAAAAAACGAGCCTTCGATTTAATCTCCATGGTGGTGCGGAATAGTGTTCATTAGGCAACATATTAGAGTAGCCTCCGGTTGAGCACCACATCGCCCCGTCGAGCATCGAGCTCGAGCTGGCGCGCAAGACAATAGAAAAGGTCTGCCAAGCCGCGCAGCTAAGCAGACCCAGGTATCAGTTGGTAGCCTGAGAAGGCCTTAAGCCTTATTTGTAATTAGTAATTTAAATTTTCATATGTTCAGAGCCGCATTCTATAAGTTTTGTTTCATCTTCATGAAATTTATTATAAGGGATGCTTGAACCCAAGTAGAATATGCTTTTTTTTAATTATACCTTTCATAGGAATCCCTGAACTTGAAATTCCACAATTGGATCCCTTTGTGATGAACTCAATAGAACAGGAATTTCATAACGGCGTCTTGCGTGGGAAGATGATAGTGAAAAATGCAAGGACTTACGGTGCTTTACGTCATCAATTCTTGTCAGTGAAGCCTCATCTGGAGGGAGATCGATTTAACATGGAAATGGAAGTGACAGTGCCAAAAATTTTACTTGAGGGCGACTACAAGGGAGAAGGATATATCAGTGCTTTTAAGATCGGTGGAAAGGGTAAAATGTCAAATTTATTTAATGTTATATTTAGAATAAGGTACCTGAGGATTGAATGCTTTTCTTAGGTATACTAGTTTTTTAAATTTATATAATATTGAAAATCTATGCATAGCAATTATCAGTAAATCATTTGACCTGTGTGAACATCGTCCACTTAAATCTATTCTGTAGATTCAAGGATTTAATTCTCTTGTCTTCTTCAATCTAACCAAGAGTCCTCTTGAGTTGACCAAGAACCGAACTTTTGAGAACGGCATCAAGGTCTGTGGCTTAATGTACGTTTCTGTTTATTAAATTTGAAAGAGAAAATTAAAAAAAGCATGAACTTAAAAAAGTCAAATTGTGTAACACAATTGCACAAGAAGGCTTAAAAAGTAGTATGTTACCAAAAATAAGTTTAAAAAAACATAGACTCAAGAAAGTCAATTTGTGTAACATAATTGCACTAATGAATTAAAATGAGAGAACTATGTTTGTAAACAACAGTGTAATCAGCTCATTAAACAGCCCCACAAAAAAAGTGTCTTGAGCTAGAAACGAGACCCATCATTTCATATGGATTTGGACCCGCTGATCAATAATCTAAAGTCTGTTTTATCGTTTAGTCCTTACTTTTCACATAATCTCAAAATTTTCGAATTTCGAGAAAATTTTTTTTTTCGAATTACGTGATTTTATAAAATGAAAAACAGGCAAGAAGTATAGTTTGACGTTTTTTGTGCTAAATCTTTTAGGACAACCATTTATTAGGTTCAATAAAGGCAGGCAAATTTCTGTAACTGTCGATATTCATGTTTTTTCGAACTTCGACTTTATAGTTACTACCTTAAATTACACAACATCGTGAAATTTGTTCTTTATCACTGACAACTGCAAAAGAATCTTATTCCTTATATCAGTTCATCACTCACGCTTTTGTCCAAAGTTTAAAGGTCGTTAACTAGACAGTTCCATAACGCGTAGTCCTTGTGCAGTTACATGAGAAAAAAAGCGTTATAGCAATATGTTGCTAGGATGCTTTCTATTTTTGACCTCAGTTCACCACAGTAACGAAGCCAGCGAAGGCGCGCTGCTCTGCAAGGGGCGTTAGGATGTGAGGATGAAGCCGTAGTGTGTCTGACGATGAGACATTGAACTTAATAAATGGTTGTCCTGAAAAATTAAGCACAAAAAACGTCAAACTATAATTCTTGCCCATTTTTCATTTAAAAAAATCATGTATTTCGAAAAAAAGAAGTTTTTCTCAAAACTCGAAAATGTTGAGCTTATGTGAAAACTGAGGACTACACGATAAACTGGACTTCAGATTCTTGATCAGCGGGTCAAATCCATAGAAAATTATCGGTCTCCTTTCTAGCTCAAGACACTTTCTTTGTGGGGCTGTGTTAGACACCGTTATATAACAAATGATAAAAGAGGCGGGAAAAAAGAAAGAGACAATCAAACCACCTAGCTCTCTTTTTCTTCTTATTTATCCATCTTTTTTATACTACTAGGGACCAACATGTTTCGGAGCCGTTTAGGCCTCCTCATCAGGGAATTTTTAATAACCGGTGTGAAAAAATCTTCTGGCTCCGGCCTGGCCCAGAGTTTCCAGTCTTGACGCCGAACAGATGGACTGGCCAAAAGTGTAACGTTCTTTTTTGGCTAACCCCAGGCCAGAAGTATGTTCAGCCGCTAGTTATTGGCTAGTCAGCCACTAGTCAGCCACTTGGAAAAAAACTTCAGTCGAAGCTCTCAATAGTGCCGCCATAGAAATCGCAAGTTTTATGGTTTTTAGGAGTGTTTTTTTATATTATGCAAATATAATATCGAAAAATATAAAATATGAAAATATCACAATTAATATTCGATATATTTGTATAATATAAAAAACACCTGAAAACCATAAAAATTGCGATTTCTACGGCGGTACTATTGGGAGCGGCTGACTGGAATTTCGAAGTCAGCGTGAGAGTGGGGGAAGCGCCTCGGCGAGCTCGAGCAAGGATGAGCGGAAGCGGTCTTATTGAGAGCTTCGAGTGTACTTTAAGCCCTCACTTATTGTTAGTTAGTAATAAAATTTAATTAAAGCAAATAAAAAAAAATTTATATTAAATTTTATTTTAAGAAAATTATGTAACATAAAACTTGCAAGCGGTCCTGAAAGGCATTCGAGTACTGACACACGCATGCTGTTCTGCGTGCTCGCGGAAGAAAAGTAAGTGCGCGGAAAAGGAACGCATTAAAAGCCGACGCTGTTCGATAATGCGCGCACATGTCGTAAGTGTAAGTGCTCTCAAGCCGGCTATAAATGTTGACAATTCTTCTATGTCTCTTTCACGGATCGTCGTTTAATTCTCCCGAGAAAGTCTCCTCATCAATGGAATATTTCTGTCTTTATAGTACCTGCGGGGTTTTTTATTTTTTTTATTTTTATTAAAGAGACATATTTAGCAGTCAATGGCGCGCAAAAAGTCGGTTTGCGACCAATTTATTTTGCATTTATTCTTAACTTAGGGGCCGTCCATAAAATACGTTACGAATTTTTTTTCTCAAGTGGCGAGATTAATTTTTGAAACTGAAAATTCAACTATTCATCATTTTAGTTGAAAAATCATCTCGTTGGATGAAAATTTAACAATTTTGTTGAAAACTAATTTTAAACACTGAAAATTTAATTATTAAATTTTTGACCAACAATTTATCTTTTTTAGTTGATAATTCAACCCAAAAAGACAATTTTTCAATAAAACAGTTGAAGTTTCAATAAAAAGGATGACTTTTTACAAAATAGTTGAATTTTACACTAAAGAAGGAGATACGTTTTTAAAGGAAAAGGTGAATTTTCAACTAAATGATAAAGTTTCTAAGAGAATTAATTTTTCCGAAAAGAGATAAATTTTCAAACCTAAAATACGATTTTTCTATAAACAATTGAATTTTCAACCCGAAAATATGGATTTTAATTGAAAATTAATTTTAAATACAGAAAATTTAACTAATCAATTTCTTGATTAACAATTTATCTCTTTTAGTTGAAAATTCAACTATTTGGTTGAATTTGGAACTCTTTTGTTGAAAATTCATTTCTTTGTTGAAGATTCATACTTTTAGTTGAAAAATCACCTCGCTGGATGAAAATTTAACTACTTTGTTGAAAATTCTTTTCATTTTAATTGAAAGTTAATTCTAAATACTGGAAATTTAACCATCCAATTTCTTGATTAACAATTTATCTATTTTAATTGAAAATTCAACTATTTAGTTAGAAATTCATGTATTTTATTGAAAATTCATCTTTTTTAGTAAAAAATTATTCTTCTTCGTTAAAAAATAATCGTTTTCGTTGAAAATTCAACTATTTGGTTGAATTTTGATCTCTTTTGTTGAAAATTCTTTTCATTTTAATTAAAAATCAATTTTAAATACTGGAAATTTAACTATTCAATTTCTTGACTAACAATTTATCTCTTTTAGTTGAAGATTTAACTATTTATTTAAAAATTCATGTATTTTGTTGAAAATTTGTCTTTTTTAATAGAAAATTAATTTTTTTTTTTAAAGAAAATCTTTTTCGTTGAAAATTCAACTATTTGGTTGAATTTTGAACTCTTCTTGAAATTCATTTTTCTGTTAAAGATTCATAATTTTAGTTAAAAAATCATCTCGTTGGATGAAAATTGAACTATTTTGTTGAAAATGCTTTTCATTTTAATTGAAAATTAATTTTAAATACTGACAATTTAACTATTAAATTTCTTGACTAACAATTTATCTCTTTTAGTTGAAAATTCAACTATTTAGTTAAAAATTCTTGTATTTTGTTGAACATTCGTCTTTTTCAATAGAAAATTAATGTTTTTTAAAAGAAAATCTTTTTCGTTGAAAATTCATTTTTTTAGGATTATCTCTTTAACCAAAAATGTACCTATTCTATTTTTGGTTGAAAATTGAACTTTTCTAGTTAAAAATTTAACTATTTGGTTGAAAATTTATTTTTTAAACTGAAAATTTAACTATTCCAATTTTTGGTTAAAAAGTTGTACTTTTTAGTTAAAAATTCAACAATTTGGTTAAAAATTCATTTACTTTGTTGAAAATTTGTGTTTTGGAATAAAAAGTTAATTTTTTTGATTAAAAAATCATATTTTTGGTTGTAAATTCCACTATTTTGTTGAAAATTCGATTTTTTGTTATTTAAGAATTATTTTTTTAACTGAAAATATAGCCATTCCATTTTTGGTTGAAAATTCATTCTTTCTAGTTGAAAATTCACCTATTTGTTTGAAAATTCAACTACTTTGTGGAAAGTTTAATTATTGTATTGATAATTCAACGATTTTTTTTAAGTTATCTTTTTTGGTCGAAATATAAACTGTTTTTTTCCCCGCGAAAAATTCATCTTTCTAACTTTTTTCATGCTTTTTTTTAAACTTAATGAATGGCCCCTTATCTTCTAGCGAAATACACCAAAACATATATCAATCGCAAAACATGTGCTTACTTAATAAGCAGAGAATCACGATTGGTTGCTGGTTTAATTGACAGATAAATTTATTAACCTCTAGTGAAGAAACTTGCCGTTAATGGCAAAAGTCACGAGGAAATTAATCTGTAAAGTTTTTTTTTCGTACTTTCTTCCTTTTTAGAGATATTATACATAATTTCAGGATTTCTGATCCTTTAGGTCAGTAAAATCAACTCTCTCCGATCGCTTCCGTAATTGAGTGAAAGACAAAATTCTTATTCTTAATTTCCGAAATAAATTTATAATTCTCCTATCTGAGATTTTTTTTTTACTCAAATACGTATGTATGTGGCATAAGTTTGGCGAAATGAGCTAAAATGCAAATTACCGGCTTGGGTTCATGTACATTGTACATCAATTATGTTCGTTTGCGCGGATGATTGTTTGATCTAGGAAATTGTTAATTCAAGGTCCCGAGACCAGAGGCCGTTGACCAAAGGTTGTGAATTTGTCTATCCATTTTTTTTGTCTCACAAAAAAATTATACTATTATATTATTATAATTTGAGATGTCTGGATTTAACTAAACTCGTTTCCAAAATTTTAGTTACTTTGACAAATGCGATGTCACAATTATGAGGAAAAAAAAAACCACTGTCCTATTTTCTTGTAACTGCTCGCTAATGCACTATTTCTTCACGATCCCTTTAAAAATATTTTCGAACTTCTTCGCTGACTGGCTAAAATAACATAGCTAACATCTCAAGTACAGAAATATATACCGGATCATAGTCCCAAGGGCTAAATTCTAAAACATAAAAAAATTATATTCCTTTCAGCAGAAATATTACGTTTCCAAAATTTTGTTACAACTTTAAACATGCTACACCAAGCAAGCAACAATTTTTCACAATAATGGTGCTAAGTTGGTGAAATTTTATGGACATTTATCTTGAAAATAATCAAAAGGAGATTGGAGAATGTTTATTATATTAGATTGTATTTAAATGTTGAGAAGAAAATTTTGAATTTGCACTGCTTTTGATATATCTTAAAACATTGATTGAATATGACAAATTCGAGTCCTTGATCTAAAACTTTTAGTCCATATTAAAGAAAGAAGTCTTTCGAAGTTTCATTCGACTTTTATACTATAAGTTTATCAGTTTAAAAAATTCATGCCACTATTTTGCTACTATTTTTGATCTCTGAAGTGAATCCAATCCCTACATATCTCGTGGAGGGATTTACTAATAAATTGAAATTTTGTTATTCACTCTGCTACGCGCTAGAAGTAATCCGCGTATTTTTGCCTAAAATAAAATCGACCACCGTCAAGGCACTTCATGTCAGTTTTCTGTGCTGTAAATCGTTCCTCTTATATATCGTATGTACATACGTCTAGATTTTGGAAAGAGGATGGAAGAAATAAGACAGCGGTGTTGATGCTAAATAAGAAAACAGAAAAAAAGAAGACGAAAAATGTGTCGCCTTAAAAATAGAGGGGGGGGGGGGCAGTAGTCTTGCCACGAGACGATGCTATATATATGTAAAAATAAAATTCAAGACTTCAACTACTACCGAATGGTTGGTAGGGTGCGAGGATGATGAGGAAGGGAAGCTGCGCTGAGAAGTGGAGATCGAGGAATATAAAAACGAACCAGAATTATTGGATAGCGTAACGTATTTAACTCCCAGGATGTCCACGAATCATTTTTTGGTTAAAAATTATATTACTGGGGAGTTAAGTGCAATTAAGCTATCCAAAAATTCTTATTAGTTTTTATATTTACTGTGTTAAGTTGACCTGGAAAACCAAGCAAAGACCCGTTTAAAGACTGGTAATGTTTTTAGAAAAGTCATATAACAAGAAAGAGGTAGCTAGAGAAAATTGTGTAGGCACGTACATACAGAGGGTTTATTATCGGTGATTGCGCGAAACGTAATTAGGTCCGCACATGTAGGCCGCCATGACGAAGCTCTCGAGTGGCAGTCGACAGGACTTGATTTAAAAATAGGCACTTCAGATGTGCAATTCGCATGCGTTTTTCATTATTGTCGTGTCTTTCGACAACCAAGTAGTGAACAACATTCTGTAACATGATCATACATCTTTCCTAGGTCTACCCCATGTCAGAGAAAAACCTGGAAATCAGGGGAAAGCTTTGTCAAAGGACAATGTTAAAAATCGATCGATTGTCGCCCCGCTGCGGAACGTTTTCCAGCCATACATGCGTAAAATCATATAAACCTTGTTTAACCGCTGAAGGGGAATTTCAAAGACGATACTGTTCGTATCTCTGAATATGGACAATCTCCCCGCAGTACGCCGGTTTTATATGTATATTTCCATCAAATACAAGCATACTGGAGTCATTTAACATAGCTGGAAAATGTTCCGGAGCGGGGCGAAAATTAATTTCCAAGAATCCACCTTCAGCGTTTAAACAAGGTTTATATGATTTTACGCATGTATGACAAACTTGAGCAATTGCCCCGGAGTACGCAGGTTTTAAACATGTATTGTTATCAAATATAAGCCTATTAGAGCAATTTTAAATAGCTAGAAAACGTTCCGGAGCGGGGTCAAAATCGATCGATTTTTAACATTTCCTTTTCGACGGTAGTGTAGGAACTTGCTAAATATAATCTTTCTACATGGTAAATCCCTCAGGATATTATTTATCTGAAGTTGGATAAAAAGGTTGCAAACAATTGAGAGCATTTGCAGCGCTTTTATCCAACTTGAGATAAAAAGTATCTCGGGGATATAGTGTGTACTCGTGTTTTCTGTTTGCTGTATTTGGAGCTCATGACTCGAATGAAATGCTGAGTGCATCCTGTCGAGATTGACTAGTGTTGCGCGGTTTTGACATTCTTTCGGAAGCCTAGTAAGTGCGAAACTGCGGACTTAGGTAGGTACTTGGGTACCAACACGTGACTGAATCATGGTACAGAATGGAAATGAATGTGGGTATTATTGCGCTGCGTACGCGTATATAGTAGTACTCCTTAGCGGATTCATTGGTGCTGGGTCGCGCGCGTGTACTGAGACACATTATACCGTGTGTATTTTTATCAACGGAAGTGCGTCGTTGCCGGTTGCGCATTCCTCTAACTAACTACTGTCTGGAAAACCAATGCACGCGTAGTCGCGCATGAATGTGTCCCCCTGGATTGATATTTTTACGTATATGACGACTCCGGCCGATTCATTGCGGGATGTTTCCAAAGTCGTGATATCCTCCCACACAAGTCCGCCAAAAAAGAGAAAACTGAGAATATGTGCCAATTAAACTGATGTCAAGTACATTTTGCTACACTGTTAGAAAAACCTGTACTAGATTTAGTATACATGTAATGGAAGCAAGAATGCACAACATGAAATTAAATTTATTACACCAGCATACAGTAAATTTAGTATATGCATATACTGATTTGAGTATGCACGTACGTGAAATTTAGTATACGCATGTCATAGATTCAGTATACATGTATACGAAATTTAGTATACGCATATACTAAATTCAGCATACGCGCCCGGTTTCGCGTGGCTTCCGTCTTCATCATCTGGAAACATGATCAGATGAAAAATGAAATTAAAAAACAAAGTTTTAATTTTCAAATAATCATATGGTTAGGCTACATGTACGTTAATAAATTGAACATACCTTTCAGAGAGAAGACTTCGCATATCTCGCATAAATCAAAACGCGCTTGCGCAACTGAATATAGTAAACACGTATATTAATTTTAGTATGCAGAAACTATGAAATTCATATACGTAAAAGAAACTTACTGCACACTTGATAAATTTAGTATACATATAACTCCATACAAGAAATTTAGTATACGTAAGTATACTAAAATTACTAAGTGTAATGCATTTTATAAACATATAGGAAAATTAATATGCCCATGTATACTAAACTTTCAAACATTTCTGACAGTGTATCTTCATCATTAGAGATATGCAACATTTTTTTAAATATAAACATTCCTATGAATCGCTACTGTAATACTTTCTGTATCTGATTTTGTGATCATTAATTCTGGATGAATTTTTAAGAAAAGTTTTGTTTCAATTAAACCCTCATTCAATTCCTTTTCTAACCAAGTTTTTGGATTATCATTGTTTAAAAAATCATTAGATAAACCCATAAAATGTAATCTAAATTAATCAATTACATTCTCAGGTATTTTTTAAATATTCGAGCAAAAAATGTCTTTAATAATTTCAAGCAATTGAATACTAAACTGTTCTTTTCTTTTGGGTTGTAATCTAATTTTTTAACATCAAATTTAACTTTTTTATTTTTGATTTAACATTTACTTTTTTTAGTTGATATTTCAACTGTTTGGTTGAAAATTCACGTAATTTGTTTAAAAGTCGTCTTTTTATGAAAAAAACGTTAATCCTCTTAGTGAATATTTTTTTAGCTGTTCGATTTTTGAGTAAAAGTTCAATTATTTGTGTAAAAATTAACTCTTTTCTGAAAATTCAACTCTTTTATGGAAAACACGTCCACTTTTTTTTTTGTTCAAAATTAATTTTTTTAACTCAAAATTTAACTAATCCCTTTTTGGTTAAAAAATGATCTTTTTTAGTTTGAAATTCATATATTTTGTTAAAAATTGGTCTTTTTTGTAGAAAAATTCAAATATACGGTTGAATATTTTTTTCTCGTCTAAAAAATTTCTCTTGAACTAAAGTTAAGCTCTTTTGTTTAAGATTAGTCTTTTTGGTTTGATAATTCTTCTCTTTTGGTAGAAATTTCATCTGATTTAGTTAAAGGTTAGACTACTTTTTATTTGTTTTTTTTTTTTTTTGTTCTTAAAAATTAATTTCTCTGGTTAAAACTGGAACTATCTCGTTGAAAAATATTTTTTTTCTCAAATTCATTCTTTAGGGCTGAATATTCAACTGCTTTTTAAAAATTTCATCTTTTTGGCTAAAAAATTTAACAGTTTGGTAGAAAATTCAATTATTTGGCTCAAATTTAAACTGTAATGCTGAAGATTCGTTTTTTGGTTAAAAATTAATTTTTTCAATGAAAATTTAATTATTTTATTTTTAGTTAAAAATATATGATGTTTTGTTGAAAATCCAACTTTTTGAATGGAAATAATTGTATTTTGTTGAAAATTTGCCTTTTTTCAGTAAAAAATTAATTTTTTGGGTAGAAAATTCATCTTTTTTTTATTGAAAAATGTAACTTTTTCGTTCAAAATTGATTTATTTTGGTTGAGGGTTCAACGATTTTTTTAAAGATTCAACTATCTGAATGAGAATGAAAAAATTTGTGTGGAAAATTCACTTTTTTGTGGAAAATTAATTTTTTGGTGGAAAATTTAAGTGTTTTCTAAAAAATTTGTCTTTTTGGCTTGAAAATTTAATATTTTAGTAAAAAAATCAGTTATTTGAATAAAATTTCGACCATAATGTTGAAGATTCGTTTTTGTTTGAAAATTAATTTTGTTAGCTGAAAATTTAATTATTCTAATTTTGATAATAAATTATTGGTTTTAGTCAAAAATTTACTGTTTGATTAAAAATTAGTTGTTTTTTTTTTGTAAAAAATTAATCTTCTTGGTAGAAATTTAATCTTTTTTGTTTAAAACTGTAATTTTTTCGTTAAAAATTAATCTATTTTGGTTGAAGATTTAACTATCTGAATAAAAATTCAAAAGTTTGTGTGGAAAATTAATTTTTTTGTAGAAAATTCGAAAGTTTTCTAAACAATTTTTCTTTTTGGATTGAAAATTCAACAGTTTGGTAGAAAAATCAGTCGTTTAGTTAAAATTTCCACTATAATGTTGAAGATTCGTTTTTTGTTTGAAAATTAATTTTTTTAACTGAAAATTCAATTATTTCAGTTTTAATAAAAAATTTATTGGTCTTAGTCTAAAATTTACTGCTTGATTACAAATTTTTTGTTATTTTTTTTTTGTAAAAAATTAATCTTCTTGGTAGAAAATTCAACTATTTTGTTGAAAATTCAACGTTTTGGTTAAAATAGAAGAACTTTCCTGATGAAGGCCCGCAGTGAGAGCCGAAACGTAGAAAATAAAACGATTTTAAACAACTATAATCGTTTCTGTATGTTTGCATTTATTGAACCGTAAGACCGAAGAAAGAAAAGTTTTGAAACTTTCTAATTTTGTAATTATATTTATATTTTCTGAATAACTGAAATACTGCCTTCGTTCAGGTTTTAGACTTTAACCAGGTTACAAATTTCGAAGTAGGTTTTCCCCAAAGCCATAAAATGTCCCTTTCAAATCTAGGTAATAGAAATTCAGGAAGGAAGAAGTTTGCATGAAGGCTTAATTGGTTTCAGTGAAACCTCCGAGGTAACCGCCTTCAACATAGCCTCAGTGTAGCTCCTTAGGTTCACAATTATCTCAGAATTTTCATCTGTCTCTTGACCATTATACTAGTCCAACTTTGAATATTTACCTTTTTGTCATTGTACTTTTAGATGTCTGTTATAATAAATGTATTTTAAGGCAGCCCTAACTTTTATTGACTATACCCGAACTTCATATATTTTCACGAACATTCTGAACCTTTTGAACTTTATGAACTTAGGACGCGCTAAATTAATTGTGCATTCAAACAATTAGAGTTGTCAATCGGAAAAAAATGGACGCAAAATGCATTTGTTTATAACAATTGTTCGAATAATGAATAAGTGTTGTCAGTTTTCGAAGTATCATAGCAAGGAGTCATCAAAAAGACATCCCTAGTTGATTCCGTAAACAAAAATTGAGCCTATTCATTGAAAAGTCGTCAAACTGTGAATTTGTTTATAAAAATGGTTTAAACAATTACAACAAAGCATCTATTCATAACTAATGGCAATGGAACATTTATTTCTCTCACATTTGATAAAAAATCTATTAATTTCAATGAGATAAACATTGCCAATCCCTAAAAATGACTTTTTTTCATTTATTTTGTTTCTAAAACAATAAGAATTTTGATGAAATTATTCTAACTAACTGGAAATTATTTCTATATAAATGTAACATTGTTTCAAGATCTTCTTTGATCAATATGATTCGCTTAAAACAAATGGCATTTGGAAAAAGTTAAAGTCAAGGCTAACTTTAATAGGTCACCCGGTTACTGATTTGATACTATTCATCGCTGGTGTATGCCCACATATTTTTTCCAACAAATAGTTAAAGTTTTAAATAAAGAAGACGTTTTATAGTTTATTTAAGTTGATTTTTATTGTAAATCATAGTTTAACACTATTTTTTCACATTTCCGTCGAATCTAGTATGGTATTTCCTAGGCAGCATGACGTTCCAGTTGGGCCTTGGTGTTCTGGAGATATATGGATGATCTGCTCTAACGACAGCCGGTGATTTGCGGGGTAGAGTATTAAGTGGATCGATTTTTCGAACGGCGCGTTCTTCTGAGTAATGTGGATTTTTTCCACTAAAATGAAGGGATCTCGAGGATTGACCAGTTTCACTGACATCAGAAGGATGCACTCTCCGGCGGTCAACATTCTTCCGATTCCGGCCCATTTGTTCTGACTGTAGATCAGCCAGCTTAGCGGCTCGTTCTGCCTGCTCACTTGCCCTTATCGCCCGTACTGCGGTTAGGGCAGTTCGTATTTTTTCAGTGCTCAATCCTACATGTGCAACATATGCGGTGACTATCCTCATCCATTCAACGTCGCTAACGTGCCTAACAACATTGTAGGGCTCGTCAAGTACAGTGATTTGCCAATATTGTACATATGGAAAAATAGAACCATCTTGATCTACACCAATTTTCTTCCCAACGAACCTAATGCACTTTCCTGCAGGAATCTTGAGGTCTGGTATTCGAGATATAGGAGTATATACATCTTTGCTTCTCCCACCTGATGTTGTTTCTGTAATTAAAAAAATAAATATATAAAGTTTAATCTTTCAGTATGGACGTGCGGCCTCACAGACCGCACTACGGTTCTGAAATGTGGGCCCCTTTTCCCCGTGACCTTTCTTGAGGCTGCCGCTATCAGTAGCTTTAGTTTTAGTCGTGCTTTTTCCGAGGTACGTGGGAAATGTGTGGTCTTGCGTGTGATTGGTGAGTAAAATATATTGAAAGCTCATAGGCGGTCCGTGGGACCGCACGTCCACGGTATCATAACAATTTCATATTTCTGTTTCAATTAGTTTTTAAATAATCAAAATACAAGATATCGCATTCAAACAAAACAAATAGTGTGAGCTTGATTCGAGTAACCCAGAATACAGAACGCAGCATCCCCATAAAAATGTTAGGTTCTTATCATCCCTCATACGTATGGACGTGCGGTCTTCTGAACCGCACCACGCTTCTCACGTGTGGGTCCCTAGCTCCCTGGTGTAAAACATTATTATTAATAGCGGTTGATAAAATTGATTCATTTTTTACTTATTTCAATATCTCTTCATATACTTGTAGAAGTTAGATAACCAAAACTTTTTTACTTATTTGATTGCATATAAATATATAAAGCGGTATCTGACACGTCAGGTCCATTTTAGTGCAAAAATGCGATCACATCCGTACTCAAAAGTCAGTGAAACATATATTTTTCATCTGTTGAAATGAATTATAAACCCTTAAGTAGGCGAAATAAAAAAACTAGTCAAATTATGCACTACGCGCCTATAAAAAAGTGTTTGGTAGCCTATTGAGATACGAATTGGGTTTTAACAGAATCTTAATGAAAATATATTAAAAAATCAATTTTGGAAATTATTTACTATGAAAAAAGTTAATCAAGTCGATCAAAACTCCAGCTCCCATACTTTTCTTCCCCTACTCCCTCTATATTCTCCTCCCCTCGCTTCTCCACTATAAGACCATTCTGTAAACTATATGGGTTTCCTGCCGAGTCTATAAAACCCTAAAAAGGAGTTTTAAAATAACTTTCAGAAGAGAAATCTTGACCAAATTTGGATTTTTTGCTTCAGAAAAATTCTTCATTCTATTTTAAAGAGACGACAATCATCAAATGCGTACTATGCGCGCGTGTAGTTCTTCGATTTTAGGGGAAACAATTTTTATTACAGATTAGAAATTTCGAAGAAATATTTATTTTTTAAGTTTATATGTTTTTAAGATTATATAATTTTCCTAATATTCATGAGAAAAGTCAAAAAGATTTTTCAAGATTTCAAATATATGTTAAATCAAAATTTCAACAACAAAATTAATTCTGAAGCGAATGTTTGAATTTTTAACCAAAAAATATAAATTTTTAACGAAGAATGCCAGTCATAATTGAATGCATTATGGAAACTTAAAAAAAAATTTAATTGAAAAAAAATTTATTTGAGAAAAATGTCAACAAAGATATTCACAAAAAAATGTCCAAAAAAAGCTTGAAAACAAAAATTTTACATACAAATTATTTTTTGGAATTCTTTTCCTTACAAAATTTTTGTTTGCCTCATGACGCACTGTAAAAAAGAAATTTCGAAAGAATCTTCAAGTGGAATAAATTCATGGAATTCAAGGAATTCAAAGAATTCGTAAAATTCAAGGACTTCGTGGAATTCAAGGAATTTATTAAATTCAAGGAATTCGTGGAATTTATGGAATTCGTGGTATTCATGGAATTCGTGGACTTCAAGGAATTTGTGGAATTTACGGAATTAATTGAATTACTTGGATCCCTTGAATTTCTCGAATTCCTTCAATTATTTGAATTCCTTGAATTATTTGAATTCCTTGAATTCTTCGAAATCCTTGAATGCCTTGAATCCCGTAAACAAACAATTGTCTTGAGACCATTTATTATAAGACGCATATTTTTCGTTTTAACCGTGAAAAATGTTGCTAAAAATAAAGAATTCCGTTTTGCGGTCAAAATTTGCAAAACACAAAAAAAATGTACATACAAAACTTGTTTACCGAAAAAAGATCTGAAAATTTGTTATTATTCATTTTTTGATAGAACACGTAGCCCTGGTTTCAATCGTGAAAAATAGTATAAAAAAATTAAAGTTTTTGTAAAACGACAAGAGGTGCAAACAAAAATTAACAGACAAAAGTAGTTCACCAAGAAAAGATTGACAAGGTTCTTTTCAATTTTTTTTATAGGAGGCATAATGTTTGCTCCAGTCGTAAAAAGTATCATTAACATTTTTTTTCTGGGGAAGCGACATAAGATATAATAAAATGCTAAAAAAAAAATTCGCCTTAATAAGATCTAAAAAATTTGTTTGAACCTTTTTTTTCAATGGACGCGCATTTTTTTTAATTATAAAAACAAGAAAATGAAAGTGTGTCTGTTTTAATATCAATGCACATTATGGATGGTAACAATATGCATTTATTGAAATGATACATTTTGCAGGGTAGCTGTAAATAAAGATAATTGCCAAATAAGAAAAGAATATTAAAGCAGTCAAGAGAAATAAAATTTGTACTTTATTTACAATGTTTGAATAAGCAGTCCTGGACCGAGGTACAGCAACTAATACAATGTACATTTCGTTTAATAGAATTATTATGTTATTTCCCAAACAATTCCTCCTAAAGGAGGAAAAGAGTTATTTTAATGTGAGCGATTAAGAATAGGAATTAAATATACTGCAAATAATATTGCACTTTGAATTATAGATATTATATTTACCAGCAGGATTCGTAAGAATCCCTAAGGTGAAACACAAAATAGCAGCAATAGTTCTCATTTTCTTGAAATAATAGAAGCCGACTTCCGATGATTTTCGATATGAGTCTAACTAATGAGTGTTCATCAAATGCTTCTCAATAAGTATTATAGCTGCCGCTATCTCATGCGTCATTCCTAATTAATTGTATTTCACCAGCTGTTCTTCCGACAATGAAAAATCAAAAATACTTTAGATTTATGACATTATTATGCACAGTTTAGAGGAAGTAATAGTCACATGAGGTAATGGAAAGATTGATAATTTGTAATAAGGTATCTTTCCATCTACAAAGAACATTTTGCATATTCATAGTGTAGCATTGGAAAAATAAAGAATTCGAAAAAGGGTGCAAAATTATGGATTACAAATTCAATAGTAAATCCTTTATTTAATAAAAGAGCAGCATGCTATTCAACTATAATAAGTACATGTACATAATTTTCTGACAAAACTCTCTTTGCTTACTTTCCATTATACACAAAATGTAAAGAATGCTGCTGGATGATCCATGAACGATTTGCTTTATAAATCTTGTGTAAAGTGAAGTATAAAAGTAGACTGTCGATATGTCTTGAGCCCAAAACACTTTCAAGCGTCTTTCTGCGAGTTGAGATCTCAGGATCTAATTTCAATTAAATACAATTTTGAATTTCTAGTTCTTTAAAGGCCGTACTAGAGTCTGAGAAAAATTAGTAAGAGTTGAAGCGATGATGATTTGCGGTGCTTACATTCAAGTAGTTTCCCTTGTAACGGCACAATTTTACACTTCATTTTATTTTTGTAGCATTCCGCTTTGACACCGTACTTTGAGATTGATGCATCGGCTCAATTTCCGACTAGCTCAACTTTCAGAAATAGGCAGAGGGGGTAGTTCGAAAGAGCAGGGTTTCTAATTCTAGAAATGACTACGAATCAATCACAATTGATGACGATCACCATTTACATTATGGCTATCTATAAAGTAAATAGTAAAGTTCGAAGGGTTTTGGTTAAAACAATTTACTACATTTATCAATATCCTAACGTAATTCTCTTTGCGTTTTGAATTTCAGACTGTTTGATCCTAAAGTAGGGAATAGGAACTCAACAAAGTGAACTTAAAATTAATTATTATTGAGGGGTAACACTATAAATTCTGGAAAAAGCCATAAACTCCATATTACCGTGTAACGCTCGGCATTCTAATTTCAACTAGCATTCTTGGCGAAAAATATCAGTACTCGCTTTCTTGGTGAAAAATAACTAAACTGCCTCGAAAAATTCTAATCTACAAATATTTTTAATGCAGCGAGGGCCGCGAAGAATTATGCAGAATAGAGACAAAATGACACTTTGCAAAAAAATCTGAAGTAAGAGGATTCACCGACTGATGCGCCGTACTAAGAGATCTTCTGATGATAAATCAGCTTGTCCAAAGCCAAAGCAGTCCTCCGGATGTGACTGATTCTGGGTAGGCAATTGTAATGTGGTGAAAATGTCAATACCACTATTTTTCCTAGACTGGTGAAGGCAGAATCCCTGAGGTGGAGAAGGGAAAACCTTTATTGTACGGTGGACCTAGAGAGATGCTTGACAAGCGGGTCGAATTAATTATAGAACCTTTTACTGGCACCAGAAGTTCTGTATCTATTTAGGATTGACTTCGCCGTAAGGTTCCCAACATTCACTTCGCACGATGGCATCCCTATGCTAGGGTCAATGACTCAAACTGCTCTCAGGGTGACGTTACGTGAAGCACCAACTAATTTGGCGGGCTCACCAAAGGAAACTCCTGGGATCAACGACTGACCACAAAAGGTTTTAAGATATTCTAAATTTCTATTTTTTTCTAATGATATCGAAATCCTTTATTCTCTAAAATTATAATCTTTAATTCTGTAAAGGGTCAAATATACTTTGTCCGCGATCCCGCTGGAAAAACTTTCTTTCAATTTGAAATACTGCTCGTCGTTGAAAGACGAAGGCCGTCCGCTGCCGTAGGAATCCGAAGATGGCATTCTGTCTTCATTATCGCAAGAGAATATTCGAAACTTAACAGGCTCTTATAAAAATTTCTTTCACTACTGAAGTCCTAAAAAAAGTCCTACAGGACATCTCACGGATTCTCCACGTAGGTGAGGTTACGATTTTGGTGTTATTTTCCTTTTGTTTATCAAACCAAAGGGGATTATAGCTTTTTGGTTCCAAGAGTCAGGCATCATTGGGTTATCGTTCTTTAAATTTTATGTTCACTTCTTCAAGTTCTTAATTTTGCTTCTGTTGCTTGATATAATCATAACATGCTACTAATTAATTAGGAAAGCTATAGCCAAGTTTTCTTTGTATATTCGTTATTAATATTCCTCATGATTTTCAATTTGTTGAATAAGTAGAGTTTTTATCAGCTTTATATTTAAATCCTGATCTTACTTTATTTAAGCCAGGCTCCAGAACCCCTATCCTCTAGACATAAGTTTTCATGTGATTTCAGTGGATAAAATTTATACTTGAAGTGGCGGAGTTAACCACCTGGTGTGCATCAAACACGCCCGTTAATGGATCCTCCAAAAAAGCACCATTGTACTTCCGCTTGGGATAAAGTGTTTCAATTTTCTTGACGTTTCAGCAAATTGGCGCGATTGGAGTGTTCATTACAACATCTAGGGTGATTTCCGATGGTCAAACTTTGAATATATATAACAATACTGTAGGAAAAGACTGGTCTTGATGGGGTTTCCGAGCGAAAAAAGAACAAGTCAGAGCGTCGCTTCGGGAAGTCGTCGCCTATCGACCGCTTACATGTGCTTCGTTTAACTCTAATGCGCCTGATCTTAATTGCTGGTTGATGACTGAGAAGCAGTGTAATTAAGTTTTGTGGAAGTTACAATAATTAGAAGTCCTTTAAATTATTTGAAGGGAACATATTTTATAGTTCTAGAGATCTCAGATCGTCGACTTTCTTGCTCTTAACTCACACACGAACCCCCTGTAAATTCCAGGATTATATCTGGAGCCAAGGACAAGCCGAGTTTGTCTTTCGGTCCTGAGCTACAGAAGTTTCATCCTAACAGGTGAAATTGACGAACGAAACATTCTCGATGCGAGGCAAATCTGGTTTTCACGCCACTTGTAAATATTCCTGAACATTTTCGAAGGCAATTCGGGAACTCCGAGGCTTCCAGTGTTGAAACTTCCTTTTGAGGTGCGGCACAATTTAATGTTCGCAACCTGTAATCTACGTAGAAATACGGTTGATATTACATTTAAAAGTTCTTGTAAAGGGACACAGATTTAGAATTGATTCTGGGATTTCAGGGTCAAGGTTGCTCACATAAAGTGTAGTTATAAAATTGTTGGGTGACTCAAAGTTTTTTTTTTCTTTTGATGACGCAACATGTTAGGTAACTCAAAAACACATTCATCAAAGGTATGAAGAACATTATAGCAATTCCAACATCCTGGCTTGGGTTTCTAACGAAGCCAAGGTGTTTTGGTCAGCTATATAGACTCGTTAAATATGGACGTTGAGAAGAGATGTTATCTCCTATCTGAAAGTGCTTGAAACACTGGAATAGCGAATTTGGGATCTTTAATTATGTGAAGATGCTCTCTTCGCTGATTCCTTAACACCAGGGTGGTCTTAAGCTGTGAACTTCCTCAAAGGAGCTTCTACGCTTTGGTAAGGTGTTGACAGTCGAGTAGAAACGTAATTTTTTATAAAAGTGGAGAGGGGCTCAGAGGCTATCCTGGTTGTTCGCAAGGAAATAAGTGGCTTCCATGTTCCTGGACTTCTCTTTTCTCAGTTGCAATCGACGCATCTACCAGATTATATTTTTCACGGAAGGTAAACAGCTGCCCCTCCTCTATGAGTAACTTTTCCACCTCGACTATAGCCTCCACCTCGTATATCTTCTTTGTGACCCTTTTTATCTCCTTAATGGCCTGCAAAAGTTCGATGTATTTAACGTATATTTTGCTTAGGATACCCATATATGGTTTCAAGTATCTCCGCCAAGGATATACCTTGAGATATATCCTGGGTGAATATTCTATTACATAAAACATTAGATTTACGGGTCAGTTAGCACCTAAGGTCTCAGCTGGGACTAATCACATTCTCCAAGTATTTCTCTGTCCTAAACGTCAAGTCTTGCTGGGCCTCCAACATCTTCTGCTTAACTTTTACGATTTCGTTATGATTGGCACCGTTTTCATTACTAAACGGGGCACTGGTTCCGCCAAAGGTGACGCCAGATAAGTAACTGGTGGTATCCAGAGGCGAGAGGCAAGCTCATAATTAGAGCCAATGTAGGGTGATGATCGGCAGCATGAGAAGATAAATGGACGTAAAGGAAGCTAAAGTTAAATGTTAGGACAGGAAAGTGTGGAGATAGATAGTTTCTAAGAAATGTGTCATGAAGTGTGTTAGCGGAGTGAAAGACGCCTGGAACAAAAGACCTTGAATACGAATGGGCCCGTGTTTTTATGTGATCTATGACACATGATGACTTTTTAAAGCTCTTCACCTCGGGTGATTTCTAGAGAGGTTGATTAGCTGTTCCGAAGTTCTGGTGGTTTGGATCCCACCTTAAGCTGTAGGTCCCTCCCATCATGCACTTGGCTGCAGCCCAGTCCGTGAATGATGGGGTAAAAACCAGGCTTTGCCTAATATGTCAAAATAGGTGCACTGCTCTTATCAGATCACTTGATTGCATACAAAAAATGCGTCCGTGACTGATAACATATACCGGGGAGCTCCGTGCAGACTATTGAAAAAACGAATCAAAAAATTCCTCGGACATATTGGGCTGTAACCATCTGAGGTCTGGGACATTACATATTAAAATGTATATCCTTCTACCTCGAACATTTATGGTTTTAGCCATACCAAATAAAGATTGGGAAATTAAAAATGTAAGTATCCCACGAAACCACATTAGATTGCCTGTAAATGTTTTTTGTCCATACACTTGTCCGAAAATTTTGAAAAAAAATTGTGAGTAACCGATGACTAATAAGAATAAAAACTATTTTTGCAACAATTTTATATCTAGATAATTTCTGTTATGAAAAGTATTATCTAATCAGTATTATATAACTGCGTTGCTTATTGAGTAATGATAGAAATGTTCAAAAAACAAGGAACACAATGTTTATCTCATGACAGATCAAAGTTTTATTAGTCATTTTCCAGCTACTGATTGCTTGCAATTTAATAAAGGGGTTATAATTTTGAAACTATTACAAGTATATTTGTTATTATTAACAAACTTTAATTGTACAAGAGTATAGTTACAGATATCAGTAGCAAAATGAGACCAACAACAATAAAACATGTTTATTGATTTATATCGTGCACGACAGATTGTCCAAGGAACGTAACCACACTTATGTGAACCACGCTTGTTGAACTTGTACATATTATTAAACGTATTTCAAGCTTTAAATATGCTACAGTCCTTATAAAAAGTTTAAATAATAGTTTTATTCTGGACCTGCACATTTTTCTCGCAGAAGATCAAAAAAAAATTGACGTCCTCTAAAGTACGTGGTTGTACTTCATTTTTTTTTAGAATTTTTGAACGATTGTGAGTATGACAAGAAATATAGTTTATCTTAATTTTCTCAAATTCCTCCCATAATCATTAAGCTTTCTTTTCTTACAATTTATAGACTCTGACCTATGAAGAATGAAAACATTTTTGTAGCGTATTTTTTCGATAATTCGATGTGAGTGCTACATCCTAATATTAATTTCGTGAGTGTATTAAATAATGGAATTTGGTGAAACTGTGTTACAAATTACGTTTCAAATCTTTTTGGAAAAGACTCATATACAATTTTAAGATAGCAAAATAAATATTTTTTGTCACCAAGCACACATGCCGTCTGATTAAATTCCGGCTTATTTATGCTTGATAAATCCCCAGACGAAAACATATTTTCACATAGATTTTTGCATAATGACAGCGCATTTTATTATTATTTTTTTGATAAATATTTGATTTCAAGTGTTCCTCAGCATTATTGTACGTATCAGCTAGAGAACACCGAATTAGTGCGTCAGACTGTAACATATTCGGAAGAATTTTTTCTGTTGGACAGCCCACAGTTCCATTAGAATTTGAATGCATTTTCTCAACCCTAATTGATTCAATATGTGGTTCTTGCCGAAAAGAAATTTCATCCTTCCATTTGTTTTTGTTATGCTGAATACGTACGCCTCGACCATAGTTAGACGGATGTGTATGAGGAAAGTTGCTCGATTCAGTTGGGCTTTGTAGTAGCGAAGTTGGAACCGAGATGTGACTGGAATTTGAACAAATGGTCTGAAGTATTTTTGTAGGTTCGTCGAGTGCATATGATGATGAACCTGCATTTTCAAAGGCTGAATGATCGACCATAACTTCTTGCTCAGCAGCACTAGGATTTATAAGTTTCAGTCCAAGCTGATTGTCATCGAAAGTAACAGGATTTTCTACAGGACTCTGTCATGAAAGTTCCTAGGGCTTCCTAAATTTGCTAAGGAAAGTTTCTAATTTCAGAATTACTATTTCAAACTAGGAAAAAATGGCAAGAAAACAAAACTCCATAAATTCAAGTAATTTAGATTTCTTTACGTTATGTCGCCGTTTAGAGAAGGACACCCAACATTTGAGGAAATTTTAATCCGTTTTACTCACTAGTATTCGATATCATTACCATTTTGTCTTGATTACAACTGTTCACTTCTTGTATACATTCCTGTGGCCTGCAATTTCAGCGAAATAAATGTATGGGGAATTACATATTGTTTGTCCTATGCAATTGAAACTGGCATTCGGATGTCACACTTACCCGATTTCTACATAATGGATATATATCTTTTTAACAACTCAGCCTATGAATCCATAGGATATTCCTGGTTACTATAAGACGCTATTTTCAATCAAAAATTTTTGATGTATTAAAGAGTTCATCAACGCTCTTTCTTTAATCTCATATGACTTCAATTCATCAAACTCAGATGTTTTCGATATTCTGCTCTAAGCGCGCTCCGTCCCCGACAGCTTCCAACCAAAAGTAAGAAGCGCTAGAACCCAGACATAATCTATCAGAAACATGATCCAGCAGCTTAACTTCGCTTTTCGGAAACCCGACGCTTTGAGTCTGATAGGTTATAGAGTAGAATGTTTCGCTCAGCAAAATCTCAAGATCAAAAATCGGTCTACCCTACTCTTTATCTATATTGTACCCCATGGTCTATGATAACAAATTTTTCAGGGCCAACGGGATGGCTAGATCATTTGTACTCATCGCTCCTCTTATGATGTTTCTCCTCTGTATCGGGATCTTCCATTTTAATTTATCAAATGATAATGTTCATGATCTGGGTAATTACCTGCCTGGAAACGATGTCGTAATTCATACCGTCCACGATTACCTTAAGGAACAGGAAAAACGATTGGCCACTCTCAGGCAGTAAGTCACTTTCCTCGATTTTTTGTCATACAAACTTGTGCGATTTCCCATTTTCCTTTTTTTATTTACACAATTTTACACAATTTTTTGTTACAGGCACATCAAAGATTATTCGAAGGAGCACGAGGAAGCAAAACGTAATATCTAATAATCTATCTATAATTTTCTTTATTGTACCTGGGTGATGTCGAATTCTAACACAGTAAAATTCCTCCTCCTTCTACGTCAATCAACAAACCCGGAAATTACATGCATTCGAGCGTCGACACGTCCAATCCTGAGGATAGTGGTCTACTCCTCTCCAAAAGTCCTCTTTAGGGCTTTTTTATCTGTGTAGAACGAACGCAGGGTTATCTTTTTGGCACTCCGCTATCTTGTGGCCCTTCACGCTCTCTACTACTTCGGTAGACTCCACGAGGTCCACGGAGGTCCCAGGACCACGGATCCCATGGGATCCTTCGTCAGCCCCTTTCCCTCCTGTTTTTCTCTGCTGATTTTGGACGGCTTCTTCTGATTTTTATTCTTTCTTGAAGCCTGTGTCCATTCACCCTCAGTCTGGATTTTGGACTTCTTGGAGGGCGACTTTACCTCAGATCCCCAGTCCAAGCTTGGGGTTGATTGCCTACCTCCACCTTCAAGCCGTTGTTTTACCAAGAGACTATCATACTTTACCTTCAGACTTTGTACGCCAAGGCCTAGATTCGCGTCTTCGCTGCCTGACTCTTCTATGATACTATATTGTTCTTAGAGCCTTCTTTGATTAGCTTCACCCATCTCTTGAGATCCATGGAGGATATTAGCTTCGCTTTGCTCTGTAAAGTTCACAGGAAATCATTATGACTAGAAATTCGCGATATAGCTGGTCCCGACCTAGAACCGATATTTGGATTTCAGAGATGAGTCAAATTTTTCAACGCCGACTCAAGCTCTGATCGAATCGAAAAAATATGGATCGACTCAATCGATTAGCTTCTTTGGCAGATTCTGTGAGTGCCATGACTATGCCTCCGTACTAGATCGGCGATCAACCGAACAGGATCCAAAATCTGCACCAATGTAGCCTTGAATTGCTCTTCCACTTTTCAAAAACGTTTTTCTGCTGTTTAAAGTTCCCTATAGGTAATGCAAACCGCTTTTGCCAGCTATCCAATGTCCTCTAGTGTAACAAGTGTTGAACTGACTTAAGAAGTTTATGACAAACGCGATATCTCGACTTGTCCCTACAGTCAGGTACATAAGCGAACCTACCAATTTAGGACATGGATAAGAATCCATGTCCTCCTTGGAGTTTGATTCGAGTCTGATGAGTTTGGTGCTGCAATTCAATAGATTCATAACAGGCTTCGATTACCTCATTGCAAAACGATGCACAAGACTTTCTGTATACAGTTTCTGCGTCATCTGGAGGTTTTGTCAATTCCTGATTAACTACATTCCTAAACAGTGATTGCATTCGTCGAGATTTGTTATTGAGAAAATGGCCTTCAAGTCCTGCTTCATGTTGAGAATCCATTTTCTGTTATTAAAAGCCATCAGCATGATATCTACATGGACGACGATGATCTTAAGATGTCTCATGGATTAAGCGACATACACGCAAGGATCAGACTCCATATACTTGAGGCTTAGGCTCTTCATTACTTTGCCCAATTTCTTGTGCCACTGGCGGTCTGCTTGCTTCAATCCATAGATAGGTAACATTTTCTCCAGGAGATCAGGTAATTCCATGCAGACTTTTTCATCTGATTTTCTGTTCAGATAAACGGCGGTCACGTCCACTTGATAAATAATTAAGTCTTGTTCAACAGCCACAGCCATCAATGTTCTTATTGAGCTTAGGCGGGCTACAGGTGCAAATGTCTGGCTGCAATCGATTTCCGATCTTTAGGTGAATCATCTAGCCACGAGTCGAGCTTCTCTTATTTTAGGCTCTCCATCGACTCCATATTTGTTTCGAAATACAGTACGGCAGTTCAGAATTGATTTCTACCATTTTTCCGAGTTTCCTCGAAATTGCGCATTTTTTATGGAAATTTCAGTACCAATTCAAGCTACCTCATCCGGATTATCTTCGTCTTTCTCGCCGATTCTCTCTTTGATGTAATGATGTTCCTTTTTAGGTCTTCCCTTTTGTCTAGTCCTAATAATTTTCAGATGTCCCAGACCTCGAGCAGAATTTGACTCATCTTTTTCCTGCGAATGAGCTCCAACGTCGAGCTGCAGAAATACAGCTTCCCCTTCAATCTCCAGGTTGTATAGATTTTTCTCCCCTCTATTTTTGCTTCGAGGTTGATAGCACTTCTAGGTTCTTTTGGCTTGCCTTCCAAAATTTGAATCTTTATCCAAAGATCTTCGGAGATGAATTCTTTATACTCTTAACCACCTCGTGTGCATCAAACACGCCCGTTAATGGATCCTTCAAAAAAGCACCATTGTACTTCCGCTTGGGATAAAGTATTTTAATTTTCTTGACGTTTCAGCAAATTGGAGCGATTGGAGTGTTTTTTCAGAATTTATCTATCTGGCACAACCCGAGGACGCGTTCGGTGGCTTTATCATAGGCCTTTCCGTTATATATATACATCGACCAAAAAAGTGAGAGTGTTTACAATATCATGTAGGAACGCCACGTCACGTAAATCTAGGTTTTCATTTTCGTTCAGTATCAACATCCTGTAGGCTTTTGCTTTCACAGAATAACTTATAAAAACCCATTCCTTTGAGCGAGCATCGAACTTCCCCTTTCCAGGTACTTACTTAAGTGTGAAAGTCTTGCAGTCGAAAGCCCTGAAATGAAATATATCTGGTTTCTTACCCGTCAATATTTCGAAGGGAATTCTGCCTTGAACTAGCATGCAACTGGCAATTTCCAGGGTGGTGAAATTTCTCCTTTTTGCCACTCCATTTTGTTGCAGCGTATACACAACTGTCAGCTCCTATTGACACTCCCATTGACTCTTTTCTCATGGGACCACAAATGTCAGTATGAACGATGCTTAGTAGCTCAGTGCTGGGAACAGACATTTCCGAAAATGCAGTACGGGTTAATTTTTTCTTCGAATATGTCTCGAAGATCGGCAACCTGCCGTCTCGGTGAACCTTAAACCCCAAACATAGTCAGTGCTGCAGTTTCCGCTTGTTCTTGAATATACAGGTAGTATAAGTCGTTAATTTGATTGGTGAATATTACAAGATTCCCGCTGGGGTATATGATATATATTCATATACATATTAATATTTATTAAAAATATTTTCTACCCGTAGAAAAGGTGGCTCAAGCTTTGAGTGCTGTAACTCGGGGAAGTTCCGTTAATGATGATGAGGAGATTAAGGAGGAAGCTGATGAAGCTAACTTCAGTCATCTATATGAAGTAAGATCTATCTATATGTCTATCTATCAATCTATATACTAATCTTTATATATATATATATATAATTAAAAACTAAAGGTTAAAAACCACCGCAGGGTCCCACTGGGAGCAACTGTCATCTAAGGGGCCAATTTTGGCCCCCTCATCAGGGATCATTTATAGGAAAACTACGAGGTGTAATTAAAAATACTTATGCAAATACTTTATTTATGTTATGTGAGCTATTTTTGATAATATTCATATTTGAACTAAATATTCATTGAACGAAAAATACTTTAATAAAACGAATTCGAACAAAAAAAATTAATCTCCCGCCTAATAAGTGAATGATAAAGAATAATAAATGTATGCTCACCTTGTAATATTTTCAGAACGAGTTTTTACGTATGATAATATTTTTTAATTTAATTTTATAGCCTTTTACTTGTAGCTTATAAAGAAAGTAAAAGACAGTTTGTTTAGTTTATTTATAATAACTATTTCGAATAACTTTTCACCAGATCATTAAATGTAAAGTCATAGTTCACTTTCATCTAGTCCCTCCCGTCGTACTTGGGTACCACGGTTTTTAAATTGATTTTATTTTAATTATTGAATTTATTTTACTTATTTTTCATATTTGTAGATTGGAAAACGTTCGAATTATTTATTTATTATGATGTTAGGATTGTTGAACCCTATTAAAAAATCGTATTAAAATTTGGATGTTTAAATTTCGAACTCTTTTATTTTATTTAGAAAAATAAAAGGGAGCTCATTTCCTTGATAAATTCTTCACTTTTTGAAGCATGGTATACTCAATATTCCGATGCGATGGCACCGATTCACAGACAATTGTCGGAGATTGGTAATTATACTAAATGGCTTCTATCTTCTTACCCACATCAATTGTAATAATTACAATAATTTTTATAAAAATCTTCTGTTTTATTGTTTGAAAAAGTAGGTCAATCTTATTTGAAGAATGAAACAAAAAATAAATTTAAAAACTAATTTTCTTATAAATTCATTTGAAAATCCCAAATTTTACAGAAATTTGAAAAGATTTGAAATAACCCCTGCATTTTAAGTAGGCTCATTTCATGATTTTAGATAAGATGTTTTTAAATAATAATTCTCTCCGATCCAGCTCAAGGAATCGGAACAAATTATATATAACTAATAATAAATAATAAATAACCAATCATAAATAATAAATAATCACTATTAATAACTGATGTATCTAGTATACAGTTTATACAGAAGTGCTTAGCTGTATCTTATCGTTTTATAATAGTATAGAATACGTTTATCCAGAGTGATACAAACCGAATTGCATTGTACAATTGAAGAGTTTCAGTACAGAACTAGATAACCAACAAAATAAGAATTTCTGAAAAGAGCGTGAAGACATTCTGTAAAATCGAAATCAATATTTAAAGATAAAACAAAAGTCCACTCCTGAGCCGAAGTATTATTAAATTGAGGACAAAAAAGTTAGATTGAATAAAGTTATGCAGGTTCGAGGAAATGGAAGTAGAAGTTGACCAAAAATTGAAACAGGCTTGGCTGCGGATTGCAACAAAAAATCCAATTATCAGTTTAAAAATAAAACCATGCTTCCTAGATATTAAGTTTATGAATAAGAGCAAACGAAGTTTAATTTTAAAAAGTGAGCCAATTTTGAGTAAATAGACCGAGAATTTTAAGCTTAAAATCTCACAGGTTTTCAAAATCGGCTTTGGACAGCAATTAAAAATCAAATTTTTAAGTATGACAAACATTTTTTGCTAATGATCCGAAAAAATTAGAAAATATTTTTTTTCCATTGAATGATAATAATTTCGAGAAATATCAATTCTAAAAGGTTGCAAAAAATTATTAGTACGTTAAAATTGTAATAAAAATATTTTCTTTTAAATTATTGCATCAGAAAATGATATATTGAAGAAATTCTTTTGCTACAATGTATATTTTATTTTTTCAAGATTTTTCGTGCAAAGAATCAATTTTCGATCAAAATTTTGGTTATCTAGTTCTGTACGAACTTTCAATTTTGCTCTCTATAGACAAAAATGGGATATGTGTGAAAATTAAAAAGTTGAAAATATCATGTCCTTGGGACATTATACGCTTGTGTGTGAAGAAATAATTTTTTTTAAACAGGGCTCTATTATGCCTATTTTTTCGCACAATAACCTTTATCCCAATTATTTTTAGTTCACTCGGTATAAAAAAAATCGAATAAATATGAGTAAATGTCATCCGCTAACGTGTCCCTGATTATCTTTTTTCAAAAGAGCGTTATATATTTTTTTCTTAAACTTGAGATCTAATTGTTAAATACACATATTTTTCAGAATTAATTTGCAGAATTACAAAATAATGCTTTTTTTCTTTTCCAACTATAGTTTCAGGGTTATAATTATTAGAAGAACTATATTTTGGAGGTGAGTTTATGAATAAAATATTAATAAGCATGTAATTCTTACCTGCAAAGCACTTAATTGTTAGGTTCTTCCGACGCAAAAATATAATTTAAAATAGTAAAAAATCTTTGGGCAACCTTGTCATTCCGTAACATAACATTTATTTTCATGAAGTAAAGTTAGTTGTAAGAAGGAAAATAATCGACATGCCCATTATTTTTTTATTGAAAAATGATTTTAAATAACCTTAAAATTACAGATCTAATTATTATTTTGACACAAAACATATTTTTAATGACTTAAATGAAATACTTATCATTAGATTTTGAAAAATTGACATTTTAAATGAGGATCTATTTTTTACAGATTCCTAAATTTTCGAAAACTCTACTTTTGAAGAAATGACGTGTTGCTGACACTGACCACAAATTGGAACAGACTGGGCTACGGAATGCGATAAAAAGTGTAATCTTCAATTTTAATAAAAAATAAAACCACACTCCCGATAAATAGAGAATGTGAAAGTCGATTTTCGGTAGCGACTGTTAATCGAATTTTTAATTTTTCACAAAGATAACATAAATGTTTGATCCGAACAAATTATTCTGTTCTGAAAACATCAAAATTTAGTGTGACGGTATCGCACTGAAACATAGACGATTATTCGTTGAAAGGGCTATAAAAAGAAGACATTTTTTCAATAAACGATAATATTTTCAAAAAATATCATGAAAGCGGAAGAAAAAAATTATTACTACGCTAAATTACTACTCTAAAATTTTAACTAAAATTCAAATTACATTTTTTTTATTACTGTATTAAAAAAATGAGAATTCGAACAAATCTTTTTATCATAACGTCTATTTGATTTTTAAAGAATTTTGTATCCGATAAACCCATTTTCGAAAAAAAGTTAGTTATCTAGTTCGGTACTGCCACACTTCAATTTTAGTTTATTGAATTATTTTATAACATTTTATTTTATAACAATTTCCTGTAAAAAAGTGCGATTTTGTAGATCTTTTTAAAAGTAACAATTTGTTTTCTAGAAACACGTGGTCCCTACTTAGGTTGAAAATGGTCCCAAGTAAATTTGCAGATCTTTTTGAGATGAACAATTTTTTAATTTTTTAAAAAGCGTTATCAAGATTTAACAAATAGAATTTGTCTTACCAAAAAATGGTATGAAGTACATTTGTAGATCTTGAACAATTTTTCTTCTCAACATTTTTTTCGTATCTCGTATAGTTTTCCTGGAAAATGGAATTTTTATTTCTTTTAAAAAGCATGTTCGATGGATAACTAATTCGTCCTTTCTTTTGTTGAAAAAGTGTGACAAAGCTGAATCCAATCTGATCAGTCTTTTGAAAGTTATCGTGCCTTCAGATTCCAGACTACAGACAGACAGACACCTTCGTAAAAATAATCTTTTCTGACTCAAGGAGTCTCGAAACGTGGAGATTTGATGAAAATTGTCAAAGTAAAATTTTACATAAAACTAATAATTCTCATTAGGATGAGAATGTAAAGAAGGTTTCGATCGCGGGTAGCACTCGGATGGATGACCATCTCCGACATACTGTCGAAAAGCTGGCTGGACTCGGTAGGTGGCTTTTTTACAGTTTTCCTCTCCCCGAGTCAAATTTCCAGGCAAATGCGAGTACTTCTAATAAAGTCGGATGCAGCTGCGGGTTATCTCTGGTTGTAATTAAACTCATACAGTGATTATAAGCCCACCTTAGTAAAGAAAAATCTTCACTGGCCCATACCCAGTGAAGTGAAGTTTTGTCTGCCGGTTCACGCTAAAGGACTTAAATGATACTCTAGCAACGAGGATGACCCATATATAGATCTCTGCTTCATCGGGGTTTTAAAAATAAAAAGGCAAAGTACAATAGGTTTTAACCGCAGTGCTACGGGACTTGAATGAACCCGCCTTGCAAGACAATAATAGTGTTGTTCTGAAATACTTTTCACAACAACATTTTTTAATTGAATAATTCAAACTTTTTGATTTTCACCCATATATGAATTCGAGAAAACTCTGTTTAAAAATACTTTTGCGTTACTATCAATAAAAAAGTGAAGGAACTCTAATATAATTCTTGAAGCTTTTGAGACATAAAAGCGGTCAAATGTCAATTGACCACTTTGCCCAACCCCAATATTCTTGCTCTCGCCCGAAGATTGACTTCTTAGAAACCACGTAATTTGGAAAATTATATATAATAAGAAAAGTGTATCTCAAATAGGTTTTTTCGAACCTTTGACGAATTCTTTGGATGTGAAGATAGTTAATGATGTTCAGTAATATCTTATTAAGAATCTGGGCACATTGCGTTTAAATTATGTATCCCTCCTTTAACTTGTATGATGTACGTGACGCTTCATGGTTCACGCTCAGATACTTTCACATCATTCCAAATACGAACACTGTCACAGTACAATAGCAGCAGTTGAGCGAACAGTGTCGCGGTTTGCAGATTCCAAATACGTAACAGATGTCATAACAAATTAAAACAAAAAACCGCGAATCTCATTTAAACTATATTTAAAAACCCAAAATTTCGATTTACATTCTTGATTGCTCGAAAATGTTTGTTTTAGATTTACCTTGAATTTTAGTGACATATTATTCGAGAGTTCCGCGGAATTTTGTGATACATGTGGCTTAAACCAATAATATTCTTGAAATAATTACCATAATGGAGGAGGAAGGTGCACATGTGCAGAAGGTAACATTTCTCACTGCTTTCGAATTGTTTGGTAATTTTTATGAATATCGTCATCTCGATATCATTATAATAAGAAGTAAACATTTTTTGCGACCATCGAAATATCACATATTATCCATGTGGTGTTTATTTGTTGTATACAAAAATGTTTCCAATATGGTAATAGACCAAAAAAAAAGTGACATTTGTAGTCATTTTCATTTTTTTAAAGCGTTCTTTATTCAATGCTTACAAATAAAATATAATTTCATTCATTTTACCTCATATTAGAAAGATACAATATGCCAATCAAATGTTGTTAATTGGTGTCAATGGTGATTTAAGTAATATAACTTTTTATTTTATCAATAGTGCTGTTTTACTGGTTGTGTTGAATAAAATAATTAAGGTTTCAAGTGTAGTAATTCAGCCTTGGAATGCATATAAACTGTCATTTTATTAAGATTTCTTGAAAAAGACTTTATTTATTTGTTTATTCTATCGATAGATTCTATTTTCCCTTACCTCGTGCTCAAATTCTGCTTTTACGTTCGTAGGTCATGGTCGAACGAAAATAATTGCATGTGACTATATATTATTTTATCGTATAAAAAATACAGATCTGTTATCTGTGAAGACTTTTCGAAACTATCTCCGGAAAAAGGATGTCAGATTACTATATATTGGACAGCAGGGTTATATTTTCACAGATAAAAAAAAACAATTTTGATCATTAAACTTTTATAAGCTGTAAGAATGCTCAGTATCATAAAAATGTTATTTATTTGCCGACTGTCTACTTTTTACTATAACATTACCTATTTACTATTTTTGGTTTTTTTTTCTACTTATATTTTAGCTTCTCACTTAAAGCTTTTTATCACTTTTTTATAAAAGATATAGAAGATTATAGACTTATCAGAACCTCATTTGTCTTTGATAAATCTAAATGATGTGTACTTTAGACTTTTTTCTCATTGATTTTAAAGATAGAACACTACAATACAGCTATTAAAAAAGAACCAGAAAATCCCAGAGATATTTTTTTCCGGAAGTATATACAATATTTTTATTCAAGGTTATGATCAGGAATATCTTTAGGGTCAATAACATATACCCATTTCAGACCATTTTAAGACTGAATGCTTCAGAATTGGCATATTGCCAATTTGAAAGTTGAGTTTTATATTTAACTTTCAAATTCAGATTCTCCACTTCAAATTGTATAGAAATTTAAAGAAAACTTTTTTCTAGTTCTATTATTTTCAGTTCGGTGGCCACTTATACTTTTGTAAGCCTATTGAGAGGTCCCCGACATAACTGTTTTTTTAAAGGTCAAACAATCGAAAATCTGGTAGGTTTTCGTTTAAATCATTATAAATGTTAGATTTTTATAAATTAAAGGACAAAGTCTCTTTTTTTAATTAAAAAATATCTTATATGAGTTTTGTATTTTTGTTTTTTTTTAACCCCTGGACTAATACAAATTTTTGTTTTGAACTGTAATTTTTAAGAATATTAATGATTGATAGATTATTAATTTAGTTCATTATTGGATTTTTTCTTCAACAATTTCACGTATTTTTTTAGTTTTGAAGTTCTGCATTTATGAAATGCATTTTTTCGTCTTATATTTATATATTTAAGTATATCAATGGTATATATAATGAAAGCCTGACTAGAAACAAAACTATCTGTGGCTTGATTTTTTATTTCATTTCCTTTTTTATTTTACTAATTTTATTATTTATTCTTAAAAAGCTTTCAATTTTTATTTTGAAAATATTAACCTTGATATTACATAATTTTAAGCATAAACGAAAAAAATTACATAACTTATATGCTGGAAATTTTCCAAATAAAATTACTTGAAATTCAAGAGTTCACAATTAAACAATCTGAAATTGATTGAAACTATTCAAACATGATAACAATTCTAATTCTAATTTAAAATTAAAGAACAGAAGAGATTTCAATTTCGTTTCGGTTCAAATGGATTAATCTCCGAAATTGATCAGTTTTGAAATTCGATTCGTGACAGTTTAAACAATTTTTAATATAAATGTTTCTAACTAAATTTACAATAAAACAATATGGATAAATAAAAATTTTCAACTGGGAGTATATTAATAAGAAAAAATTAATAATTGTATGCGTTAAAGTCCGAATACAAGGAAAGGTACATTTTGAAATAAAAATTGTAATACTTTAGATATATTTGGCCGTGGCTATTCGTACACAAAATTTCGATAAAAATAACCGCGTTTTTTCGGCACACGTAGACACTGCCTATTTAAGATTATCATTAAATTCTCTAATTTCGAGTGACTGCGGCGTGACTGTTGGTGAAAAATGATTGCAAAGTAATTCCAAAGTTATAAAGTATTTCTCAGGTTGAAGAAATTTATAAATTATCTATAGTAAAAATAGTAAAAGAAAAAATCACGTAAGATTATCCAAATCGCCTCCCCCCTCCCTCTTAATATACAATAAAGGAAGAATACAACAAAGAAGAAAATAAAGAAATTTTCAATAATCCTGACTTTTAAATCCTGATTTCAAAACCATGTGGTGATTTCTTTTCTGGTTTCATTATAAAACTACTACTACGTATATGGCGTTTCTATAGCGAACCACTTGGACAAGTTTAGTGTTGACCTCTAGAAATGTACGTAACTGATTATACAGAATGTAGACATCCGTTCATTGACTATTAAACTACTCCTATATTTCTGAGAGCAATTTGTCTCTACAATATAACGGATCTTATATCAACTTAGATTTAAATCATGATCACATAAACAAAATTCTCTTAGAGTAAATAACTATTAGCAAAAGTCTTATTGGATAAAATTGTTTCTGATTCCAATATTGTAATTAAATTCCATAATATCAAATCCTTCTTTCGAAAGTATTTTGCTCAAAACTATACATGTCAACGTTCTTTTTCGGAAATATTTAAACTGTTCCTTGTATCCTTATCATGAAGAAATGTTTTTACACCTTTCTTATCTGGTCTTAAAAACTATTTATGGCTAGAACTTCTTAGCATGAAAGAGACGTGACGGCAAACCTGTTTGTGGCAGGTGATAAAAAAGAACAACAATACATATCTAACAGTTTGCAACACGGAAAATTTATTTCCCCTTATGCACTCAATACCTTAATTTTATATTGTTTAATTTCAAATTACGGAGAAATAATTAAGTCTGTATTAGAGGTCGAGTCCTTCATTCGAATCATGCATCATGAAAGATCATGTGAGTCCTTTAGATCTTGAATGATGTAAGACACATTAAATAGACATCAGAAATAAAATGTAGATTCCAAATAAGAAATTGCAATATAACAAAAATGTTGGACTAACAGTATTAACGATCATTAGATCTTTACATCATTTACATATTGTATTTTTTCTCTAATAACTTCTCTATTATTTCTGAAAATAATTTTTTTCAATAGGTCAGAAAAGTATTTAAAAAAAAATGATTTTTATCGGCATGGAATTGTGATTTTTCCACTTTACGTTCCCTAGTAACTGTTACCTTCAAGGTTTTCTTTAGCATAATTCTCAATTATCTTTTTTCTTTGAGCAGGGCTGTGGAATCTAAGAACAAAATGTGTGTAAAAGATAATTTGTATGGCTTGCATGGTGTTACATAAAAGTAAAATCATTTACGGAATACAGTTTTATTATCCAATAAAATGTGTGAGAACATCTTGAGTGTGCTCATTTTTAAATTTAATTATTGTTGAAGGTTCTCGGGAAACTATTTCACCTGGAGATTTGCATTTTGTTCATAAATATAATAATGTATAAATCTTAAATTCAGATATGAACTTGATGTCAGCAAAAAATTCAAGATCAACAAATTTTAAGTATTTTTTTGAACTGTAAACGGGAAATCGTTTTGTCTTCACACTGAATGATAAATATTCGATTTATCTTTATTGCTCAATTTTTATCAAGGAAATAATTTATCATTAGTGAAAGTTAATTAATCTTGTAGTATGATTGAAAATTCACTTTTGCAATTGCTCAGCGTATTGCAAAATTTGAATTCTACAAATTAAAACCTTAGCTTTTTCATGTTTTGACATTGAAAATTACAATATTTAAAATTCTATATGTAATATTTAAGTTATACTTCATAAACTGCGTGACGGAGAAAAAAATTTTCGATTACAGATAATAATTCAAACATGATGAACAGTGAGATCACCTTATATCTACCTGCTACTTGGCTTATGAAGCAAACACTTGATAATTAGGGAAAGCGATTAAATGCGTCTCAATTTGAGATAATAGTATATTATACACCAAGGGGGAGGCTATGGTCTGCATTGACAAGTATATGTTCACAGTACGAGTCGTATGCGAGCAAGCACGAGCCGCAGGCAAGTGTGCGAGCCGAAGACGAGTACTGAAAACGTAAACTCGTCAATAAAGCCCTCTCCCCCATGATTAAACCTTCAAATACACATTGAATTAGTTTGACCCACAAACATTTTTTGATCGAAAAAGAGTTTCCATATAAATTTTTAGCTTAAAATATTAACAATTAAAAAAGTTACAATTTTTTTCCTAAAATTCAATTTTTCAACAAACCAAAATTTTTTTGTGAATTTGTTAGAGTGTGTTGAAGAATTTAAAGGCACTTATAATACTTACAAATTACTTCAACATTCTTGAAAGTATACGTCTAAATTTTGTTAAGTAAATATGTTCAGTAGTTGTGAAGTTATAGACTATAAAAAAGTGAACAGGGTCAGATTGACCCAGAGTGTAAGAGATGTTCGAAAAAAAAGGCGTGTACTCGAAGAGTTAATACGATATTTTATATAACAAATGCATAAATATGGACGTGCTTTTCATGCCTGTGGAGCCAACCTGAAGTCCCAGTTTTTAAGGCATAGGTATGTAATGGCCGTGTATATCTATGCCGTCAAAAATTATTACGTGTTTATGCTTGTATTATATAAAATAACTTGTTTATTCGAGTTTTAAAAGCAAGTATAACCACGTTCAATGTACTCTCTTAAATTGAACGAGTGAAATCTCTCTGAGATTTCTCTGGCTCACTTCGCGGAATTCCGTCACTGGTTTAATCAGTGAGGTTCACTGGTTACTCAGTACCAGTAGTCATCTGGCTGTACGTGTTGTCATCCATAATCTGGTTAGGTATGACATTTATCAGTCATCACTTTTGTGCTAATAGTTGCAAAATTATCTTTTAAAAACCGCACTTTACTCTCACAACAATAAATTAGGACCGCGCTGAAATATAATAGGATATAATATGAAGAGTTGCAGTACAAAAATACATAACCAACATTTTTGCCGAAAATGGGGGTTATGCATAAAAAATTCGTTTAAAAATCATATACACGTAATGCGTATTGGCAATTCAAAACTACATAATTGACTCTCCGTTAGTATTTATCTCCCACTTTCTTTTCCTTTTTTTATTGCCTAATCTCATACCTCTGCAACGTGCAACTCGATTTCGTTGAAAGTGAGGGGTATTCAGTAACACATTATCTATTCTCCCTAAAAAAAAGGCGAAAAGTAAAATTAAAAAAAAATAGGTGACAAAAAATGTTGTACAAGTTAAATAAACAAGGAAATCAATGATTATTAACATACTGTTATTTATTGAACACAGCACACTATATAATTAATATATTTATCAAATCCGAAAAATCCCACTGAATCATTTTGAAGGAAATTAAACAACACGTATTTTACCAGGTTAATAGAAAAAGTAGAACTTTTAGTTTTATATCTAAATCCGGCAGAAGTCACGTCTTTCAGAAGTTCCGTTTTGATAAGGTTATGAGTAGGGGAAACCACCCTGCAGTAGATAGGAAAAAATTCAAGAGCATTCAACTGCATCAGTTTCCAGAAATAAAGAAAGATTATCGTTGTTAAATGAAGCTTACAGATTTAATTGAGTATTCTTATAAAAAAATATCGCGAAATCAATTAATTAGCTGTATTAAACATTTTTATTAGACCTGGTCAAGGCTACGATTTTGACACCTTTGTCCATCCATAGATAATCGTTTCTGGTATTGCTCCAGGACAAGACAGAATACTCAATTCTCAATAATTATAATTTATTATTAGTATACTTACAATTAAAATCAGTTTATTGAGTGAATAATAGTTGAAACTAGGATTATTTTGCAAAAATCACAAAAGTTTAAAATATTGACATTTTTTTTATCTCTAATATTCTGTGAGATTGGTACGATTTGTACGAGATGTTTAATCTTCATATCATTTAACCTGACTTGCGATGACAGAAAAGTGCAGAATTTTTAGATACCTTAATCCTAAAAATGATATCTTTTCCGAAAGACTCCTTAAAACACAACTACAATTTATGTGCTTTTTAATAACTAATAATTGACACTATTTTCTTAGTTTATTTTTTACAATAACTTGAATTAAAAAACTTCACTAATCAAAATAAACAAAATAAATGGTTGGTTATTTACTGTTGAAAAATGTAATGTCCAATAAGAAGTCCTCAAATATTTATTAATATTAAAGAAAGAACGCGTTGTATCAATAAATATTGTTCAATAAACTTCAAACTTTGATTCTAATGTAGAAACATGCCATAAAAATGTTTAATTAAGTTGAAAAGTATGAATAAAGAAGAGGTGAAGTTTTTTTCAGGTTAAAAATTAATTTTTTGCTTTCGCATATTAATTAATTATAAAATTTGAAAGAAACTTCGTCAGAAAATATAGTATCCTTGCTGAAACGTTATACTAACAAAAGTAATGACATTTTTTTAATCATTTTTCCAGTTAATTCAGATTATCTACTGTAAATCATTATCTACTGTTGGATGGTTTCCCCTATTTTAACTTCTAAAGCTAAAGACGTAGATTAATGTCAAAAAGTTGTGTCTTTTTTCTGTAATCTCGCTTATATAACAAATTTTGTAGTCAAGTGTAAAAAATAGGGGTCAAAATGGCATTTTTTCAAAATAATACGATTTTATTATGTCATTCTATGGTTAATAAGATATTTTTGCGAAAGAATAATAAAAAAAAAAAACAATTTACGACAAATTGAGTATAAGTTAAAAATGTGTTTTGATCGTCATCGTAAATAGACTTTCAGAGAAAGAATTTAGTCAAATTTTTTTTTTACAAGAGCATTACAGTTTATTATTGAAAAAATAGTATTTTCACTGGTTTTATTTATTATTGAGTAAAAAGTTGGAAGATAACGCGTAATAAAAGCGTGCTAAAAGAATTATTTTTAGAATCCTAAAGTACAAATTAAGAATAGAAAACTTGTAAGATTTTTGAATAAATTTTTTTTTTACATTCTCAGCAAAATCGCCAACATTTGGTTAATTCTGAAGTTCTTTAAAGAATTTTCCGCCGCATTTAAAAAAAAACTAAAAGTTCTAGCAGATGCAAGGCGGGAAAAATAAATTCCTTTGTAAGTTTAAATAATACGCCACTTTAAATATCGACAATCCTTTTTGATAGTTTGTGTCATTCTTTATAAAATTGAAATATTCATAACTTTGTTGACAAAATTGGTCATTAAATAGGTAATTCGTAATTCAAACTGAATTAAAATGGATAAGATCTCACAAAGTTTTAGAAATTAAAATTGTAAATAAAATTTGACTTTGTCAATTGCAAAAAAAGAGACTGGGTATTGTTTATCTTGCAAAATTATCACAATGAATGAAAAAAGAGCGAGTAGTTCATTACTACATTTAAAAAAATAAACTTTTTAATCAGAAATTGTCTTCGTACACATTTTTATTTCCTTCTTCTGCTTGGTAACATTTGCCTGATGATATTCCTCTTCCTAAAAATTTTCAAATACAGTAAAATAATAGAACTACTCGACATTTTTTCTAGCACCAAAGTACCAATCAAATTCTAACAAAAACTTTATTTTCTACAAAAAACACTTTTTAAAACTTTTTTTCACTGAGTTTCTTGCCTTGCCATCAGGAACGATCTTTCTTGAAATTATTATTGCTATTTCTAAAACAACATATACTTTTCTTCTTTTTATAGACCTTTCAGCGAAAAATTGTATGTTGCGGTGTGATACCGCCACACTAAATCTTCATTTTCTCGGAAAAGAATAATTTTTTTTTTTAAGAAATTTTTTTTTTCTCATTGAGACTGGCGAAAAGATCGACGTAGAGATAGACAGGCGCATAAACGATGGTAGAAAGGTTCTTCGCAGTGTGGAAGCCATTACCAAAAGTAAAAATATAACAAAATAATCTAAAATGGCAACATATAATTATGTACTTGCACTCACTTTGTTGTATAGTAGCGGGACCTGGACCCACCAAGAAAGGGATAAGAGTAAAATTACCGCGGTTGGCATGAAATTCCTGGGCAATGTCTGCGGTAAAACGCTAATGGACATAGTCAGTAATAAGAGGATTCTTAAAGAATGTGGTGTAGAGGAAACACTGTTTGACAGGTATGAAAGAAATTTGTTGAGACAGCTTAAAAATGTTGTGAGAATGGAAGATGAAAGACTGGCGAAACAAGTATATGTAGGTAAAGTAAACGGTTGCGTACGTAAAGGCAAACCGCGGAAAGAGTGGTGGGAATGTGTGAAAGAGACCCTATGTCAAAAAGATGTAAGAAGCCACTGAAACATAAGAGCTTGCATAAGAAAATGTATGCACGTGAAGGAAGCTAAAGAGGTATGCCAGGACAGGAAAGTGTGGAGACAAATGGTTTGTAAGAGATGCATGATGAGTATCAGTGGAGTGAGAAATGCCTGAAACGGAAGACCTTGAATACTAATGGGCCCGCGCAAAGAGCTTTACATGTTGACTTTGTGAAGCTCTTCGCCTGGGGTGATTGCTAGTGAGATTGATCAGCGACCTGGGTCGGAGCAGTGTTGTGGAACAAACGTGTCGTTTAAATAAGCCACACGGAAATTCTAGATTAATCTAAAAATATATACCCCCCCCCCTTCTAACACCTCGTATACTAAATTCCTTGATGGTATAATAATAATACTCTAGTTCTGTACTGCAACCCTGCATTTAATGCGCTTAACTGTGGGAAGGCCCGTCATTACCTCATCGTGTCGCGTCGCTCAAAAGTCAAATCCAAGTGGCCAGTCCCCACTTTCAAGTGAAAGATTTTATATCCCCTCCTTATTGCAGCCAGGCTGCAAAAATAGCTCACATATTTAAGCGATAGGTCAAAATACATTATAAAGTACAATAGGAATCTTTAAATTATTGAAAATTACGAAAATTCATTTTTAGACCTAAAGCGGCCTGGCAACACCTCTAAACACAGGGATCACAGCGCAAAAGGAGCTCAAAAAAGGGGAAGTAGAGTGATTTTCTCATGGAAAAGGAGAACATAGGGGAAAGATTAAACATTTATTTTTATGTCGAAAAGAACAAACAATCTTTTTATAAGAAATGCCATTTTTTTAAATAATTTTAATGATTCTTCAATGATTTCTGCCATTTAAGAATTTATTTTTAAAACTTGGATATACTTAGGTCGTTGGAAATCGATTCACAGTGATATAAAAAATTAGGAGAAAAAAATTAAATTAATTGAATACAAAATTTTGATATGTTTAACATCGTTCTCATAAATGTTTCTTTCCAAGATTCGTAATTTCTTCCTTGTACTAATTAATACTTTCAATGTACATTTAAAACTACACTTTCCAGTAGAGCAAAGTAAAAATGCTATAATTAATCGAATCGTTTGAGCTGACGGATAACAACTTGTAGTCCGACATCCAAAATTAGTGAAAAAAAAAATTAAAATCGGTTAATATCTTCTGTTCTCTTTTTTAAATATACAATATTCAAAATTTTGTTAATGAAAAACCAATTTGCCTTATTTAAAATTGCTTGAAAATGTACTAAACATGTTTTTTGGATTGATTCGATCCTAAAATTTCTTCAGCTCGAACCAAAGAAACATGTTATTATTTTTCATTCATGGGAAAAAAATTTTTTTCGTGGTATATATAACGTCTCAAAATCGCAAAAAAATGAAATCCAAAAAATCCTAATTCACGACCAAAGTTTTTTTCAGGAAAAGAAAAATGATAACATTTTTCTTTGGTTTAAGCTGAATAAATTTCAGGTTCAACATACTCAACTTTTTTAAAAAATGTGTGCATATGACTCAATCCAAAAAAACATGTTTTTGCACATTTCCAAAAAAAATATTACTGCGCAAGAAGTTAATTTCTAAATTTCGTAATTTTCTATTATTGTTCACTAGTAAAAGCCGTAAATATAACAAATTTGTCATAATTTTTTGACCAGTAGGAAATATTTTGAATTTGAAATCGTTAAATTTTATTGATTACACATTTTTTTCACTCTTGTTGAATGCCAACCCGCAAGTATTTTTCCCCTCAGAACCAACAATTTAATTTGTTTTAGCATTTTCACACCGTCCTACTCTTCAGTGCTCTTAAATTCAAATTAAAAATTGCTCAAATTAGAAAATTTAACATTGCAGTTGATGAATTTGGAATATTCCATTTTTTAATTAGGTAGGTATATAAAGTGTTCAACTTCTAATCTACGGGCAAAGGTTTCTACCGTACCGACCGGATTGATAATAATAATATTCAATAGTTTCTTGTATGTATCCCAGAAGATTAGTGGCTGTTCTACATTACCGGTCACTTATCATAACCTAAGCACTTTTAAATTATCATTTTCGTCGGCCTTGCCCCCCTGGTGAGGCCTCAATCATTTACGATATTAAATATACTTTGGACTTGAATAAGGTTCATTTATTATAATGACATAATGTGATATTGTTTCATCTGTCGAAATAACAAATTTTCATACTTTAAGTATTACTATTAATGTTGAAAACTTTTATCACATAGTTAATTTTGAACTGAGAAAGAGAAATTTTCAATCAAAAATAGAATAGTTGAATATTCAGTTTAAGAAATTAATTCCCAACCAACAAAATGAATTTTTAACAAAATAGTTCAACCGTCAGCTCAGACAGATACATTTTTGAAGAGCAAACACATTTTTAACAGAATAGTTAAACTTTTGAGTAAAAAAGTTAAATTTTAATCGAAACATCAAATACTTAAATTTTTAGAAAAAAAAAATTAATTTTCAAGCACAAACAATGAATTTCGGAAAAAAATTGTTATATTTTCAAATCAAAATATATTTAACTAATGTTGAGAAAAAAGTTATATTCTCAACTAAATAGATTTTCAAGGGCAAAAGGGGAGACGAAATAAAGAAAGAAACTAGACGGGAAATGGCCAAGCTCGCAGACGTTGGTACAAAGACTAGAAAAGCAGAAAGAGCATAATAAAAAGTTAGAGGAGCTGGAAGGCAGGATACAAAAAAAGAAAGCTCAAACCAGGAGTCTGAAGGTGGAAATAGTGGGAATAAGGAGAAGGAAAGTCTGAATAGAATAGAAAAAAGAATAAAAAAGAAAAAGAGGGAGAAGAAAGAGAAAGAAACATTATAATGAAGGGTATGGGATTACAGAGGAAGGAGCTAAAGGTAGGAGTGGAAGAAGTACTAAAAAGGACAAGATGCTAAGGTAGAGATAGAGAAAGTGTAAAGTGTAGGAAGGGAAGAGCAAAGAGGAGAGAGGATGGTACTCGTGAAACTAAAGAAATTGGAACATAAGAGAGAAGCGATAGCAAGGAAAAGGGTATTGCATGGAAGCTCGGAGAGAAGAGAGGATGATTTGAAATGAGTTGAAAGAAATATGCAGTATAAGTTGAGGAAAATTTCGAAAGCGGAAAGAAAAAAAGGAATGAGAACGTGCGTTAGGTATGGGAGAATACTTTAGGTATGGATAGAAGGTGTATGGTGGAATTGGGACGAGGAAAGGAAAGAGTGAGTAAAAAATCAGGTATCGGAAAACTATGAGAGAAAGAAAGGGGAGATATAGAAATAAGAAATAGCAAGAAACGAAAAGAGACGAGAAATGAAAGTGGGGAAGATTGGAGGATATGCTACTGGAATATAGCGGGATTGAAAAGAGAGGATAAGGAGTTTATGTGGAATTTGAAACAATGGGATGAAGTAGTTACGATGGAGACGTGGCTAGCTGAAAAGGTATGGGAAAAGGGGAGGGGAAAATTACCAAGAGGTTACATATCGCAGGTTCAAAATGCGAAGAGGAAGAATAAAAAAGGCAGAGCAATGGGAGGAATGGTGATGTGAGTAAGGAATTAATGTATAATAGATATAAATAAAAAAGAGATGAAAGAACAAAAAGAACGATCAGTAGTAGAATAGTGGTTTATCCTAAACAAAAATATAGAGGGGGTGAGGAAGGGTAATGTAAAGATGCAGGAGAAGAAAGCAGAAGGGTCATTGAAATGAGGAGATGAAAGTAATGATAGGAGAAATAAAAAGAGTATTAGAGTGCACAAGCAAAAAGAAAGTTAGTGAAGGAGGGGATAGAAGTGGATGGGATGAGGAATGTAAACAGAAGAAGAAGGGAGTGAGAAGGGTTGAAAAAGAGGTGGAAAAGGCTAGGACGGAAGGAAAGGTTTGGTAGGTGTTGAATAGAGAGAGAAGGATAAGTCAAAATAGTAAATCAGGATGTCAAGATGACAGAATGGAAAAAATATTTTATGTAATTACTGGAAGGGATAGAGAGGAAAGTTAGAAAAGGTGGAAAATATGTTAGGGAAACAGATGAGAAGGAGGACATTACAAGGAAGGAAATAGTCAAGGAATTAGGGATAAGAAAATATGAAAAGGCCCCCGGTATAAATGAGATTCCAAATCAAGTCTGAAGATATGGGGGGACAGAATTAGAGGAATGGACATAAGTAAAGTGCAATAGAGTACGGAGAAAAGAGGTGTGGTCAGAGTTATAGAAGGAAGGAAATGCAGTACCCATAGTGAAGAAAGGCGAAGGCGAGGATGTTGAAGATTATAGACGAGTGACGCTAATGCCAACATTGTATGAAGCATATGTGATTGTTTTATAGGAGAGGTTAAAGAAAGAAGTTGAGAAAAAAATGTAGAGCCATCGAATCTGACAGGGTTTTTTAAAAAGGATGGGGATGATGGACAACATATACGTCCTGAACTTTCTAATAAATGAGAGAAATAGAAGGGAGAAAAAAGGCAATGATAGCAATGATCGTGGGCTTGAGGGCGGCGTTTGAGTCATTAAACCGAGGCGAGATAGAAAAAGTTATGGTGAAAAAGGGGATACGAGAGAGATTAACAAAGAGAGCATCGGGAATTTTTCGAGAGACAAAAAGCAGGGTGAAGGTAGAAGAGCAAGTAAGAGGTAGTGTCTGGTAGGTTAGAGAATTAAGGCGAGGATATCCTCTGAGCCCACTATTATTTAATATAATAAAGTTAAACTTCGAAGAAGAGATGAAAAAAACAGGATAGGGAGGAGTTGGAAGATGGGACGAAAAGTTATATTCACTGGCATACGCGCACGATATAGTGTTGATGGCAGAGGAAGAAGAATGGATGGCGTTCTTAATTACAGGATTAGAGAAATAATTAGATGGGAAGAATTTACATTACCGTCGGAGATTGTCGGTACGATCAGCAAAAGTACTATTAAAAATCACTGCTGACTGTCTGCGTCGAGTATCTGTCGGCGAGCACCGCAGATGGCCAGATTTGCTGTTAAGCGACGGAAGAAAGTTATATAAGGTGGACGCTAGGGGTAGACTGGAGGACTCCGGAATATATAGTAAGAAAAGGAGCGTGATGGGATAAATTAAGTACTAGAGTGAGAAAGAGAAGGGGAGCTAGTGAGAAAGTGATTGATGGGAGTAGAAGAAAGGACAGAGGGAACGTTATAATTAACGAAATGAGAAAAAAAAGGAGGGAGTTCTTCAATGCTTGATATATGGAAGACGGAACTGGAGTAAACTATGAATAATTGGAAAAGAGGGAGAGGGAAAAACAATGAATAAAAAGATGGGAGTTGATTGAAGAATCAAAATATAATAAATGGTATACGATGATAAACAAGGAAGGACTATCAAAGTATTTAGAAGAGGGATGCGTACAGAGAAGATAGACCAGAATAGCAAGATTTATGTTAGGAAACGAGATAAGGAAGGGATGCAGTAGGAAAAGAAGGAGAACAGAAAGTGCAGAATCTGTGGCTGGGAAGAGGAAACATGAGGGCATGTATGGGAAGGCTGCAGAAGAGGAATGGAAAATAAAAGAAGCTGGCAAGAGAATGTGGTAAAGATTCTAGGGAAGGATAGATTGAGGGAAGAGTGGATAAAGGAGCTGTAGGGGGCTAGAAGAGCAAAGGAGAAACAATAAAAGAATAGATGTGAAAGAAATGGCAGAAAAGGGGTACAAGAAAAGTGAAAAAAAGAAAACGTGAGTCCCTCAGATTAGAAGCGTGAAGATTTGTAAGCAATGGTTATGTAATAGTGTAAGTATATTCAGATGCGGTTGCGGATAAGACATTATTGAATATAAAAGCGGAAGTATTTAAAGAAATGGGTATTATGGAGACCCTAGATGGAAGACATTATGAGTACAGAAGAACTAAAAGCGATGCATTTTCAACAAAAATGATATATCTTCAAACAAAAAATTAAATTTTTGATAAAACAATTTTTTAAGAAAATAGTCAAATTTTTAACCAAACAAATCAATTTCAAAGTTGAATGTTGTATCTTCAACACAAAAAGAAAACGAATTTTCGCAAAGTAGTTTGACTTTTATCCAAACTGAACTTTTCATCAAAAAGTTTAATTCAACTTTCAAGCACTTAGTTAAATTTACTACGAAAAAAATAGTAATTTTCAACCCTGATATTCGATTTTCTATCGAAAAAGTCGCATTTTCAACGAAATACATCAATCTTCAACCAAATGCCTTAATTTTCAAATGAAAATTATATATTTTCCATGAAAAAAGAATAGTTAAATTTTGTTTTAGAAACTACTCATGAGGGAAATAAATCAATTTTCCCTAAAACTTAGAACAAGGCTCTTGTTATTTATAGTTACGCGTTTGCAAGTTAAGTTCAGATAATTCTTATGCGCCGTTTCGCGGTATCAGTGATGTTATTTTTTCGCCGGTGCGTCCATGTCATCCACGCGGTATTCCTGGTTTACTCGTTCAGTTTGCGGCTTGTAGATAGTTTTAATTTGCTAATTATTATTTAGAACTTAAAATTAGTGGAACGGCTGACTGATGAGTATAATTCTCAAATCGAGAAAATATGTGTCATTTTTCAGAAGAAGCAATCGAGGATGAATCTTTCCGAGTTCTTAGTTCATCTTCAGTGGAACGTATTTTCATGAATTAGGCCCACGAGATAAATTTCTTGCAAATTGGAGAATAGTTTTAAGCCTCCATATATATTATGAGCGTGTGTGTGGCAAAAAGAACTTATATATTATGTGGTGAGCTGAAATTTTTTCGAAAATTTTCGAACTTCAAATCATATAAACGACATTGGATAGAAACACATAATAATGTGCGCGAAAGTGATAGTAACAGTGGTATATTAGCAGGAACGGAAAGAAGAGTCGTATAATACCTGTTCTAAAATCAAAGAAAAATCTTTTTGAATGTCTGTATGTAAACTCTCACATTGGCAAACCTAATTCTAGTAGGAGTGAAGCTGACGAAAAATTTGTGAGTGCTCAAAATTGAGATAAAAACAGAAATTTTTCATGAAATCTGTTCAATACATTACTATATACTTGGTCGTTGAAGAACTTCAGGTGAGTCAGAGGAAAATTATACTAATTTTGCATTTCAACTTAGAAATATTCTGAAAGGAGTTTTTGAAATAAAAGGCCTTTTAATGATGCTATGGCATACAGAGAACGTCTCAAAAATGATAGTGACGTGTTATCAAATTTCATGAAGGGATCTTTGTGAAATGAGTTAATCAAGGCTCACAATACAGATTTAGTAATACCCCTTTTATTATTTTCTGACGACTACGAGATTGGAAACGGTTTAGGTAGTCACGCTGGCATGTATAAAATAGAAGCTTGTTACATTAGCATTCCAATTTTTCCATTAGAATTTCGAGGTGCCTAAAAGAATATTTATTTTGCTGAACTGTTTTATTCTGACAATAGTAAAAGTTGTGGTAATTCATTAGCATTTTCAAAATTGATCAAAGAGCTGCAATTTCTGCTCAGAGAGAACATACTTGTTTTTGTCGTATGATCTCGTCTCACGCTACGTTAGTTTCGGTTAACTCAAACTATGACAGCACACATTCATACTTTTTTAGTGTAGAGGTAGCGCTACACAAAATCCGTATAATACCATACACTTGAAGACTAAACTGTATGCTCTGAGAGTAACAGCGACACGCGTTTAATGTACAAACGAGCTAATGCTTTGAACCCGTGGGGACCATACTATTTTAGTATGGATTACAAGCGTTCGGAGTGAGATTAACCTCATCACACTTATTCTTTAAGTGTAGAAATTCACGAAGAATAAATAAGAGCGCAGTGATACTTTTCTACAGATATTGTTTTCAATGTTCAGTACAAACTTTAAGCTGTTAATGCTTGGCATTCATACCGTCTTAGCATGAATCAATGAAGCATCGAATTCATGTATATCTTAAATGTAAAACGCAAGTATGTTCTCTCTGAGTGCAAAATGAAGTTATCGTATTGTTCCTCCCTGGAAGCGAAAAACATGTTCACTTCAGTTGAGCACTAATAACGGGCGACAACCTCGGTTTAAATTCCATTTTCGGTTTGGCGGAGTTCTTCAATGCTAATTTTTTTTAGACTCTTTAAGCTTTCGAAACACTAAAGGCAATTTTCTTACAGAAAAGATCCAACCAGTTTAAGAACGATAGCTTCCTTTCAGGTTACTCATTGCAAGTACATAAGTTCGACTGTCAGACATTCCATACTTTAAAATACTGAAATAATCAGTACTTGAATATTAGCATTTACGAAAATAATTTTTCAGACTAATTTAAAAATAAAATCTTCATATAGATGTAAGCTCAGTTGTACGACTCTGAATCACAAATTTTTTTAGTGAATTTTCTATGCCTTATTTCTAGCTCTTAAGATGCTTAAGATGTTACGACGATTTAAGCACTGTTGTGTGCTACAGTTTTTTCATAATATATAATTGCGGAATTCAAATAATCAATCAACAGAGTTTCATAAACTGTTATATTTTTCATGCTCTTCCAATGCCTTTCAAAATTTATTTAAACTCATGGAAAAAATAATTATTAAGTTCAAAGGCGCCACTGCAGAGTGCTCCAGTTTTAGTTATGTCCTTATACCGCTTGACTCCCGTTCTTTTCGTACACAACACCAAGTTTTTTTCTGCTCGTACACAGCTCGAAGTCATTTTTTTCGATTGTGAGTTTTTATTGTCGCACGAATCAATCGACCATTTGGCGTCAACTGGGAAAATATTATACCTTTCTGCGTAATATTACAGGAGAATATAATAAAAAACCAAAATAGGTTACTTTTTCAATTTCACAGAAGGAACATTCTTGTCCAAAATAATCATTGAAAACTGTACGAACACTGAAGTTGTTATAGGCCACTAGCCGAGCTGAGAATCCCGTAATATCAACACCCATCTGTACGATCATGTACTGGAGTTTTCGAGAAAGAATTTAAGTAAGCGGCCTGTGAGATTAGGTTTCGATTTTACAGTGTTTATCAACGACGAGTTTGCCATTTATCGCGAGTTAGTGACGTGGGGAAAATTATCTTCCTTCGACGGTTTTGTTCTTTTCTTTATCGGGAAGCTGTCTATAAGATTGGCCTTAAGTACTGGTCCTCTGAGGAGTTAACTAGCTTCACAATTAATTCAACTCACGGGAGTTTGTGTACGCGTCTGGGAACTTGCGTTTTTTTTAGCTGTCTATGAGATTGCCCTTTAGTGCTGGTCCTCTGGACAGCTAGCTAATTTCGCAATCGATTCAACTCACGGAAGTTCGTGTACGCTTTTGGGAATTTAAGTTGTTAAAGTGTCGATGAGATTTTCCTTCAGTGCCGGTCCTCTAAACAGCCGTGTAAACTCACCTTCTAAGTCACGGGCACTAAATCGTGGGTTAGAAAATTCAAGGAGTGAGTAGGACGTTCCTTCAAGATATCGTGTCGCGATTCTTGTCGTTATTTTTCTTTTTCCTTCAATTTCGTGAGGCGAGATTAAGACCTGAAGTGACCAACGAAGGGCCGGAGGAGCGGGCCCGTCAGGTCGCCGCCGAGGAACGAAGAATGGCCGCTGGACGGTTGAGACGGGTCGCAGAAGGCCGACGGTTAGCAGAAGAATGGGCCTGTTAAATCGCCCAGACTCGTTGAATCGCGGAAGAGCAGGCCCGTCAACTCAAAAAGGCTCGACGACACGCGAAGGAGCAAGTCGCCTGAGCGGCCGCGCAAGAATACGAAAACCCGCGGTATGAATTTAACTCGCCTTGATTTCGCCGGGGTATCTACAAGTACTTATTTTGCCATAGACAGTTTCAACTCACCCCCTCGTCTTTAGGCTTTGCAAAATCTCCCACAGGAACCTTTTCCATCGCCGAGTGCTATCTTTGGCGCACGAGACCCACCTTTTTCAGGATCTCCTCGCGACGTGTTGCTCCTCGCCGTCGACGGCAGTCTGGAGACGTTCTCTCCATGACTCCCCGCCAAGGTGCTCCCAGAACGCCGCCTCTCATCGGCGCAACTTACAATTTCAATTATATTCAGGACCGGATTTATTCTCTCTGATTCGTGGGCCATCCCATCTAGGCTTTCGGGCATTCCCCACTCCTTCGCTTTCCCTCCCCCTCGCCAAACACAACATTAAGAGGGTGCAATTGCCACCGGCCGCCAGCCAGCGTAACGTGCCTCAGGACATGCAGCAGCTCGACGCTTGACTTGTCGAAAGGGCGAAAGCAAGCAACACCCCGCGGCCCACTTGGCCAGGGAAGTGAACACATACGCTCGTACTCTTCTACTCACCCCCCCCCCCTCCTCCGTCGTTCCTTCCACTTGCAAAGTGCTGATAACTTTGATGTTTATTTATTGTGATAAAAATAGGAGAATGCTGAAAATCATCAGATTTTCTCAAAGCATGGCCAATCGTTCTTTGCTGCAATAACAATGTGAATGTGTTTAACGAAGGTTAGTGACGAGAAAGGATTATGAAATCTATATAACCTATACATTTTTGTTCGCAAAATATTTACAAACTTTATACTGTGTTTCCCGTTTTCAATATTGATATACAATTTTATTCATGAAGTTTGAGATTTTATTGTTATTCAAGATGATAGTTGCCTCACTAAAATAGAAAAACGTGCCAGACCATTAGTAAACAATATTGCAATAAATGGAATCAAAGTTATCCATAAAAATACGATTTCGTTTCCCCTGAAGGATTTAGTCTTCAACAACGTTGATATAATATAAAAGGACGACGTGGTAAAGATTATGAGTTTTCATTATTTATATTATTGATACCAACAACGGGGAATACTATTTGACTGAAAAGAGGCGTAACGAGATGTCTGGATAATCTCGGAATGATTGTTGTTAAAAACCTGATTGTCTTTGCATTACTTAAAATTGTTTCATATCTTTATTTTGAAATTCTGAAAATTAAATCTACAAATTATTTCTTGAATAAGAAAAATTACAGAAAACCTTATTCAAATTGAGAAGCATTTGTGTCTTTTAATTCTGTGCGATTGAATTCAAACTTTTTAAATATAATATAATAAATTACTTAAAATATTATACAAGCTTCATATTATAGTGATTTGCGCTGGGAATAAGTATTTTTGAACAAAAATTTTATTATAAAATCAGGACGTTTTAGAGAAGACTATATTTCGGAAAATTGTATGATATGTTATTATTAGACCATTCCTCTAGATTTTCGAAATCTGCATTGGCACAAGAAGAAGTAAATATAGAAGAAGGACCAGGTAGTCGCCTATAATAATTTTACAGATAACGACAATAGGATATATTACATAATCTGATGAAGAACTAAAATATTCATTAGTTGCGCAGACGAATTTTGTACTGAAACTGTGAATTTTCAACAACAACAAAAAAACAATTTTTAAAAGTATTTGGAATTTGTTCCAAGTAGATGAATTTTCAATCAAAAAGATTAATTTTCCACAATAAAGTTTATTTTTCTGCCAAACCCAAAAATAAATCCAATAGAATAAATTTTAGTAAACGATTGTTACCTTTACTTGAATGAAAAGATTATAGAAATTTTGATAACAGTGTCAAAGAATTCATTATATACATTTTTTTGTTGAAACTGGCTCTAATGAAATGTAAATACTGTGAAGTACAACCGTGACGCCTATAATAATTTCAGAGATAACGACTATAGGTCTACTATAAATTCTGATGAAGAACTATGATATTCATTAGGTACATTGTTAACAAAATTTTTTAATGGAAAAATAATTAGTTTTTCCTGTGATCAGAAAAGATGAGGATTATTTCTACTCTCGTCTTATTCTCTGCAGTTATCTTCAATTCTGTTGGTAACTATAATCATATAACATATATATAATTTTTATAGATTGTATAGGCTATACGCAAAAGTTTCATTCAATATATACCCTATCCGAATGAGCATTTTCTGTCAAATTTTATTTGATCTTGTCTGAAATATGTGCGAATTTAATCGGAATTCATTCCGGGAGAATCCAGAATATGTGTACGTTAAAAATTGAATTCAAGAAATGTGCCTATTATTACCTAATTCGTACCATATGGTACACTCATAAAAGGTCATCCACAGATTACAGAGACGACTTAGAAGAAGGGGTTTGATAAAATATTACTTTTTCTTATGAAAGGGGCGATTGGAAAATCTTAATGAAATTTTATCTGTTGAACCAAAAGGCAAAAATTGATAACAAAAGAGTTTATTTGTTGACAAAGAATATAGTTCACGTCAAAAAAAAAAAATAAATAAACCACATCGTTGACTTTTCAAAAAGAAAGTACTAATTTTCGACCCAAATTAGTTTGATTCTCTTATTGTGTCTGTAAATTCAGGTCGCATTTGAGTGGATTAAATAGAAGAAGTGGATTATAATTTTGTGTTACGGCACATCTTATTGTGAACATAACTTCAATGTCAGCAGGAGCATAAAGAACTCCAAAGAGTTCCAGGTTAATTCCAAAAACTTAGAAAAAATTTTCTTGGCAACATATGCCGGAATAGAAAAGTAAAAGATGATTTTTGAGAGGGATGGACGTTATACTTAATCTCTACATCTTTTACCCCTTTCACCACTTTCGCGGAAACTCTAAAAGGGCTAATATGATAAATTCAAAAGAATCGATGGTTAACTACATCACGTCTTAGATTGAGGTTAGGTACTTATCTCTCGGGAAGAGAAATATATGCCGGAACAGGATATGAAAAACTTGTATTTCTTGTTGCAGACTTGAGTTTACACTTTGAGTGCTTACCTAATGGTGAACCTATTCCTGGTGTTCCCCGTTTCGTAACTTCGTCCTCTCCACACAGGCGTGATTTTCCTGAAAGATCTCTTCTTCCTGGCAGGCCTCATTCTCCAGTCAGGGCTTCTCCTCCTGCCGTGCTGCCCCTGCGTAACCGGTGCAGGTCTCCTGCCAGGCCTCCTTCTTTACGGATATTTGGATTGGGTCTTGAACAACTTAGATTCCTCCGGCTTACTCCTAACACGAATCCGAATCGGCGATTCATAATTCGAAGATACACTTTTCCTCGCGATGCACCAATTCAATTGAAAGAAAGACATAATGTTTTTAGACCCATGCCGACTGAAGAACAGACTGCATTATCAACGTCTAATGGTGACATATTTGCAATATTGCCAAAAGATAAGAAATATTTCCGTCCAATATATTCAAGAATATATAACTGCAAGAGATATGAGCATAACAAACGGGTGAAAATAAACATGAACAGTGGCGCAGTTCAAGACATGACGCCCGAAGAAATCAACGAATCACCTGCAGGCAGGGAGCATCTAATTTCAAGAAATTTCAAAACAGAAATTCTGCTTCCTGATAAAGAAACAAAACGACTGCATGTAAACAGGCCTTATTTCAAACTGTAAATTGTACGTTTCTGCAATACGATTGCAGATGTGTATATTACTTTCGATTACAAGATAATTTCAAGTTATATAAATGTAAAACTAAAGTATGATATTTTGTGCGATTCTTAGAAGAAGAAAAATGTTACTATTAACTAGCAATTAGGGGCCGCATTCTGTAACCGCTTAGACAAAAAGATCGAAAACTGGCTATAACTTTTCAGTGGCTTTTCGCGTTTAGAAATGTCAATCTCCTCAAAGTTAACAGATTTGCTTTCTCACAGAGAAAGCTTTCTAGATTTAATGATTCCAGCAAGAAATGAAATTTGTTTAATTAAACGTTCCTAAACTAAGAAATATCTGATACAAAGTTCTAACCAATTATTCGGATATACGCGTTAGTGTGTTTGTGAGTATGTTTCAAACTTGCCTCTCAAATACGACAACTTGAAGACTGTTGCAGATGCATTGAAAAAATTTAGAGTGCTCATGTTCACCACTAATATATCTCAAAACTGACTTGTAATTGAACTTTTTTCATCAATATAATTAAAAGTTGATGCAAGAATACACAAGAACCACAAAATGATTTTTTTCAACCAAAACTATTCTGAAACATTTCTTATTCATTATTTGTTGGCTACCGGACTACCTAACGTCGAAATAAAACTACAAAACCAATTTACTTTGCAGCCTAGGTATTGAATTTTCAGCCAAAAAATATTATTTTTTAACCAAAATTATTAATTTTCTACAAACAAGAAAAATGGAATCTTCAACAAAATTGTTCAATTTTTAACCGAAGGAATGAACTTTTAACTAAACCAATGAATCTACAGCAAAAAATCATTTTTGAACAAAGTAGTTGAACTTTGAACCAAGTGGTAGATTTTCATCCAAAAAGGATTTATTTTGACCCATAAATTTTAATTTTTTACCAAAATCCAATAAGAAATTTTCAACATAACAGTTCAATTTTCTACCAAGATGCGTAATTTCCTACCGAAAAAAAGGATTTTCGACAAATCACATATTATTTAACAATTATTATCTTAGGTTGACTCTTCGAGTTCACACTGGGTGAATTTGAACCACCTAAAATTTCTGATCGAGAAAAAGTTTCCATATAAATTTTTAGCCTAAAATATTAACATTTCAAAAGTTATACTTTTTTCATAAATATAACTCAATTTTTCAAGGAAGCGAAAAATTTCGTAAATTTGTTTAAGTATGTTCAAGACTTTAAATACCGTGCCCCATCAAGTCGATTATTTAGATCAACATCGCGCCGTGAGGAACTCGGCCGAAGCCGCGTGCCACACCTCACAAACCTTGGTCTCATTAGCCGTGCCATCCCTCATTCCCCAAGGACCAGGGTACGCACGTTTTCCGTCTGCCAGCACGAGAAGTTTAAGACTATCGGTACATCGCCATACAGGGATTAGCTTTTCCAAACTTCCTTGTAGTGCACCGTCGGCACACTACTCAACAGGACAATTTTTCCAAGCACTTTTTCTTAGCGGTGGTTTTGATAGACGATTTTTGGACAGAAGTCTCCATTCAACACTCGAGACCTGACATCGTTCTCCAAGACTTCGCGAAACGAACTATATTCGTGATCAAATTCTCGGCTCCGGCCGACTACAACATCACTGCCAAGGAGAAGGAAAACACGAGGGTTTCGCCGGCCTGTCATTGTGATTTCATTATTCCCTGTAGCCACCCATCTTACGGTCGTGGAAATTGGCCATAGCTGGGATATACCGCGGTTCTCCTGGAGCTGGTGTTATTTTTAGATGGCAGTTGCTACCAGTGGTCATTTTTTAAGGTTATTTGAAGGTGAGAAGGTTTTTTGAATGGTAAACGTTGACTCGGACCACGGATGCAAAAACGCGAATAATTTAATGTTGAAATGTGGCAACGACCTTGACCTTCAGATCAATATCCAATTTCATTTTAACGTAACATTATGTTGTACCGCCAGCATCAGTATAACCCGATACTAACCACTTGATAAAAAAAATGTAAGACTCTGTAGAATTAAATATTATCCAAGCATCATCATAAGTCCACAGTTAATCTCTCCAACTAAGCATCATTAATAAAGCTATTCTTTCCCGCTTAGAAAGATGAACATACGGCATGATTTTGATCAGAAAACGCTAAAAAAAGCATTCGAAAGTTTTTGAAATTCAATTATTATGAATCTGAGGTCAGAGTTCATCCAATGTTCCACTGATGGAGGGGGGATCAAGTCAGGGATCGTGAACGATTCCCTGACCGACAACATCCTAATCATGGTGTCATACGTAACATTGAGATTCGCAGTCGTCGAGGAAATTTTCTTCCACCAAGGAGGAGACGAAATGAACACGATCATCCAAATAATCCTCGATTTATTGCTGTACAGATTACTGTAAACCAAGCTTTAGTTGAAGAAGATCATCTTGGCAGGATGGATTTTTTAGTTGGGCAGTACAACAAATTAATGATGATTATTGGTCTCCGTAGGTCCATATTTTCTTGATCGCAATGTCGATAGAGTTAGTCATTCACAGTGACTGCGAGACAAACTTGCAATTTTGCTTGAAAACGTCGACCTATTCACACGAGCGAGAATGTGGCTACAACACTGCACGACACCTACTACAAGAGGAAACATGATTGAAAGAATTAGGACAGCGTGCTCAAACATTCCACTCGAAGTATCATTAAACACCGTACGACATTTCCATCGACGAATCAAACTTTGTCAACAAGTAAGTGGTGCAACTTTCGAACATCTTATAAATTAAGTATGTAAGTTTACACGAAACCAGCTCTTTTTAGAGCTAAAGGATACTCGAAATTAGATCAAGCAACCTCCTCGTGGTGAGGATCGGGTTATCCTAATGCTGGTGGTATGAACAACATAATGTTTGTTATCTTAAAGTTGTTGGGCGTGGGGTTTGTGAGCATGGAACTGAAAAAATCCGATCTTCAAATGACACTGGATATTGATCTAAAGGTTCAAAGTCGTTGTCACATTTTAACGTTGAATTATTCCCTTTTTTGAATCGGGTGTCTAAATCAACGTTTCCCGATCAAAAACCATTCACAGCTTTAAATGATCTTGAAAAATGACCTTAAGATTTACATTGCTAAGGTCATTGTCACACTTGAGATACCTTCACAATGTTCATTACACCAGAAGACTTAGATAAATAGCTGCCAGGCAGTTTTTTAAGCATTCGACCTTGTATTTATCTCATCAAGGTTACGAAAACAAACGTGAAAACATCATTTCAGACGTAAAATTTCCCGCTATTTCCGAATCCGGTGTCAAAAATAGGGATTCCTATTTTAAAAAACAGAATTGAACTTGAAAAAATCTTCAAGGTCGATTTCAAGGTCAATTTTGAGGTTATAATCAGATGTCCCCTTCCGAACCCAATAACTTCTGTCTCAAACATATTTTCTGATAGTCAAATTCAGAAGTTATGTACGTGGATTGAATAAAATGGTATCACTAAAACTCGGGTTCCTTTCAGGGGGGGTGTAGGGGAAGTAAAAGTAAGCAATAAGGTCCGCCAAAATGTCTGGATCTGGAACATATTTTGGGAACAATAGAGGGTTCTAATTGTATGTATAAATATTTGTACAAGAATTCATTACAAGTTATTTTTCAGTTACGTCAAAGTAAAAAACAATTATGAAGAACAGATATGCCTCTAAAATACGTTTTAAACCAAGTTTTTGTTTCTAATGGTATTTCATATTTCTGGGGGGGGGGGGGGGCTGCTAAGCAAGTATGGTAGTCGGTCGCGTGTTTAATCGCTCGTTAAAATTTTGGTTGTTTACGGTCTGAGTTCGTGCTGTGTTTATAAATATAAAGTGCTTTTAGAGTAAGTAATTGTCGCTAAAGTTCTCGATTCTAGAGATTCGTGAGTGTTACAACTATTACTGAAATCAATTTCAAGAAAAAAGCTGTTGTGGTTCAAACTGTCAATTTTCTGAAGGTCTTCGTGTCAGGTGTATAGTGTGTTAGTGTTGCCATCTCTGTGTCACGTCAGTTACTCGATACAATGGCTCTCGAAATCTCTGAGGATAAATTTGAACTCTAGACAAAATCAAAATTTTGGATACCGACAAAATCAAAATTTCGGAAACAGACAAAATCAAAATTTCGGATACAGACGAAATCAAAATTTCGGAAACAGACACAATCAAAATTTCGGATATAGACAAAACCAAATTTCGAATACGAACAAAATGACTGCCTTCATAATTTTTTTTTGCGAGTTAAAAATACTGTTAAATCACCTTGTCACAAAACAAGTTTTTTTAGTTGGGTAAGTGCTGCCGGAAAAGATATCTAAAACAACACTTAGTGTTTCACAATCACTAAATCGTCAAAATGTCTGCCTTCATACTCTTTCTTTTTCCAGTTAAAAATAATGTTAATTTACTGGTCATGTAACAAGTTTTTTCAGAGTTTCAAGTGCCACCGAAAAAGATATTTAAAACCACCCTTAGTGTTTCACAATCACAAAATCGTATGAATGACAGTCTTCATAAGCTTTTTTTTCGAGTTAAATATACTGTTAAATTACCTTGTCATATAACAACTTTTTTCAGTGTGAGAAGTGCTGCCGAAAAAGTTATTTAAAACCACCCTTACAGTTTCTCAATCACGAAATCGTCAAAATGAATGCCTTCATACTCTTTTTTTTTTCGATTTAAAAATAATGTTAAATTACTTGTCATGAAACAAGTTTCTTCAGTGTGTCAAGTGCCGCCGGAAAAGATATTTAAAACCACCCTTAGCGTTTCACAATCACAAAATCGTGAAAATGACAGCCTTCATGCACTTTCTTTTTCGAGTTAAAAATACTGTTGAATCACCTTGTCATAAAACAAATTTTTTCAGTTGGGTAAGTGCTACCGGAAAACATATCTAAAACAATTCTTAGTGTTTCACAATCACAAAATCGTCAAAATGACGACCTTCATACGCTTTTTTTTTATTAAAATATACTGTTAAATTACCTTGTCATATAACAAGTTTTTTCAGTGTGAGAAGTGCTACCGGAAAAGATATTTAAAACCACCCTTAGAGTTTCTCAATCACAAAATCGTCAAAATGAATGCCGTCATACTCTTTTTTTCAAGTTAAAAATACCGTTAGATTATCTTGTTATGGAGCAAGGTTTTTCAGTGTGGGTAGTGCCGCCGGAGAAGATAATTAAAACCACCCTTTGTGTTCCACAATCACAAAATCGTCAAAATGACGGCCTTCATACGCTTTCTTTTCGAGTTAAAAATACTGCTAAATTACCTTGTCATGAAACAAGTTTTTTCAGAGTTTCAAGTGCCACCGAAAAATATATTTAAAACACCCTTAGTGTATCACAATCACCATAATCGTCAAAATGACTGGCTTCATACTCTTTTTTTTCAAGTTAAAAATTATGTTAAATTACTTGTCATGAAACAAGTTTTTTCAGTGTGTCAAGAGCCGCCGGAAAATATATTTAAAACCACCCTTAGTGTTTCACTATCACACAATCGTCAAAATGACGGCCTGCATACTTTTTTTTTGCGAGTTAAAAACACCGTTAAATTGCCTTGTCATGAAACAAGGTTTTTCAGTGTGGGTAGTGCCGCCGGAGAAGATAATTAAAACCACCCTTAGTGTTTTACAATCACAAAGTCGTCAAAATAACGGACTCTGTAAACTTTCTTTTCGAATTAACATAAGTATTAAATTACCTTGTCATTAGGCAAGTTTTTCAGTGGGGCAAGTGCCGCTGGAAAAGTTATTTAAAACCACCGTTAGTGTTTCACAATCACTAAATCGTCAAAATGATGGCCCACATACTCTTTTTTGTCAAGTTAAAAATACTGTTAAATTACCTTGTCATATAACAAGTTTCTTCAGTGTGGGAAGTGCTGCCGGAAAAGATATTTAAAACCACCCTTAGTGTATCGCAATCACAAAATCGTCAAAATGATTGCCTTCATACACTTTTTTTTCGAGTGTAGAATACTGTTTAGTTTCCTTGTCATAAAACAAGTTTTTTCAGCGGGGCAAGTGGCGCCGGAAAAGATATTTAAAACCACCCTTAGTCTATCAAAGTCACAAAATCGTCAAAATAATTGCCTTTATACACTTTCTCTTCGATTTGAAAATACCGTTTAATTATGTTGTCATAAAACAAGTTTTTTCAGTGGAGTAGGTGCTGTCGGAAAAGATATTTAGAACCACGCTTATTCTATCAAAGTCATAACATGGTCATAACATGGTCATAAAATGAGTTTCCCAGTGGGGTAAGTGCCACCGGAACAGATATTTAAAACCACCCGTTGCCAGTCAAAGTCATAAAATCTTCAAAACGACCCCCTTTATACACTTTTTTTCGAGTTAAATATATATACTTTTAAAGTACCTTGTCATAGAACAAGTTTTTCAGTGGGGTAAGTGCCGCCAGGCTATATATTTAAAGCGACCCTTAGTCCATTAAAGTCACAAAATCGTCAAAATGACCCAGTTTATACACTTTTCTTCAAGTTAAAAATAGTTTTAAATTACCTGGACATAGAACAAGCTTTTTCGGTGGGGTAAGTGTTGCAGGAAAAGATGTTAAAAACCACCGTTAGTGTTTCGCAATCACAAAATCGTCAAAATGACGGCCTTTATCAACTTTTTTGTTAAGAATACTGCTAAATTACCTTGTCATACAATAAGTTTTTCAGTGATGTAAGTGCCAACGGAAGAGATATCCAAAACCACCCGTTGCCAGTCAATGTCATAAAATCGTGAAAACGATCCCCTTTATAAACTTTTTTCGAGTTGAATATACTGTTGAAGTACCTTCTCACAGAACAAGTTTTTTCAGTGGGGTAAGTGCCGCTGAACTAAATATTTAAAGAGACCCTTAGTCTATTAAAGTCACAAAATCATCAAAATGACGGCCTTTATACACTTTTTTGTGAGTTAGAAATACTGTTAAATTACCTTGTCATATAGGAAGTTTTTCGTCCGACCCCCTTGAAAACGTGTCATTGCATGCACGTGAAGCAGGCGTCATGTGGCCGCTTCCAGCCCAGTGACTCGCACATGCGAACTCCGTCGCCGGCCAACATGAAACTTTACGCCCGCTACATGAAACTTTACGCCCGCTACATAAAACTTTACGCCCTCTACACATACACTGCACCCCGCAAGTAAAAACATGAAGGAATGGATCTTTATATTTGAAAAAATTGTATTGCTATACCCGACAGTCTCACTTCTGCATAGTACGCTATTTCTTTATTTCACATTTAATCTAAAATTGTCAAGTATACCAAACATCCTCTATCTGCTTCACATGGTTGTTTTCAAGGAGGGGGACAAAAAGTATGGTGTGTATCAAGGGCGTAAAGCTATTTTGCCTCGTGTGAATGCGGCCCTCGCTTCGCTCGGGCAGCAAATTCACACTCGTCAAAATAGCCTCCTTTACGCCCTCGATACACAATATACTACTTTTATTGAGCGCACTAACATTTGATACTAAAATCTACAGATACAAAAAATTCCTATTTAATTTAGTTCTTTGTCAAAAAATTATCTTACAACGTTTTGATTCGACTGCGGTTCATAAAATGAAACTACAAGTAAATAAAGAAATATCTCATGCAGATTTTGAAACCCGAAACAAATTCGGCATAAAACCTTTAAGATAAAAAATGAAACCAGAATTCAGGTATAATTTCATTTGAGGAAAGTGGCTTTTCCCAGGAAGGTGATAATTAATTTGTTCATTAATTCTTAATCGTGCTTGGCTTTATTTTGTGGTTTCACAACATCTTGGTTTTCGCATGACGATTCACCAATTTCGCGTGACGACTTTAAACTATTTGAGCGTAACAATAGACCACTCACGCGCGACCATTGACGTTTTCCGTTTTTCTGATCAAGAAGTACAGTCGGAGGAGGTTCTATAGGGTCATCTACAAGATATATGTCATTTTCTTCTGGAGTCATTTTTTGAACTTCAAGAAAACCTTCTAAATCTCTGTACATTTTAACCCGTATGTAATAAGGATGTCGTAGAACATATAGTCCACGAATATAACCTTGGATCTTCACTGCGTAGATGAATTCGTCCGGTGGAGGCGATGTTAAACTTTTATAAAGTGGACCTAATGTGATAAAACGACCATTTGCATCTTTCGTAACCACATCAGCAACATGAATAGGCCGTTCTCGATGTCTTTCAGGTAGTGTTACTGAATATCCTAATTCTGTGAGAAGAAATAGAAATAACTAAATTAAAATATGAATGATTGAAACGATTAATATAAAGAAATTCATTGAATTAGGTTATTTCACAATCACTACCTGCTCAAAAAAGATTCACATATCGTCTACTCTTGCGAATACTGGGTATGCCAAATGCATACCGTCTATGAAAGGATATCAGCTGTTGAATTTTTTCTCAGTGAAGGAAAAGGTTCTTCTCTTAGTTACATGATGTTTTAAAGTGATGGCAAAGTGCATTATACTAAAAAAATCAATGAAAAGATATTAGTTTGAGGTTATCTAGAACTTCAAAATTAAACTAATGTGAAATTTATGAAATAAGGAAGCGTAGTGCTGTTTTACGATAACAAAAAATGATAGAAAAAATTTTAAGTAAATACTATTGAATCTTACAGTGTGCTTTGAAGCTATGGTATGTGGAGAACAATAGATTTTTGACACTGTGGCAATATTATTAGAAAAGCAAAAAATCCGGTCTTAAATCTGCAAATTGAACGATATGTTAATTGTGCTGATATGTATAATAATTTTTTTATTATAAAAGAAAGTAACAAAAAATACTGAACTTACATTGTTTTGCTCTTTCGTATTTGTTTACTTTTTGAAGTTCTCGATAACATCTATAGACGATTTTTCAATATAATATACTTCCTCGTTACTTCAAAACAGCACGTAACTAAATTGAGGATTTGTCCTTTTTCCAATTATGAATCCAAGAACCGATATTCTATCATACTTTGTTTTATAAATTCATTATGGATTCTTTTTGTAATGACTGCAATGCATTTTGCATCCCAGTATTTTTTTTAGCATACGATAAGTGAATATTTTCTGAACAGCTAGTGATTGTGAAATAACCTAATAATACTGTTCTGTTGTTCTAGTGAAGAATGCTCTCTACATTTTTCCGTGAGGTTAATTTTTGCATTGCGATTTTTAGGAAAACAGAACTTAGGTAGCAGCACCTAATCTGACAGCACCTAATGTGGTGCACTCTTATTTAAAGAAATTGACACATTCCGAAAGAACACAGTCACAACTAGAGGTAACAACTGACGGAACGCAGTTCAATCTATTTATATATTGAGTGATAACCAAAGAGAAAATGTTACCATTTAAATTAATTGTCTTACGATTATCCTAAAAAGTTTAGTCAATTTATTTTTTGGCGTTTTGTAGTTATCATTCAAGCAGGATAAAGTAATGAAAAATAAAGTATTTTGCTGTGAACTTATACATTTTTTTCTAATCTATATTTCCAAGTCTTGTATGTCGGCGAAACGTCGGTTATCTGTCTTTTTCGCTCCTTAAGCCCATGTGACGAGAGGGTCACGTGAACGGCTTCTTACCTTTCCGACACTTTTTTTTATTTGTAAAATTATTTTCACATGAATATTCACATCAAGTTGAAAATTTAGGATAATAAATAAGAAGCATTAAGAAATGCAGCTCTTGTCCTAAATTTTTATAATTATGGAAAAAGCTAAAAAAATTATTTACGATAAAAAAAGTGTCGGTAAAGTAGGAAGCCGGTCACGTGACCAACTCGTCACATAGCCTTAAGGAGCCTGAATGGGAAGGAATTAAAGTAAGCGAAACACTCGCAAGTGTCTGAGCGAGAAAGACAGATAACCTACGTTCCGTCGGCCCTGCGGGCACCTAATTTAGCGCAAGATACCAATTTTCAGCTATTTTTTACCCTCTCCCCCCAACCCCCATTCCCTTCATTGACGACCTTAGTTTCGACTTTACCCTTCCCCCCAATCCACAAAAAGTAATGAAGCCCAAAATTCTCTTCAAACGGGGAAAATAGGGTGATTTTCAACAGAATAGTTGATAAATTTTAATCAACAAAAAGTTAATTTTTAACCAAACAGATCTACTAACAACCAAATATTTAAATTTTTAAGAAAAAGAGATGAATTTTTAACCAAATGGTTAAACATTTAACCAAAAAAGATGAATTTATCGAAATAGTTGAATTTTGAGCTCACTAAGATGCATTTTCGAAAAAAATTTGGAATTTTTAACATAAAAGACCAAAATTCAACCAAAAACAGTGTAATTATTATCAAGCGAAAAAGACACAATTATTAGAAGGCGGTTGAATTTTTTTTACAAAATGTTCATTTTCAACCATGAAAAATGACTTTTCTACCATAAAAGATTATTTTTATACCATGAAACAAATTTTCGACCAGTTCAATTAAACGAAAAAAAAATAATTTTTACCAAAATAGTTCAATCTGCAACCAAATATTTCAATTTGCAATCAAGAAAGGTGAATTTTAAAGCAAATACTTTAATTTGTATCTAACAAAAATATTTTTCAAATCCAAAATGGAATCATTAAATTTTCCGTTTAAAAAGTTAATTTTCATGAAAAAAAGAGCTTTTAACCAGTTGAATTCAATCGAAAAAGACAAATTGTCAACAGACAAGATTAATTTTCGAATTAGGAAGACGATTTTTCAACAAAACAGAATTATTTTCTGCAAAATGATTGAATTTTCAATTACTAAACAATGAATTTCTAGCTGAAAATGGAATAGGCAAATTTTCAGATACAAAAAGTAATTTTTAGCGTACCAAAAAATGAATTTTCATCAAAAAAGTTTTATTTCCAACCAAAGAGGTTAATCTCAAACAAAATGAATGTTTAACAAATTAGTTCAGCTTTCAACCAAGTAGTTGAATTTTCAACCAAAATTATGAATTTTCAACCAATTAATTAAATTTTTTAACCAAATAGTTAAATTTTTAACTAAGAATTTCTTACTTCCACCAAGAAGATTGATTTTCTACTAAAAAAGACATTGTCAAGAAAATAGTTACATTTTCAACCAAAATGATGAATTTATAGCTAAAATGATGAATCTTCAAAAAAAAGAAGTTTTAACAAAAGAGTTCAACATGAAACCAATAAGGTCATTTTTTAACCAAGAATATTAAATTTCTAAAATTGAAGTGGTTAAATATCCAACCGCAGAGATTAATCTTTAAAAAAATCGATTTTTTCAAGAAAAGAGTTGCATTGTCAACAAAATCGTAACATTTTTTTTTAAGTTTGAAGTTTCTCGAAAACATGGGAGAAAAAGAAGAATTAAAAAAAAAGGAAAAAATAGAGTAGTAGGGGAAAGAGTGTGAAGTCTCAAATATGAAAGTGATTTTAAAATTTATTAAGTTCACAACGTTACTTCTACTGCCCTCTCCCTGTTATTAACCGCAGCTTTTTAAGCCAACCCCCCCCCCAATTTTTTACGCAGTTTATGAACAGCGTCTGAGCACTGCGCCACATTAGGCAACACGGCAGGTAACTTGACGAAGTTGCACTTTTCAGAAAAAAGTTACTATTTTTAATTATTTTCAATACAATTTTGGCTATATAAAATAAAATTGAAAAATTTAAAGATATATTTTGGTTCTACGGCAAACTGTAAAGATATGTAGCACCTTTCTTTGCCACAAGGAGGACTTAGGCAAAGTGTAATTATTTTGTCCATTTTTGACTTTTTTAATACACTCAACTCCCGATATAAGACCTGTTTCGTGCATGGGTTTCTTGCACTCGATCCTAAATCGGTGAAATCCAAACGTAAACAGGCAGTGTCGCATGAATAATTTCTGTTGGATTTGGACGCATGACGCAACCTGATGCAACTAACGCGCTGAGAGTGCGGCTCTCAGGCTGTTTGGCATGCTTGGCTCAGCACAGCCTTACTTTCTGCCACGCGGCTTATCTCATCGCGAAACTGAGGAGACCATCAGTTCTAGGAATATAGTGAATTGGGGGGGGGAGACTCTTATATCGGGAGTTAGGTGTGTCCATAAAAAATATTGTCTACTACAGTTTCAGAACGCGGGATTTTTTCAACGAGTACTAAAAAAACACATGAGCAAAAGTGAACTGTACATAAAATGAGCTAAAATCAACGGATGTCGTGAGTGAATTCCATTTAATTAAAATCGAAAACAATTAGATTCAAGGGAAATGATGTAATTAAAGAAAAATCTATCGAATTGAATGGACGCGTGCAAAATTCAAAGTGGATTTAAATTTGATTCAAAGTGGAAATGCTAAGGTCCACATGAGAAATACTTTTATTAAGAATTTGAAAAATGTAATTAAAGAAATATAAAATAAAAAGAAGGCAGGAACCAAATAGCATGTATAAATATAATACTTAGTTGATGTTAATTGAGCTTGTTCAGATAAGAGTTTGGTTAGAAGATGCACTTAAAATAATATATGTTGTAATAAGATATTATATTGTAATACTTACCAATAAAAGTGAGAAAAACAGCCAATGTTAAGAACAGGGTGATAGTGAACTTCATTTTCTCAAAAGAAAGCTGCTCAAATTAATTTGTGCGAGCAACTGAATACTAATTTTTTATTGGAGTTTTTATTATAGTCGCTATCTCATTTTTCTTTCCAAATTATGTCCTATATTTGTCAGATTGACTGAATAGGCTGAAATGCTTGTTTTTTTATGTTTGTATTTCATAAGTCCTCTTTCTCACTTTAAAAGCGTACATACGGTACAGATTTACGATACGTGTACATAACTAGAGAGAATAATCTGATTTATTATCACGCAATAGTATACGCTGCTAGGTATAGAAATATATGGCTTATAATAATTTAGACTCCGCTGAAATATCAGTGGAATATAAATAATAAAAGAAGATGCGAAAAATGTCATAAATTCATACTGCGTAATATAGCACACTAAAAGAGTAATCTAGTTTTATTAGCCTAAGGATATTGATGATTGCCGTGTTCAATCATGAAAAAACGTGCATCATGCACATTTTTTAACATAAAAAAATCATAAATTGATCGTCTCGAGGAAAAAATTTGTTTAGTAAGTTTGACACCATTGAGTCATCTCGTTCCAGTAAATAAGGGCATTATGTTAAGATTCAAAATCTGTTGAAACACATACATTCTAAATTACTGCCTTTTTTTTATAAGAGATCGTGAGTGGAAAATTTAGCCAAAAAATAAAAGAAACAAAATATTTTGAAAAATATACAAAACATTTTCCATATAAAAAGATCTTTTTTTTTTTGCTGCGCTGGGAATCAAACCCAGAACGTTGAAAGATATATTTTTTCTTACAATCCACACGAATCGCTCAAAAATATTTAGAACACTTTTGTCAAAATCTCCTACTAATACCCATTAATTATTATCAAAAGTACGAATCGAAACAAAACCAAAACAGTATTTTATACCAATACTTTATACTAATGCTCTCTAAGATAGTCTTGAGCGTAACAATACTTATTTTAATTAATATCCCAATACTTCCTTCAATACTTTTCTCAGTACTCTTTTCCGAAATTTCCTTTTCAAAATGGTTTATCATTTTTTAGACAAATCTTAACCTATCTATTTTTATCCCACGCCGTTTTAGACGTATTTCTGTTTATCCATTTCTCTCGTAATCTATTTCAATCCATTTTTTATCTATTTATTGTATGATATTATATTCTTTCCAGATATAATTGCATGCTTTTCTGTCTTACATTATCTTAAATGAAATTTTCTTGTCCAACAAGAGCTCTATTCTTTGTGGACTGGCTTCCTTACAAACTGTTCCTTTTGGTGTGTGAATTACTTCTGGCTTATGGCAGAATTAAAACCAACAACATTTAGGAATTCCATTGGCCGTTTTTTAAAATTGAATGCTTATTTTAGTTTAATAATCGTTGATATTGTTAGGAGTACTAAAAAAACAAACATATTTTTTAAATCTACTAAAACTGCTCTTGAATTTTTGAATTAAAAAAGAATTGTTTCTGGTAGCTTTTGAAAAATGTTCAAATTCTGGATCTTCTTAAATGTGTGTTCTGTCTGCGTTCGAAATCTAACTGCATCACGCAAAGCCGAATTGCACAAAGGATTCTTTTATATTTCTATAAGGGAAATGAAAAACAAATGTGTTATGAAAACTGATGAGAAAATTTTCCAGAAAAATCTTGAAAAACTTCTGAACAACAAAACAGGTGCAAGTTTTTAAAAATTTATGTTTAGCCATGACGTTTCACTTTAAATAATTTGGGGAAAAATATGCTGAATCAGAAAAATTTGTGATATTTTTACAAAAAAAATTGGCGGTATGCCTCTAAAACATAAACTCTTCAGAAATTTATTTGAATTTTTTCAATTTATTCTCACTGACCTTTATAACTTATATTTTGTTCACCAAAATCGGTTCATCCATTCACGATGAAAATGCCTTCTTCAATTTTCTTCTCCCCTCCAATACTTCAAATGAAAACGAATTTTTGAGGTTGATATTAGCAGGATATTTTTTTCACATAGATGCCGAATAATGGTGTCAATATGAGCTTGATAAGTGCAGAGGAAATTCAACACGCCTACCCCCTAGACCCTTTCTGAGTTTCTTAAAAAACTAGTTTCTGGTAGTTTTTGAAAATTATTTGAATTCTAGAACTGCATCACGCATGACCAAATTGCGTGAAAGGTACTTTTATATTCATAGGGGTGCTTTCATTGATATTCTTAAAGATTATAGTTTTAAAAATCATTCGACTAATCCAGAGCTTCAAAACTAAAAAGGAAGGTATTTTTTCCTGATTTTAATGGATTTTTCTATATTCATATTATTGTACCCTTTAAAAAACGAGACAATATATAGCTAACTTTTTAATAACACATGTGATAAAGAAGTAAGCATAAATCTTTATGTGCCTATCTCACTCGCACTTTTATCATCTACATTTCAAAACAAAAAATTGTGCAAATGTGTCAATCCCGTCTAAACTTACGGTGGAACATAAAGGACAAAAAGAAGTACAGACATATAATTCTTCTATTTGCTGCACGTATTCGAATAAAAAAGAAATAAGGTAAGGGAAAAATATATGCATAATAAAGTGTCGTAATACAGAATTTTTCTATTCAGTGCAATAAAATCTCATACTGCAATCTATAAAGACACAACATTTATATTTATTTTCGTTTTTACTCCAAAAAATTACATTACAATATTTTAATCCGACTCCATCAGTTCACAAAATGGATTTGCTTTACATTTTTACTAATTGATTTCAAATTTAAGTAGTTGATGATTTTGAAAGAGGAGACAACGAAGCCGAAATCATACCAAAGAAGATTCCAAAAGAATAAGGAGTCAACGGCTAAGAGGAAAAGCCTGGCGACGAGATAGATTAAATTGACCTCGTTGTAAATAAGAACTTTTTATATGAGGCGAGTTAAGTCAATGTATTATTGATTATGCAATATCGATACGAAATATTTTTATAAAAAGGGTTTCATTCAATTGAATGGGTTCAACATTGGAATCGTGGCATATAGGCCTAATTCCAATGAGATTAAAATACCGACACATGCCCTGAAATATTGTGGTCTCCAGGTATTTAAAGTCAGCAAATTTTTAAGCAGGCTTTCAGTTCTGTCTATTTACAACGAATTCGAATAATATATTAAAATACTTTTGTCACTCTAATGGTTGACTTTATCTTTAATTGCATGTGTGTATGAACAGTGATTTTTCCTAATAATATAAAACCATGTCACTTCCACATATACCTCCAAGAGAAAGGGTTGACCAAACTCAAGTCATACTACGTAATACAGCACACTGAAAGAGTAATATAGTTTTATTTACATAAAGATATCGATAATTACGGTGTATCGTGCAATCGTACAAATTTGGTTTACTCACAAAAATCGTAAATTAATTATCTCAAGGAGGAAATTTGTTCACTAAGTTTTACGCGACTGAGTATTCTATTTACAGTACATTAGGATATTATATTAGGCTTTAAGATCTACTTAGACGTATAAAAGCTATATTAAATAAAATCTATGAAGTCTCTTGTTATCTTGAAATTAGGAATGAGTACGCAAATATTTTTCACAAGTTTGGGTAGCCGTACCGAAATTTCGGGACGACTAGTTAATCCTCTTTTCCGGGTCCGCCAGTTTTTCGTTACGACTAGAAGAGCCTAAAATCTAATTTATCTAAATCAAAATTATTTAAAAATTTATGAAAGATCACATGATAATCTCAATTGCTACATTTAGATGTTAACAGAAGTATGTTGAAACGTCAGCTACATAAGTAAAAGTTCAGCCGGAGAATTAAAAGAACAAATATTCAAAAGAATTTTTGTGAAAAAGCATTCTCTTTCGCTGCGCTGCGAATTGAACCCAGGCTGTTGAAATATATATATTTTTTCTTACAAGCCGCATCAATCGTTTGCACTTAGGCAAATAAATCTTCAAATAATAACCTTTAATTATAAAAAGTAGGAATAGGAACCAAACAAAAACATGTCTCGTGCTTCCTTTGGTAATGAATCATGCTTGCCTTATTTTATTTCGCATTTATTTTCAATATGTTAACAAAATTATATGATTAACTCAGAAAACAAGTGTACTTTAATACGAGGAATAGTTCATTTATTAATATTTCGAAATCAGATAATATCTTGATCAAATTAAGCAGTCATAAGAATGATGACAAATTACAGTAGACAGTCATGAAAAGGTTAATAAATTGTAAATTTTTAACTAAATTGTTGAATTTCCATACTACAAAGATGATATTTCAAGCAAGGGATCGAATTTTCAAACAAAAAAGAATAAAATGCAACCAAAAACAGTTGCATATGCTAATAAATAATTTAGTTTTCCAGTCTAAAAAGATTAATTTATTAGAAGAAAGTTGAATTTTCAACAAAAAAGTTCATTTTCAACCATAGTTAAATTTTTTCACAAAATACTTCATTCGATCATTTCGTTAACTTTCGAAAAAAATGTTTTCTCCTACAGTTTCTATGCGAATTTCAAAGCCCTATTCATTGATAATAACACTTTCTTGAAAAAAATAATGATTTGACCCTTAAAATTAAAGTAAATATTTTTTACTTTTTTCTTTGATCCAACCTTCTCTTCCTTTATCTTTTATTTTCTAAAAATGAAGGTACGAATGTTTGTTTCAAGCGCCTTTAATATAAGAATGTCGTTTTTTGCAAAGAAAAAGAAAACTGTAACATTTTTTAAGAAATAAAGAGAAGGTTTTATGCTACACTTTCGATGGATAGGATTTTTCACAACCTTCTTCTGATCATATGCATTTTTCCGTAACCTTACTATTTGACCTTTAGGAATGAACTTTGTCGACCTTATAAAAAAATAAATATATATAGTTCCAATTATTAAAGTTTCAGTAAATTTTCCTTTAATGCCTGTGAACAGTGAAAAGAGCATCCAAAATTCAATTGCAGTTTTAGTAGATAACTTTCCTTTTATTGGCATTTAAAGAGTTACAAGTCACCAAAATTGACGGCATATGCACAACATTAAAAAATGTCACCCCCTTTCCTTTTGTCAATATTATTCCAATGAAAAAAAATGTTTATGGTGAGATTTTTTAGTTCAGGTCAATTTTAGTGCAATTAAGAGAATTTCTTCTAACTATAATTTAATTCAGATATGCAAAATAAGAAATAGAAAAGAAAAGTAAGGCAGATCCCAAATAGCAGGTAAATATACTACAACTGAGAATCCTATCTAAAAAAGTGGTTTAACATGTCTTGAAAATCTTGCAATCATTATTGTTTAAAACCTGATTGGCCTTTCATTACTTGAAGTTGTTTAGTAAAAAAAATCTACAAATTAACGTTACGTTACGTTACATTAAACATGCTTAAATAATTTTTCTGAGTCTCGCCCCTGGCTGCCAGCGAGACTTTATTTTTCGTCTAGAAGTCGAACTCAAGGCGTGGGCAAAATTCCCCCAAAAGGTCCCCAGGGCCTCCGAGTGTCATCACTAATCCGCTCTAAATTTTGCAGAATGTTTATATTATTTATTTTAACGATATTTAATTTTTATGCATTAATATGTTTGCTTACCTTCAATAATTATGTTCTTTGAATAACGAATCTATAACTGTTCACTAGATACTTGAAGAAAATGACAGTTTTAATTTTTTTACGGAAATTCGTATATGCCTGTTTCTGCTGAGACAGACATTACAAGTTTAATCGGTTGTAAAATTTTAATCCTCAGCAGGTTTCAAGTGTTTCGTCCCAACCTAGCTGCCTGATTCCTGGAAATGGCAGGCCCTGCCAGTAGGAGCCATAGTTTATAGAGGTCGGTGTATAATGGACAATACAATTTACAAACGAAAACTTTTGTAGTTCTTACCCTGGCAAACGTTAAAGCCATAAATTGGTCATTTAACTTTCTTTAAGAGAAGTTCTGTATATTTATAAAAATTTACACTTCTTGTCTCAAGACAAGTCCGCATCGACTTGTCTTCCACCCACGTCGAGAACCTCAGCCAAAAACTCAAGATTTACATCTACGACGAATTCAAGACGAACCTAGTCCAACTCGTCAGATAAAGAGGGAGGGTGGTCCATGGTAGTGATCTTGTTTTTGGGCAAAAACTCACGCATAAGAAATGCGGTGTGGGCGGGTGCATTGTACTTATGCAGGATCCACGCTTTCTTCGACAACAATTCGGTTCGGGTAGGTCGCATACGTTCACCCACATGCTTGAGGACTTCAACATAAATTTTTGCATGAGCAGTTTGATCTGCTGGAACATATTCATGAATGAATACTTCACCAATATAAAAAAGAACGATGAGTATTGTCATGATTTATGAACGAACCCTTGCGCACTTTTTTTGTGCGATCCGCTCATTCATAGACAGCACTACGCTTCATCGCAGACTCCGCATACACATTTTGTAAAATTTGTTAAATTTCACGACCGGTTTTGCCGAGTCTCACGAGAGATTTGATGTTGATTCTTTGATCGGTTGAAACGTCTGGCCCCATTCCGCAGACACTACTAAAAGTACATTAACGGAAATAGGCACCAAAAGCAGAGACCTCACTCGACCGTGACCAAACTTTTACTGAGAACACGTGAGGCTTCCCCCTAGATGTTGAATCACTGTAGAAATTCATGTTTTGAACTGTAGTTTTTGGCAGGACCCCTCCCCCTCAAATGAGTAACGACTCCTTATGGTGAAACAAAATGGACATACAAAATTTACAAATATCTACGTCTTCCTTTTGCTGGGCGTACTCCACGAAAAAGGGAAACAATATATGAATAACTTTTTTAATAACTCATGTGCCAAAACAAGAAGTGAACGGGGGGTATATATAATTAAAAACCAAAGGTTAACAACCACCGCAGGGTCCCACTGGGAGCAACTGTCATCCAAAAAAATGACATCAGCTCCCAGTAGGACCGCGGTAAATCCCATCCATGGCCACGTCTCACAACCGTGAGATGTGTGGTCACAGGACACGACGAAATCACAACGACAGGTCAGCGAAACTTTCGTGTGTTTTGAGGACACGAAGCGACCCACTTTAACAAAATACATAAATTATTGACCCAAAAATATGACTTTTTAACAAAATAGTTGAAGTTTTAACTAAATAATTGAAGTTTCAATACACAAAGATGAATTTTAACCAAATGGTAGAATTTTTAATTGAAAAAGATCATCGAAATTCATTGAAACACAATAGAATTTTCAACCAAATAGTCGAATCTTCAATCCAAAACAGTTGAAATTTCGACAAAAAAGATGAATTTTTGACCGACTATTCTAATTTTCAAACTAAAAAGACGATTTTTTTAAAAAAGATGATTTTTCAATCGCAAAATTTCATCTTAAACCAAGAAAGATGATTTTTCAATCGGACAGCATTTCAATTTTCAATAAAAAACAGTAGAATTCAACCAAAAAAGACGAATCTTTAACAAAATACATAAATTATTGACCAAAAAATATGACTTTTTAACAAAATAGTTGAAGTTTCAACTAAATAGTTGATATTTCAATATACAAAAATAAATTCTGACCAAATGGTAGAATTTTCAAACGAAAAAGATTAAAATTCGACGAAACACAATACAATTTTCAACCAAATAGTCGAATCTTCAATCCAAAACAGTTGAAATTTCGACCAAAAAGATGAATTTTTGACCGAATATTCTAATTTTCAAACTAAAAAGACGATTTTTTTAAAAAAGATGAATTTTCAATCAAAAAAGTTCATTTTAAACCAAGAAAGATGATTTTTCTACCAAAAAATATGATATTTCAATCCGACAACATTTCAATTTTCCATCAAAAACAGTAGAATTCAACCAAAAAAGACGAATCTTGAACAAAATACATAAATTATTGACCAAAAATATGACTTTTTAACAAAATAGTTGAAGTTTCAACTAAATAGTTGATATTTCAATATACAAAGATGAATTCTAACCAAATGGTAGAATTTTTAAATGAAAAAGATTAAAATTCAACGAAAAACAATAGAATTTTCAACCAAATAGTCGAAATTTTAAGCCAAAACAGTTGAATTTTCCACCCAAAAAGATAACTTTAAATATAATACTAGACTTTTCAACAGAAAAAAATAACTTTGAACCAAACATAGTGGGATTCTCTTATTGGGTCCTATTTTTTCAAATTACATTCAAGTCAAAAGAGGGAAAAAGGGGAAGTTTCTTGAAAATAGGAGAAAAAGAGGAAATATTTTTTTTAAATTAGAAAAAAGGGGTATAGGGGTACAGGGGAAGATTATGAAGTCTGCAAAATAGAAAAGTCTAATTGATTCAAATAATTTGGAATAAATTTTCTCAGAGCTTACCGATGTCGATACGATTTCCTGACAACTCGGGTGCCAACTCACGTCTCGGACGCAACTCCTGTGGCCGTTCAGGGACTTGACGATATCTCCGGTTAGAACGTCGTAGACTGGAATAAAAAATTAATACAAACATTTAAATAATTATAAGAAGGGAGAAAAGAGTCGGTAAATAATTTAAAAATATTTATGGGATTAAAGTACTCACTGACAACTCGTCCGGAACCACAACCCGTATAAATATATCTTTGTCCAGTCGTAGCTGCTGGAGAAAAGTGGCAGCGGATCAAAGTTTGAAGTACAGAATGTCCTCTGTAGGTCATAATACTCGTGTCTCCATCCAACATATTTTTGGACCTGTACACTGAAAATAAATCATCGTTTAAAAAAAGTTTTTAATTATTTCAAATATATATATTCGAAAATTTAAATTTCTGGTTCCTTGATTCACAGTGATCTTAAAGAATATTTTAAGGATAATAGAGATACATCGATTAATTAAATAATTATTCGATACTAAAAACATAATCTTTTTTTTTTAATTTGTCTCTGAAGTCCATGAATGTGAATAATATTCAAACAAATGTTTACTTTATCTTCTTATACTTGAAATTCAGTGCATATTTAGGTAAAATTAAGGTGAGTACTATATTAAATTAAATTTGAACCGTTTCAAATTTCTAACTTTTCAAGTGAAAATATTGCATTTTCAACAAGATAGATACATTTTTAACCAAATAGTTGAATTTTCAACAAAAAAGATTAACTTTCTAACAAAAAGACGATTTTTCAACAAAATACATGAATCTCAACCAAATAGTCGAATTTTCAATTAAAAAAGATACATTTTCAACCAAATATTTAAATTTTGGACTAAAAAAGATCAGGTTTTAACCAAAAATGGAATAGTTAAATTTTCAGTTGAAAAAATTAATTTTCCACAAAAAAAAACTTTTCAACCAAAGTCATGCATTTTTAACTAAAATGATGAATCATTAACAGGAATAGTTGAATTTTCAAACAAAAAGATTAATTTCTACAAACAAAAGACGAATTTTCAATAAAATACACCAATTTTCAACTAAAAAAAAATAAATTGTCAACCAAAAATAGAATTATTCAATTTCCAGTAAAAAAGTTAATGTTCAACCAAAGAGGTGAATTTATTTTAAAAAACTAATTATCAACAACAACAAAAACTAATTTTCAATTAAAATGATGATTATGCAACTGGAATAGTTGAATTTAAAAAAAAAAGAAATGAACTTTCCACCAAGAAGATTAATTTCTACCAAAAATACGAATTTTCAACTAAAGAAATTAATTTGTCAATTAAAAAGATAAATTTTCACTGAGAAGAATTTTTTTACCAGAAATAATAAATTGTTAACAAAATACTTGAATTTTATACCAACGAGATGAATTTTCGACTAAAACGATGAATTAAAAAAACTAATTTTCAAAAAAATATTTACATTTTAAAATAAAGTGATGAATCTTCAACTGAACTAGTTGAATTTTCAACCAAAAAATGAATTTTTAACCAAAAAGGTTCATTTCTACCAAAGAAGACGATTTTTCAACTAAAAAAGATAATAATAACAAATAGTAATAACATTTTCAGTTAAAAAAATGTATTTTTAATTAAGAAAATTAAGAAAATAGTTACAGTTTCAAATAAAATAGTTAAATTTTCAGTAAAAGAATTAAATTTCAACCAAAAAGAAAAAAATAAATTTTCAACAAAATAGCTCATTTTTAAACCAAAGCGATGAATTAATTAAAATGATAAATCTTCAACAAAAAAATTAATTTTTAATAAAAGAGTTTAACTTTCAACCAATTAATTAAATTTTCATTCCAAAAAGATGAATTCTGAAAGAAAAATGTAGTAGTTGATATTCCAAACAAAAAATTTAATTTTTAATCAAAAACAGTCGAATTCAACCCAAAAATACGACTTTTCAACATGAGTTGAATTTTAAACTAAGAAAGATTTTGTCAGTCAAGATAGAGAAAAAATTAAAATTGTGTAATTTTCAAGCGAATAGTTTAATCTTGAAGTAAAAAAGCTTAATTTTCAACCAAAAATGGAATAGTTAAATTTTCAATTAAAAAAATTAATTGTCAACTACACTGATGAATTTTTAACTAAAATGATGAATCTGAAACTGGAACAGTTGAATTTTAAACAAAAAGATGAATTTTCAACCAAGAAGATTAATTTCTACCAAAAAAGACGAAATTACAACAAAATGCATGCATTTTCAATTAAAAAAGATAAATTGCTAACCAAAAATTTAATGGTTAAATTTTCAATTAAAAACTTAATGTCCAAAACAAGGGATGAATTTTTAACTAAAATGATATAATATTTAATTGAAACAGTTACATTTGCAGTAAAAAAAATCCATTTAAAAAAGAAAAAAAAAACTAATTAAAAAAAGGTATAGTTTCAAACAAAAAGATTAATTTTCTACCAAAAAGACGATTTTTAAACAAAATACATGTATTTCCAACGAATTAGTTGAAGTTTCAACTAAAAAAGAGACATTTTTAACCAAAAATTGAATTTTGAACTGTAATAGATAAATTTTCAACCAAAAATGGAAGTTAAATTTTCAACCAAACTGTTTTATAAGGTACAAAAAAAACCCATAAGTCAAAAATAAATTATTATTACTTTCTACTGATAATTAGATGTTTAAATAAATTGTTTATAGCAATTTTCTCTTAAAATAGAGTTAGAAAGTCGCGGGTTTGTCCGAAATTTTCAACTTTTCAGTTAGAGCGAGGCAATAATCAATTAGGGTTAAAAAAAAATAATTAAAAAAAAACAGTTTTTTTTTTAAATTGTCTACTTTTTGTCCACTTTTCAATTAGAGTGAGGTTATAATTTATTCAATTCAACAAACATAATTGTTTAAACAAATTATTATTTTTTATAATATTCTCTTTGAATAATGCTAGATAGTTGGGTTTTTTTCTAAAATTGTGCACTTTTTGTCAACTTCTCACTCAGGGCGAGGTAATAACTGATGAAATTTAACAAAAGTAATGGTTTAAACAAATTATTATTGTTTATAACTATCTTCTCCTATGATAATGCAAGATAATTGCGGGTTTTTCTGAAATTTTCAACTTTTTGTCCACTTGTTACTTAGTTAGCGAGATAATAATTAATGCAAATTAACAAACATAATTGTTTAAACAATTTATTATTGTCTCTAACTACCTTCTCTTAAAGTAATGCTAGAAAATTGCGTGTTTTTCTGAAATATTCAGTTTTTCTTTGACTTTATCTTTAGGAACAAATGATAAAATTTATATTATTTTGAACAAAAAGGCTCTTAGAGACTGTTTAAAAATGATTATCTCCCGTGATTATTTATTACTTGTTCAAAAATAAAAAGCCAAAGCAAAGTTAAACATTTCAGAACTTCATTAAGTGAAAGATGGACAAAAAGTTGAATATTTTAGAAAAAACATCAACTTTCTAGCATTATTTAAAGCGAATGTTATTAAAAATAATAATCAATTGTTCAAACAATTATGTTTGTTAAATTGAAGTAATTATTACATCACGCTAGTTGAAAAGTTGAAAATAAGCTGAAGAATTCGGAAAAACCGCGACTTTTTAAATCTATTTTAAGTAAAAATTGCTAAAAACAATAAATTTCTTTAAAAAATTATGTAAACATCTAATTATCAGGAGAAAGTAGTATTTCATGTATTAGAAACAATTTGTATTTAAAAAACCGCAAAAAAATGATAATTAATAAAAAAATAAATAAAATAAAAATAAATAACAAAATTTTTAATTTTGTTTGTGAATTGGAAGAGACCATTTTTTCTTTCTAGCATTTTTATTCAGTTGTTTATTTAATTTTTTTTTGTGAATTGGAAGAGAATCATTTTTTATTAACATTTTTATTGAGTTATAATTGTGAAAATTTCGATTTTAAATCTTTTCTGAATTGGAAGAGGGACATTTCTTTCATTTTTAAGATTTTTAGCGCGTTGGGAGGGAGGAAATTTTGGTTTTAATTTTCTCTGAATTGGAGGACAATTTTTTATTTTTAAGATTCTAATTGTGTTGTATGGATTTCGAATTCAGAATTTTTTATTTTTGACCCATCCTGCTGTGAATTCTCTACTTTTTTTTTCTTCAATAAAGCTGAATTGTTTAACTCACATCTTTTCGGCACTCGTTGCCACCTGTAGTCCCAATTTTGATTCGCCACCGCCTTTCTCGTGTTCATTTCTCCACTCTGATCAGAAAAGGCACGAACGTCCCACAGCTTGATGGTTTGATCCTTGCTATTTGTTAACAAATGTCTGCCGTCACCCCGAGGATCTATATAAGTAATTCCATCCATGTGACCTGCCAAAATTCCTACAGGATGTGGATCACTTTCACTTAACATACGTCTGTCCCAAACCTGTGAAAAAACAAAAAATTTATTAATAATATACGTTCTATAAAAGGCTGTCTCCTCAAATCGTGAAAAAAATCCCTGACAATTGCAGAATTTTTCGAGGTATAATTTCCATAGTACGGAGTAGTTTCCAGGGATTCAATTAATATTTTTAATTTAGAAAGGTTTGAAAAATTATATTATAAGATATTCTGAAATATACTAGCACCACTGATTAATTGAATAATTAAATAATACTAAAAATATAATTAATTATTTCTTAAATTTGTCCCTAAATCAATAAATTTGCATAGTAATTCAAACACATTTTTATTTTATCTTCTTGTACCTACAAATCGCGCCTATTTAGGTAAAATTAATGTGGATACTATATTAAATTCAATTTAAACCGCTTCAAATTCCTAACGTTTCAATTAAAAATATTGTATTTACAATAAGATAGATGGACTTTTGACCAAAAAGATTAATTTTCTACAAAAAGGACGATTTTTTAAACAAAATACATGAAATCTCAACCAAAGAGGTAAATTTTCAACTAAAAAGATCCATTTTTAAGCAAAAAAGGAAAACTTAAATTTTGATTTAAAAAAATTAAGTTCCTCCAAGAAAAAAACAAACAAATTTTCAACCAAAATGATGAATTATCAACTAAAATGATGAATCTTCAATTGTAACAGATGAATTTTAAACCAAAAACATGAATTTTTAACAAAAGAGTTTAATTTTCAACCAAGTAGTTTTATTTTACACTAAAGAGATGAATTTCCAACTAAAATGATGAATATTTAGAAAACCTGAATTCTCAACCAAAAATAATTTTCAAACAAGATGATTAATTTTACAAAAAAAAAATAATTTTCTACCAAAAAGACGATTTTTTAACGAAATACATGAAGTCTCAACAAAATAGTTAAATTTTCAACTAAAAAAGATAAATTTCTAAGCAAAAAGTTGAATTTTGAACAAAAAACAATCAGTCTTAAACCAAGAATGGAAAAGTTAAATTTTGATTTAAAAAAATTAAGTTCCTAGAAGAAAAAACAAACAAAATGATGAATTATCAACTGAAATAATGAATCTTCAATTGTAACAGATGAATTTTTAACAAAAGAGTTTAATTTTCAACCAAGTAGTTTTATTTTACACCAAAGAGATAAATGTTCAACTAAAATGATGAATATTTAGGAAAACTTGAATTTTCAACCAAAAATAATTTTCAAACAAGATGATTAATTTCACACAAAAAAATAATTTTCTACCAAAAAGACGACTTTTCAACAAAATACATGAACTCTCAGCCAAATAGTTGAATTTTCAATTAAAAAAAGGAGTTTTCAACCAAATAGTTACATTTTGAACTAAAAAAAATCAGTTATCAACCGAGAATAGAATTGTTAAATTTTCAGTGAAAAAGATCAACTAAATTTTCAACTAAAATTATGATTCTTCAACTGGAATAGTTGAATTTTAAATAAAAAAGATTAACTTTCTTCTAAATTGATGAATCTTTAACTAGAATACTTGAATTTCGAACCAAAAATATGAATTTTCAACCAAGAAGATTAATTTCTACCAAAAAACACGAATTTTTCAACCAAAAAGAATAGTTTTCAACCAAGAAGATTAATTTTTTTTACCAAAAAAGACGAATTTTCAACAAAATAGTTAAATTTTCAACCCAAGAAATAAATTTTCAATCAAAACGATTAAATTTCAACCAAAAAGATTAATTTTTTACCAAAAAACCTAAATTATTAACAAAATAAATGAATTTACGACCAGATAGTTTAATTTTTACCAAAAAAATATGGATTATCAACACACAATATGTATATTTAAAGAAAAAAAATATTTAGCATCTACTAAAGATTGTTCCATCGAAAAGTGTCATTAAGATCAATAATTGTAAATCTTGTAATTTTTGTATGAATTTTGAAATAATCAAACAATAATTGTTATAATATGTCTAACATAATGAAAATCGTTATTCAAATTTAAACAAATGAATCTTCAATGTGGACAAACAGACCATCGTACTTTATTACAGTTAATTTCAAAAATATTTAATTTGTAGATTTAACAAAAAAATTTGAAATTTGAAATTAGTCAAATTTGAAAAAGTGTAATTCATTAAACTAGATAATTCTGTAAGTTAAAATAAAAGCTTTCACTACTCGCGGTAGCATATTCTAGTTTTGAATAGAATAATTTTGTCGATGTAAAACGAACAATTGTATTTTCAAAATACTGTATATTTCAAGAGAAAATGGGAAAAAGGGAAAGTTTCTCAAGAATAGGGGAAAACCGGGAATTTGAAAAAGGGGAAACCCAGGGATCTAATTTCTTGACCCAGTAATATTACCTTGCACAATCCATCATCTCCTGCACTGTAAAGAATTTGGGAAGTATTATCTGCAAAGGCAACACTATTTACATCATCCTCGTGTCCTTCGATCTGAAAAGGAAAAGTATCTGTAATGATAGCTCTATGAATTAATTCATATTGATAATTCAGGGTTTCTACAAAATACCAATTTCAAAATTCTCTGACTTTCCCTGATCAATTTTTCATTTGCCCTGAATATTAAAAAAAAAAAATTTTAGGTATAGAAACAACCTCACATCTAAGAGGCAATTATTTTAATTAAAAAAAGGTTTGTTTTTCAATTTATTCAAAAGATTTTTAGTGAGAATGGTCAATCACAAATTACTTAAGACGATTTTACGTGAGAAACATTTTTACTAAAAAAAGTAGTGAATCCACAAATATGAATTTTTAACCAAATAGTTGATTTTTCAACCAAAAAGATGAGTTTTTTACCAAGAATACAAATTTTTAACAAAAGACATGATGTTTCACTAAAAAAGATCTATTTTAAGTTAACAAATTATTTTGAACAAGAAAAAACGAATTTTCTACAAAATAATTAAATTTTGAATCGAAGAGATGAATTTTCAACCAGGAAGATTAATTTTCTACCAAAAAATATGAATTTTCAACAAAATAAATGAATTTCCAACCAAAAAGTTGAGATTTAAACTGTAAACGATAAATTTTGAACTAAAAATGGCAAAATTAAATTTTCAGTTAAGACAATTAAGTTAGAATAACAAAGAAAGGAATTTACAAGAAAACAGATAAATTTTCAAGCAATGAGATAAATCTTCAAGAACAAAAAATAATTCTTAACGAAAAGTGGTTATATTTGTTGATATTTTAATCAAAAAATATTACAATTTTCCGTCAAAAACAGTTGAATACGAACAAAAATGCAAATGTTCAACAATTTAGTTAAATCTTCAACCAAAACAGATTAATTCTCAAACCAAAAAAAAGGAATTTTCAAACAAAAAAGATTTTTCATTCAACTAAGAAAGAAACCAGAAAATATGAATTTTTAACAAAAAAGTTAATTCATATATTTGTGTTCAAAACGCAAATTCAATCCAAAAATGTGAATTTCCTACCCAAACAATTGAATTTTCAATAAAAAAGGCGATTAAAAAAATGAATTTTTAATAACAAAAGATACATTTTCAAGCAAAAATTGAATAGTCACATTTTTAGTTAAAAAAATTAATTAAAAAAATAAATAAATCAATTCCAACCAAAGAGATAGATTTTCAACCAAGAAAATTAATTTTCTACCAAAAAGGATAACTTTTTGACAAAATAAATTAATTTGCAGCCAGATACTTGAATTTTTAGTGACAAAATAGGGATTTTTAACAAAAAATTGAATAGTTAAATTTTCAGTTAGAAAAATGAATTTTCAACAAAATAAAAACAAAAAAATGTTTACCAAAAAAAATAAAGTTTCAACCAAAAAGATGAGTTTTTAACCAAATAGTTCAATTTTTAACCAAAAAAATAAATTTTGAACTGAAATAATGATTGAAAAAAAAAATTGATTTTGACCAAATAGTTGAATTTTCGACCAAAAAAGATGAATTTTAAACCAAGAAGATTACTTTTTCACAAAAAAGATAAATTTTCATAAAATTACATGAATTTCAAATAGAAAATATAATTCTTGAAACAAAAATTAAATAGTTTTATTTTCGGTTGAACAATTAATTTTTAACCATAAAAAAACTAATTTTCAACAAAATAGTTAAATATTCAGTCAAAGAAATGAATTTTTAACTAAAAAGGTAAATTTTTCACCAAGAAGATTAATATTCTCCAACAAAAGATGAATGTTCAACAAAATACATAAATCTTCCACCAAAAAAATGAATGGTCAACAAAATAGATAAATGATCAACAAAAGAAATTAATTTACAACCAAAAGGATGAATTTTAGATAAAGTAGACAAATTTTTGACTAAAAAAAAATTTTTTTCAACTAAAATAATGAATTACAACCAAAAAAATTAATTTTTTACCAAATAGTTGAATATTTGACCAAAAAGATGAATTTTCAACAAGATTACTTTTTACCAAAAAGACGAATTTTCAACAAAATAAATAAATTTCCACTAATAGAAATAAATTTTCAAAACAGAAATGGAATATATATATTTCCAGAAAAAAAATCGTTGACCATAAAAAACAAATTTTCAACAAAATAGTTAAAGTTTCAGCAAAAAAAATGAATTTTGAACTAAAAAGGTAAATTTTTCACCAAGCTGCTTAATATTCTGCAACGAACGATGAATTGCCAACAAAAGTTTTTTTACCAAATAGTGGAATTTTCAACTAAAGAAAATACATTTCCAACCAAACATGGAACAGTTAAGTTTATAATGAAAAAAACTAATTTAGATTTTTTTTTAATAGTTTAATTTAAAAAAAATGAATTTTTAATAATGTAGTTCAACTTTCAACTAAAGGGTTGAATTTTCCGCCAAAAAGATGAATTCTCAATGAAAAATGTAATAGTTAACATTTCTACGATACGACGAATTTCATACAAGAAATTCGAATTTTCAAACCGAAAATATGAATTTTCAAGAGAAAAGTTACTTTTCAATCAAATAGTTTTTTTTTTTTTGACAAAATAGTTGAACTTTTAACTTAAAAATACAAAGTTTCAACAAAACAGCTAAATTATCAAGGAAAAAGAATGATTATTCAACAAGATTGTTGAATTTAAAAAAAAGTAAAATTTTGAACCAAATAATAAAATTCTCATCAACAAATTTTCCTTTCTAAATCTAATTTGATTAGGGCGCCCCGTTCATTTAATCAACCGAAGTTATATGTATCTTATTTCCTGGGTTTAAAAAAATGTAGTAAGATTTTGAGTGTGTAGGGTGTAGTAAATCTTACGGTATCTTACAGGGGGGGGGAGGTCAGAAAAGCGCCTTTCGTAATTTGTGGATGACTCTAAAACTTCAACTTTGGTTTGTCGAAAATTCCCTAACTCTTTCAGGTTTTTCCTGAAATTCCCTGATTCTTTTGGGCTTTCTAGAATTCCCTGTCCTGTAGAAATCCTGATAATTGATGGATAAAATACGAACCCTGAGAACTCGCTGCTGACATTCTCTGTCGTATACGTAGAGAAAACCGTCGTTTCCACCGCCGAGGACTTCCCTTCCGTCGCTCGAAAAAACCAAGGAAAATATACAAAACCTGCGCTCTAGTGGCGAAAGAAAAAGTGTCTCTTGGGTGTTTGTATCACCGTAAATCGGACACATATAAACTGAAAAAGGAAACCATTTTTTTAGTACATAAATTAAAGACCATACAGATGAATTAAAAAAAAAGATGGATTTACAAGAAAAAATGTAATAGTTAAAATAGCCGTTAAAAAAATTAATTTTCAAACAAAGAAAGAAAGAATTTTCAACATAATAGTTCAACTTTCAACCAAAGAAATGAATTTTCAACCAAAAAGATATATTTTTAAAGAAGAATAATTTTCTACCAAAAAAGATCAACTTTTCACAAAATGCATGCATTTTTAACCAAATATTTGATTTTTTTACGAAAAAAGATGGATTTTAAACAAAAAATGGAATAGTTAAATTTTCAATTAAAAAAATTAATGGTTGAACAAAAAAATCAACAAAATAGTTCAACTTTCAACCAAAGAAATTAATTTTCAACCAAAAAGATAAATTTTCAAATAATAACATTAATTTTCTACCAAAAAATATCAATTTTTCACAAAATGCATGCATTTTCAACCAGATTTTTTAATTTATAACCAAAAAAGATGAATTTTTAACAAAAAATGGTACAGTTAAATTTTCAGTTGAAAAAAATGAATTTTTAACAACAAAAAAAGAATTTTCAACAAAATAGTTAGGTTTTCAGACAAAGAAATGGATTTAAAAAAAGTTAAATTTTCTACCAAAAAATATTTATTTTTCAAAAATGCATGAATTTTCATCCAGATATTTGAATTTTCAACAAAAAATGGAATAGTTAAATTTTCAGTATCAAAACTTAATAAAAAAATCAACAAAATAGTTAAACTTTCAACCAAAAAAATAGATTTTCAACGAAAAAGATCAATTTTAAAACAAGAAGATTAATTTTCTACCAAAAAAGGTCAATTTTTTACAAAATGCATGAATTTTCAATCAGATATTGGAAAATTCAACAAAAAAAGGTGGATTTTCAACAAAGAATGGAATAGCTAAATTTTCAGTATGAAAACTTAATAAAAAAATGAACAAAATAGTTAAACTTTCAACCAAAAAAATATATTTTCAACGAAAAAGATCAATTTTAAAACCAGAAGATTAATTTTCTACTAAAAAGATGAATTTTTCACAAAATTAATGAATTTTCAATCAGATACTTGAATTTTGAACAAACAAAAAAAGAAGAATTTTCAACAAAAAATGAAATGTTAATATTTTTAGTTTAAAAAATTTATTTTCAAGAAAAACAAAGAATTTTTAGCTATAGAAATGAATTTTCAAACAAAACGATACATTTTCAACAAACAAGATTAGTTTTCTACCAAAAAAGATCAATTTTTTACATGAATTTTCAACCAGGTATTTAAATTTTCAACAAAAATAAGACGGATTTTCAAAAGAAAAAAGGGAAGTTAAATTTTCAGTCAAAAAAATTAATTTTCAGTCAAAAAAATTAATTTTTGAACAAAAAAATCAACAAAATAGTTCAACTTTCAACAAAAGAAATGAATTTTCAACCAAAAAAATAAATTTTCAAACAATAACATTAATTTTCTACCAAAAAAGATCAATTTTTCACAAAATGCATAAATTTTCAACCAGATTTTTGAATTTATAATAAAAAAAGACGAATCTTCAAAAAAAAAGGGACAGTTGAATTTTTAGTTAAAAAAGTGATTTTTTAACAACAAAAAAAGAATTTGCAACAAAATAGTTCAGTTTTCAGACAAAGAAATGAATTTTCAACAAAAAAAAAGTTAAATTTTCTACCAAAAAGTATCAATTTTTCACAAAATGCATGAATTTTCCACCAGATATTTGAATATTCAACAAAAAAATATGGATTTTCAACAAGAAATGGAATAGTTAAATTTTCAGTTTGAAAACCTAATAAAAAAATTCAACAAAATAGTTAAACTTTCAACAACAAAAAAATGGATTTTCAACGATAAAGATAAATTTTCAAACAAGAAGATTAATTTTCTACCAAAAAAGATAAATTTTTTACAAAATGCATGAATTTTCAAGCAGACATTTGAATTTTCAACAAAAAATGGAATAGTTAAATTTTCAGATTGAAAAACTAATTTCCACCAAAATAAACTTCAACAAAATAGTTGAACTTTCAACCAAAGAAATGAATTTTCAACGGAAAACATAAATTTTCAAACAAGACGACTAATTTTCTACAAAAAAAAAGATAAATTTTTTACAAAATGCATACATTTTCACCCAGATATTTTAATTTTCAACAAAAATAAGATGGATTAAAAAAAAAATGGAATAATTAAATTTTCAGTTTGAAGAATTAATATTCAACAAAAAAAAATCAACAAACTAGTTAAACTTTCAACCAAAGAAATAAATTTTCAACCAAAAAGATGAATTTTCAAACAAGAACATTAATTTTCTACCAAAAAAGATCAATTTTTCGCATAATTAATCAATTTTGAATCAGATACTTGAATTTTTATAAAAAAAGATAGATTTTCAACAAAAAGGAAATAGTTCAATTTTCAGTCTAAAAATTAATTTTCATGCAAAAAAACAAAAGAAGAATTTTCAACAAAATATTTAAATTTTCAGGCAAAGAAATAAATTTTCAAACAAAAAGATAAATTTTTAGCCAAGAAGATTAATCTTCTACCAAAAAAGATGCATTTTTTAAAAAAATTCATGAATTTGCAATCAGACATTTGAGTTTTTAACAAAAAAAGATGTATTTTCAACAAAAAATGAAATAATTCAATTTTCAGTTTAAAACATTAATTTTCAAGTAAAAAAAAAGAATTTTCAACAAAATATTTAAATTTTCAGTCAAAGAAATAAATAAATAAAAATTTGTTTAGCCAAGAACATTAATTTTGTACCAAAAAAGATCAATTTGTCAGTTTACAAAATTAATTTTGAACAAAATAGTTAAATTTTCATCCAAAGAAATAAATTTTCGCACAAAAAGATATATTTTCAACCAAGAAGATTAATTTTCTACCGAAAAAGATAAATTTTTTACAAAATGCATGCATTTTCAACCAGATATTAAAATTTTTAACAAAAAAAGAAGGATTTTCAACAAAAAATGGATAAGTTAAATTTTTAGTTGAAAAAATTAATTTTCAAACAAAAAATGTTAACAAAATATTTAACTTTTCGAACAAAGAAAAGAATTAACAACCCAAAAGATAAATTTTCAAACAAGAAGATTAATTTTCTGCCAAAAAAGTAAAAGAATTTTAACAAAAGAGCAACAAAATTTGTTTGGTACATTAAAGATTAAGGACATAGAAAACGTATTTTAAACTTACGATTATCGGACCAACTTGAGTATACGATGTAGTTTCCATCAGGGCTGAAGGCTGTGTCTAAAATACTCCAACCAACGTCTCGAGCTGATATTTTCTTAAATTCCGTAAACTCTCCATTGTGCGTGCGATACAACCTTAGGAACCTGTCTGTAATTTTTATCAAAATAAAAAAAAATCCCAATCACAGAGAACTTTAAAAAGATATGTTTTTTTTTGAAAAAAGAAAAGAAGGGCGCTTTACAATAAACATATTTGTAAAAAGAGTCGAGTTTCATAACATTTTTTAACAATCTAGAAACAATGCGTTAGTCTTATCTTAATCTTTTATAATTATTGATGTTATAAAAATTAAAATTAGATGACAAAATATTTAATTTTGCTTCCGTTTGTTTGGGGCCTTCCATGAAATACGTAACACATTTTTTGTCAGTTTTTTACACCTCCCCTCCCCCATATAACAAGACGTAACAAAATGGTTTAAAGTTATTAAAGAGTAAACAAAGAAAATTAAAACAATATGGAACATGCAACAAAAAAACTATACTCTACTTGAAAATTAAAACGTACAAAAACCTGTATCGTCTAGCAGAAAAATATCCCCGAAAACTTAATTTTTTGCAATTTTTAATAATTAGTAGTATAAGTTGTCTACTCAAATCCTGGAAAAAATTACCTGACAATCTCAGGCATTTTTCCAGGTATCTCAATTTTCTTCAAGCTATAATATTTTTTTTTCAGTTTCTAGAGATTTAATTAAATAATTAAGTAATATTAAAAACATAATCATTTCTTGCATTTGTCTCGAAAGTCCATGAATGTGAATAATAATTAAAACAAAGTTTTATTTTATCTTCTTATACTTGGAATTCAGTGAATATTTAGGTAAAATTAATGTGGGTACTATAAAATTACTATTTTATATTAATATTATAATATATAATATATATAACTTCATCGACACGCGTGCGACTCGCACGACGTGCGACGCATATGTCACGCATATGCGGACACATCTGTTTGGTGATATGCGTGACACGCCTGACGATTTATTCGCACTCCTGCCTGCACCGTGCGTGGCACCGTGCGCGCATATTTTTATCTGGGCTTCTTTGGTGATGGCCTGATCGTCCCATTCTCGATCATGTAACCTCTAGCAATTCAATCTTTCTCTGCAAGACTTGACACTTCTTCCAGTTCATTTTGAGATCAAATCTTGTTGCTGTCTCTAAGAATCGTCTCAGTCCTTATACGGCTTCTGCAACATTTTTTGATAGAATAATAATATCGTTTAAATACATCAAGACGATCCCTTCTTTAATTAAGTTCCTAAAAATGTAGGTCATGTAACACTGAAACACAGCTGGTGCATTAAAAAGGCCAAATGGTACCCTCAGAAACTCATACTGTTCCGTCGAAGATTTTTTATAGGAATCTAGAGTATAAAAAAATGATCTCCAGATTCCTCGAAGACTTTTAGATTTTTTTATTTTGTAAAATTAATTTTTGAAGAAAATTTTCAAAAACCTCGAAACAATTCAAAATATTTCTAAAATAACTGGAAAATTTTAAAGCAACTTTTTTAATTTTAAAAATTTTCGGAAAAATATTAGTCAGTTCATTATTTTCCTCCTCAAAACGAAAATTTATATTACCTTTTTTTAAATTGAATTGATTTTTTAACTTGAATAATTACGAGTGTTAAAAAATTACCTGAATAAAGCCGCTATCATAGCATATTTTCTCGATTTTTTTTATATTTTTATTTGCATTCGTTTATAGTTGAATATTACAAAGATTAAGGATGTTTCGCTATTGTAATTAGAATTAAATTAGCATTCTCGTCTTTTTGGTTGACTTGGACACGAGGGAGGTGGATAACAGTAATAAGGTGAACATTTGATAACAGATGGGCAATTAGAAATATTAGCTGTCGATGAAGCAGATGAAGATGTGCAAGATGGCTGATGAAGATCAAGACTTGTAACCAAGTTGCTAAAAAAAAAAGTTGATTTTTTAATGAAAACTATTTGTTAACAAAAATTGTTTTCTATTATTTATAAAAATATGTCTGTGGGGGAGACCATCCTACATCAAATAATGAACTTACAGTAGATAATTATAAATTTAAAATACTAATGTATGTAAAGTAAATAATTTAATTCAATTAATAGTGAAGACACTATACGTGTTATTAAATTAAAATTATTATTGAATATTTTCAGTTCATTTGTGCTTTTAATTAATTATTATCCACTGTAGGTTCATTGTATATTATAAGGCGGTCTCTCCTATATTAAATATTTGATAAATAATAGTCCAAAAAAGTAAATAATTTGAAATCAATTGATAATAATAATTCGAATAATATTATACAATATAAATATTTTAAATTTTCACTTTTTTCTTACTAGTATTGTCCTTTAATTGGTTTTGGGCTAAGACCTATTGTTCCACCCATAAACAATTTCTGTTTAATTTTTCCTTTTCCACCACCTTTACTCTTCTTTTCCATTTTTTCTTAGTTTTCAAAAATACAACTTAAAGGTGGTTATCAAAATTTTAATAGCTCTGCATTTCGAAAATTATAATTTTTTATGTGTTTGGTTTTATTTGATTGGAATCCATGATTTTTGACATTTAATACAAATGAATACAAGGAAGTATTAAGTATCATTTGTTTTTAGTTCTCACTTTTTTCAGATCGTCTTTTTGTTTCATTTTCCCCTCACTTCTCAAGATTTCGACAAGCAACCTCAAAATTTTTCCAAGGAATTACTTTTAAATTAATTTTTCCTTTCGGTAAAATAATAAGTAATTTAAAAATAAAAAAAATAGCAAAATGCCACCAAAAGCAGAGAGTGTTGTCAAAAATAAAGAGAAAAATAAAAATAAGAAACCTGTACCTAAAAGAAGATGTTCAGCGTATGTATTTTTAGTTAATTTTTTTTTTTTTTAATAATATAAAGGTGATTAAAAAATAAATTTATCAACAGGCCAGTGAATGTAGGAGCCCCAATGACTCAAAGAGTTTTTCCCCCAACGGTTTGTTGCCCCTCTTCTGGAAGTAGCGTCAATTATTGTCTTCCTTGTCCTGGATGCTGGCGACCCTGATTTAAAAAAAATATATATTTAAAAAAATTATAATTTAGAATCTAATCTTTCTTCATTGACTGAAGAGACAAATTGCAAAATTAACAAAAAGTAGCAAACTCTGCCGTCATGTGAATAAAAAATGGTAAAATTTGTTAAATAATTATTAACAATTAATTTATAATTAAAATTTATTCCAATGATGATTAATATTACAATTTTTCAACCCAATTATTTATTTATTTCAAAGTGCGTGTAGTTTTTCGATTTGAGTGGAAGTATAATTTTCGACTCAAAATAAGATTTTTCAGAAAATTCAACAAGATTTTTTAAGATATCAGATATTTCGAAAAAAAATCGAGAAAAGTTAACAAAAAAATTGTTTAATTTATAGAATTTTATCAAATTTTAAGAAAAATTTAAGCCAGTTTGGAAGACTTTTAGGACATTTAGAAGTTTGGAAGGAATTTAAAAATATTTTATTAATTTTCGGAAATCTCTCCAAGATTTAAAATATTTTTAATTTCTCTAAAATTTCTAAATATCTTTTAAATTGACTCAATCTTTTCCTAAAATTTTGACAATTCTTTAAAAATTGTAAAAATTGCATTAAAATTTACCAGATTTTTTCACGATATTTTTAGGGTATGGCTGAAAAATCCCGAAAAAGAAAATATTGCAAATAGAAAATTCCCGAAGTTAGAAAATTTTCAACAATTGAAAATTTCCGAATTAGAAAATTGCCGACAGCTTATGATATAACTGAGTTTTTAAATTTCGGAAAAAAATCCGACATTAAATTTAAAAAAATTTAAATAATAAAGTAATAAAAAAATACTTTTATTTCATAAGCATATTTTTTATTCATTATTTATTATTGAAACAGTCGTTTAATTTTTTAGGTTCGGGAATATTATAATCAGGAATTTTATTAATCCGGAATTTTAAATTGAATTTTATTTTTCTGAATTTTTCAGTCGTCACATTTTTAGAAATCTTTTTAAATATTTCAACTTTTTCTAAATATTCTCTTCAAATTAATTTTTAAAAATAAAAAATTACATAACATTTTCTCATCTATCTTAAGAATTTTTTTATTATCTTGAAACCTTTCAAAATTCTTAAAAAGCTTCAGAATTTTATTTCGAAATCGTCGAAAATCTAAATTTTGTTTTTAATTTTTTGAAATCATCGCAAGCTTGAAATATTTTTGAAATTGTTTCAAAATTTCTAAATATCTTTTAAAATGGTTAGAATTTTTCCTAACACTTTTTTTTAATCCTGCAAAATTGAAAAAGTTGCCTTAAAAACTTCGAGCTTCTTATTGGGCAATTTTGGATATCTTTTGAAAAGTTTTAAAATCTTTTCAATTCTCTCTTCAAATTCATTTTTCGAAACAAAAAATCATTTGCAATTTTCCCAGGATAAACTTCAAAATTTAGAATTTTTAACTTTTATAAATTACAGGGTTCAAAGATTCAGATTCAATTCCAAACTTATAAATCCACGTTATCATTTCCAATGCTCTAAATTTGAGAATCAATTAATGAACTTTAAAATTTTCAAAATTATATTATTTTAAGCATTTTTAAGCTAGAAACATTAAAAATTGAAAAATTACAACTTTTTTTAACTGAACACTTCAGAAGTTAAATTATTTTCATTTTAAATAGTTTAAACATCCTTGAAAAGCTTCAAAATTTTATTTCAAAATCTTGAGAAATCTAGTTGTTTTAAATTTTTTCAAATTTAAAATTATTTTTGAAATTTTTCAGAACTTCTAAATATCTTTTAAAATGAATCGAATTTTTCTTATTTTTAGAAAATCCTGCAAATTTTAAAAAATGTCCTTAAAATGTTCCAGATTCCTTTTTGACAATTTTGGAAATCTTTTAAAATCTTTTTAAATGTTATCTTAAAATAATTTTTCAAAATGAAAAATCATTTTCAATTTTCCTAGGAATCTTAAGAAAATGTTTTTATTCTTTTGAAGCCTTTCACAATTCTTAAAAAGCTTCTAAATTTTTTTGTTTGAAATCTGCAAAAATCTAAATTTTGTTTTAAATTAGGCTGTGGCTATTTGCACCGAAATTTCGGTACGAATAGCCGAATTTTTACGGTACGCACACTTCGTTTAAATCATGTGAAATAATTTCAAGTTTTAAATTCATTTTGAATCTTTTCAAAACTTCTAAATATCTCTTGAAATTACTCAAATTTTTTTACAAATAATAAGTGTTCAATTGTTATTTATACGTCAAAATTCAACATTTTCACTTACAAATAAAGATTTTTTAAATAGAATAATTGAAATTGTAACGTTCAGAGTTTAAAAGCTCTTCCGAAATTTTAACAGTTCAAAGTTTTCAATGTCAAACAATTCAGTTTCAAATTGTTTACTTTTAAATATTTTGACTTTCGAATTGAAGTAGTTAAATTTTTTACGTTAAAATCTGGAAATTCTCAAATTTTGAACGGATTTAGAATCGTTTTTTCAAATCAATTATTGTTCACTTCTTAATACATAAATCACAGATCTATTTTACAAATAATTTATTCATATATATTTAAAGTTAATAAAATAAAAATGTTTTTTATCAAAAATTTTCCAGTTGAAAAGTTTTAATTTTTAATTCTTCAAGACTTGAAGAATTAAAAATTTTAACTTTTGAACTGGAAAATTTCCAAAGTAAAAGATTTTCGAATTACGCATTGTAAACTGAATGATATCATAGTTGAAAAAGATAACAATTCAACTAATTATTTAAAAAACTGTTAAAATCGAACTTGGACAGATTTTTCTTCTAAAGATTTGTTAAGTTCCCGGTCAAAAAATAAATTCACTGTCATTTCCCGGTTTTTCCCGGTCTCAAAAAATTCCCGGTTTCCCGGTCCAGCGGCCACCCTGAGTATCAATAGTGGCTTGAATCCGAGCACTGTAGGTATTAACAGAATTTGAATTAGAAACCTGGATCGTACAAATATAAGTTTTATTCTTTTATAACAATGGTAGTAATGGTAACAGAAATTGTCTATTTTTTTGTCACTGAGTACACTGTGATGACAGTAATTGCATTTGATGCATTTGTGAAGAGACAAATCGACATTCGCTCTTCTACTTTTAATACGAATACTCACATCGTTTTACTTCGTAATTCGACACTTATTTACAACGTAGAAAATCACAATCTAGTAGTTTTGGTTAAAATATACACGGAATCGAGAAATTCGATTCAGAATAGTTTTGAGTGACGATATTCGGGTTCCGATTCTGCCTCCGTATCAGAGAGACTTAGGGAAGTTCCCGTTCTTCTACGTAGTCGATTGTCTTCAGGACTCTAAAACAAAATCGAAGTTTAGCATTATTTTGATTTCAGAGAACGTTTTTCGAGTTGGAAAGGGCGCGGGGTGATTCTTTTAATTTTAGTTGAGCGATTTTCGAGTTGAAAAGGGCGCGCCGTGAATATTTGTATCTTCCATGGGCGTTTCTCAAGCTGGAAAGGGCACGATGTGATTATTTATATCCTAGAAAACGTTTTTCGAGTTGAAAAGGGCTAAGCGTGATTTTTTTTAATTTGACACGGCCGTTTGTGGTACAACAGATACATAAGGCCTGGCGAGAGGAGGAAGCCTGGCAGGAGCAGACCTGACAAGAGGAGATATGGCAGGAGGAGACTTGACAGGAGGAAACTTGACAGGAGGAGACCTGGCAGGAGGAGGAAATCCGGCAGGAGAATGCCTGGCAGAAGGAGACCTGGCAGGAGAGGACCTGGAAGGAGAAGACCTGGAAGGAGAAGGCCTGACAGGTGAACGAGACCTGTCACGAGGAGAAGCAGAGGGAGATTTTCTTATCGGAAAAGGAGGTTATTATCAAGCTGGAAAGAGCACGATGTGAATATTTTTATTTCAGAAAACGTTTTTCGAGTTGAAAAGGACGCGGCGTGATTTTTTTTATTTCAGAAAACGTTTTTCGAGTTGAAAAGGGCGTGGTGTGATTATTCTTATTTTAGATCGACATTCTTCAAGTTGAAAAGGACACGGTGTGATTTTTTTATTTTAGACGGGCATTTTTCGAGTTGAAAAGGGCTCGGCGTGATTCTTTTATTTTAAACGGGCGTTTTTCGAGTTGGAAAGTGCGCGGCGTGACTATTTTTATTTTAGAAGGGCGTTTGTCGTATTTAAAAGGACGCAGAGTTATTTATTTTCATTTTAGAGGGGTGTTTTTCGAGTTAAAAAGGGTGTGGTGTGATTATTCTTATTTTAAACGGGCATTTTTCGAGTTGAAAATTGCTCAGCGTGATTTTCTTATTTTACACGGGCGTTTTTCGAGTTGGAAAGGGCGCAACGTGACTATTTTCATTTTAGAGGGGCGTTTTTGAGCTGAAAAGGGCACGACGTGAATATTTTTATTTCAGAAAACATTTTTCGAGTTGAAAAGGGCCTGGTGTGATTATTCTTATATTAAAGGTTCATTTTACGAGTTGAAAAGGACGCTTCGCCATTGTTTTTATTTTAGAGAGGCATTTTTCGAGCTGGAAACGGCGCGGTATGAATATTTTTATTTTGGAAAACGTTTTTCGAGTTGGAAAGGATTCGGCGTGATTATTTTTATTTTTGGCAGGCATTTTTCGAGTTGAAAATTCTCATCCAAACTGATGAATTTTAAATAGAAAAAAATTAATTCTCAACAAAAAGTGTTATTGTTATATTACAAAAAATCAATATTTTCACCAAAAAATATTTTAATTTTCAATAAAAAACTGTTGTATTAAATCAAAAAATACGAATTTTCAACCAAAGAGTTGAATTTTCAAACAACAAAGATTTTACAGTCAATAAAAAAAATTCTCATACAAAATGTTGAGTTTTCAAGTCATGAAGCCTAATTTTTGAAAACAAAGTTGAATTTATAACCAAAAAATATGCTTTTTCTACCTAAATAATGGAAATTCTGATACAAAAAAATTTTTTTTTTTAAATAAGTGAATTTTAAACTTAAAAAGATCAATTTTCTAGCAACAATAAAGTAGCTCCATTTTTCGTAACAAAAAAATCATTTTTCACAACAAAAAACAAATTTTCAACCAAATTTGTGAAATTTTTAACCAAAGAAATGAACTTTTAACTAAAATTATGATTCTTCAAACAAAAAAACAAACGTTTAAACAATTAGTTTAATTTTCAACCCAGAAGATGAACTTTCTATCAGAAAAATAAAAATTTTCAATAAAATAAGTGAATTTAAAATTAAAAAAGATAAATTTTCAACAACAACAAGAATTTGAAGAGAATAAAAAGAACAAGAAAAGAAAAGAATAGTTTAATTTTAAGTTAGAGAAATAAGTTTTTAAACCGAAAAATAACTTTTCAACGAAAGAGTTAAATTTTGAACCAAAAAGATTAATTTTCTAACAAAAAAGAATAATTTTAAAAAATTACATGAATTTTCCCCACAAAATTTTAATTTTTAATGGAATTATCAACCTAATAGTTGCATCTTCAACCAAAAGGTTAGTTTTCTACCAACAAAAGATAAAATTATAACCAAATGGATGAATTTTCAACTAAAAAACATAAATTTTTAATAAAAAATAGAATAGTTCAATTTTCCGTTAGAGAAATAAGTTTTTAAGCAAATAAAATAAATTTTCACCAAAATGATTAAATTTTCAACAAAACAAATTAATTTTATACCGAAAAATTAAATTTCTATGAAAAAAAAATCTCGACAAGAAATTTAGTTAAATTTTTAGTTTGGAAAATTAATTTTTAATTTAAAAAAAATCATTTTCAACCAAAAAAATTAAACTTCAACCAAAAAAATTAATTTTCTATAAAAAAAGAATAAGTTTGAACAAAATACATGATTTTCAACAAAATATTTAAATTTTGGATGGAATTTTCAACCTACTAGTTGAATTTTCAATCGAAAAGATACATTTTCTATCACAAAAAAAGAGAAATTTTCAACAAAATGGATGAATTTTAAACTAAAAAAAATAGATGTTCAACAAAGAATATAATAGTTTAATTTTCAGTTAGAGAAATAACTAAACAAATAAATTTTCTACCAAAAAAGATTAAATATCTATAAAAGAAAAAAATCGAAAGAAAATTGATTTAAATGTTTAGTTAAACAAATTAATTTTGAGTGGAAAAAACTAATTTTCAACCAAAAAAAATCATTTTTCAACTAAAAAGAATAATTTTCTAAGGAAAAAATAATAATTTTAAATAAAATACATGAATTTTTAACTCAAAAGATTAATTTTCTTCCAAAAAAAAAGACAACTTCTCAACAAAATAGATCAAGTTTTAACTAAATAAGATAAATTCTCAACAAAAAATAGAATAGTTTAAATTCCAGATAGAGAAATAAGTTTTGAAGCGAATAACTTAAATTTTCGTAGAAATGTATAAATTTTCAAGGAAACAGATACATTTTTTACCGAAAACATTTAATGTCTATAAAAAAATTTCAAAACAAAATTGAGTTATTTTTCAACTAAAAGAAAGAATTGCAAGTGAACAAAATTGTTATTCATATTGAATTCACTGGACTTTTCTCGCTATAATAAAGAAACTTCTGTAAATCAAATGCAACGTTCTCAAACCATATAAGATTTTCCGTAAAATCGATAACAAAATTGTTGGAAAATAAACCGAGTTTTTTTCTGAAGAAAGGGCAAGGTAGTGCGCGCTGTTCTAGTAAGTATAAAAAAGAAGTAAAAGTAAAAAAAATAGGAAGAATCCTAATTTTGAAAAGGAATAAATCACCTGATCTAAAATTCCAGCCGTGGGTTCAGAAGCGTATCCAACTTCATGGGCATCTTCTTCGAAATCTGCCTCGTATTCTTCCATTTCAGAGTCCGAACTAATGTCAACGTCGATGTATCGATTTCCTCTCGAAACTTTGCAGACCATTTGAGCCAAGTCGGTGAAAGTATATGCAGATCCTGACTGTTGATTCGCCGCCTGAGTTTTTGCTCGAAGAAGTTTTGCGTACTCTCGATCTGCATTGAATCGAGGCAAGATTCCTGCCTTTTTCTGCCCCTCGAAGTAGGTCTTACCTGCAAAAATGAGAGGTCCAATCAATTTCAATCTTTCTCTAACTGACCAAAATTTAAGATTTATCAACGTCCAACTTTATTATTACATTTTCAGTTGAAATAATTAATATTCAACCAAAACAAATGAATTTTCATTAGAAAAATTGTTAACTTTTTAACTAAGTTGATTAATTTTTGTTTAAAAAAAAATGAATTCTCAACAAAAAGTGTAATGGTTCATATTTTCACTAATAGTATTTTAATTTTCAATAAAATACTGATAACTTAAACAAAAAAATACGAATTTGCAACAAGAGTATTCAATTTCAAACCAAGAAAGATTTTTTAATCAATGAAGAAAAGAAAAATCTCATCCAAAATGTTGAGTTTTCAAGCCATAAAGACGAAATTTTGAAAAATGAATGTTGAATTTACAACGCAAAAATATGTATTTTCTACCAAAATAATTTAATTTTTGACTAAAAATATACGAGTTCTCAACAAAATAAGTGAAATTTCAACAGAAAAGAACAATTTTCTAACAAAAATGGAAAAGCTACATTTTTAGTAAAAAAAAAAAATCAGTTCCAACAAAATATAAACGAATTTTCAACAAAATTTATTACATTTTTAATCAAAGAAATGAACTTTTGAATAACAAAACCACTCAGTTGAATTTCCAACCCAGAAAATGAATTTTCTACCAAAAAATACCAATTTTCAACAAAATAGATGAATTTTCAACTAAAAAAGATCAATTTTCAACCAAAAATATCAAAGTTTAATTTTCAGTTAGAGAAATAAGTTTTCTACAAAATAAAATAAATTTTCAACGAAATGATGAAATTTTGAACCAAACAGATGAATTTGCAACCGAAAAGATTAAATTTTTATTTAAAAAAATTATACAAAAAGCAGAATAGTTCAAACTTTAGTTAAAAAAATTAATTTTCCATCAAAAAACTAATTTTCAACCAAGTATTTTAATTTTTATTGGATTTTTCAAATTAATAGCTGAATTTTCAACCAAAAAAGCTAAATTTCTACCAAAAAAGGACAAATTTTCAACAAAATAGAGGAATTTTCGACTAAAAAAAAATCAATTTTCAACCAAAAATATCACAGTTTAATTTTCAGTTAGAGAAATAAGTTTTCAATCAAATAAAATAAATTTCCAACGAAATGATGAAATTTTGAATCAAACAGATGAATTTTAAATCTAAAAGATTAGATTTCTATAAAAAAAAAATTTCGACAAAAAGCGGAATAGTTAAATTTTTAGTTAAACAAATTAATTTTCAGTTAAAAAACTATTTTTCAACCAAGTATTTTAATTTTTAATGGAATTTTCAAATTAATAGTTGAATTTTCAACCAAAAAAGCTAAATTTCTATCAAAAAGAGACAACTTTTCAACAAAATAGAGGAATTTTAAACTAAAAAAGATAAATTTTCAACAAAAAATAGAATAATTTAATTTTCAGTTTGAGAAATAAGTTTTTAATCAAATCAAATAAATTTTCAACAAATGAGTTGAATTTTCAACCAAATAAATCAATTTTCAACCAAAAAGATTGAATGTCTATAAAAAAATCGTCAAAAGCTTTAGTTAAAAAAATTACTTTACAATAAAAAATAACTAATTTTCAACCAAAGACATCAATTTTTAATCGAAAAGATAATTTTCTACCAAAAAAGAATAATTTTAAACAAAAAACGCGAGTTTCAAACCAAATATTTTCATTTTTAATAGGTAGTTCAACCTAATAGTTGAATTTTCAAACATAAATGTAAATCAGTCACCAAGAAGATTAATTTTCTACCACAAAAGACAAAGTTTCAACAAAATACAGAAATTTTCAAACAAATAGTTGTCTATTCAAATGAAGAAGATTGATATTCAACTCAAAATAAAATAGATAAATTTTCAATGAGAAAAATTATTTTTTAATAACAAAACTTAATTTTTAAGCAAAAAAATTAATTTTTAACCAAAAAGATTAACTTTTTACAAAATACATGAATTTTCAACCAAGAAGGTGAAATGGTCACCAAAAATATTAATTTTCTACCACAAAAGATAAAGTTTCAATAAAATACGAAAATTTTCAACGAAATAGTTGAATTTTTAACTGAAGAAAATAAATGTGCAACCAAACATGGAAAAGTTAAATTTTCAGTTAAAAAAAATTTAAAAAAAAGGTTAAAAAAATAGTTAAGACTTTGAGAAAAAAAAGATTTTCAAGTAAAATCATGAATCATCAATCAAAAAAATGAATTTTGAACAATGTAGTTCCACTTTCAACTAAGTAGTTGAATTTTGAACCAAAAAATGTTTTTCAGTCGCTATTCACGATTAGCGAAAATCTTGAAAATTTAATCAACTAGTTATATTAGAAGAAAAATCCTCGGACCAAAGTCAAATTTACAAAATAAATAGTGTCACATAATTAAAAAATTAGTTTTAAAATAGTGTTATAAAATTTTGCATGTATTAAAAGATCCTAATATTTAAAAAGCATTCAAAATGAATGAAAATTTTTATTTAAAATATTATTCTTGAGTCCATAAATTATGAAAATTCTTATTTATTTAACCACTTTTTCCAATTAAATGCAAACTGAATTAATGGAACCCAATAAGAAAATCTAACTTTAAAAAAAAAATAATCAAATATAATTTGGACTAACATTACATCCATTGTACACAATATTTAGTTGAAAATTTATTTCATTTGTTTTAAAAATTCTTTTCTGGTAAAAAATTAAACTTCTTGGTTGAAAATTCCACTAGTTGGTTAAAAATGGATGTAGTTTGTTCAAAAATTCGTCTTTTCTGATAGAAAATTAATCTTCTTGGTTAAAAATTCGACTAGTTGGTTAAAAATTCATGTATATTTTAAAATTCATCTTTTTGGTAGAAAGACCGTTTTTTTTTTGTTAAAAATTCTACTATTTTTTAAAATTAAAATCTTTTTTTGTTGAAATATCAACTATTACATGTTTTGTTGAAAATTCAATTCCTTGGTTGAAAGTTGAACTAATTTTTTTTTGTTTAAAGATTTTTTTACTGAAAATTTTTTTCTGGCAGAAAATTAATCTTCTTGGTTGAAACTTCAACTATTTTGTAACAAATGTATTTTTATGTTTGTTGAAAATTAATTTTTTCTGGTAGGAAATTCTTCTTCTTGGTTGAAAAATTAATTATTTGGTTGAAAATTCAACTCTTTTGTAGTAAGCTCATTTTTTTGTTTTAAAATACAATTTTTTGATTGAAAATTAATCTTTCGTGGTAAAGGATACAATTATGTTATTAAAAACGTCTCCTTGGTTTTAAAATTCATCGATTTTATATTTTTAGATTATAAATGCAACTGAATGGTTAAAACATAATCTGTTTTGGTTAAAAATGAAATTGTTTGCTGAAAATTCAACTGTTTTGTAGAAAATTCGCATTTTTGGGTCGAAAATTCAACAATTTAATGAAAAATTTAACTATTTGGTGGAATATTTATGTATTTTGTGGAAAATTCGTCTTTGTTGGGTTAATCCAACTATTTTTTTTATTTTCAAATAAAAAATCTTTGTCTCATGAAATAACAAAACTCTTTAGGTTAAAAATTAAACTCCTCGGTTGAAAGTTTAACTACTTTCTTATAAATTCACTTCCTTGGATGAAGATTCATAATTTTAGTTGAAAATTCGACTTTTTTTTTGTTCAAAATTAATTTTTTTAACTGAAAATTTAACTATTTTGTTGAAAATTCAACTGATTTGTTTACAATCAACATTTTTGTTGAAAATTTAATTCTTTTGTAGAAAATTCGTATTTTCGGCTCGAAAATTCAACAGTTTGGTAGAAAATTTCACTATTTGGTTGAAAATGAACTTTTCTCTTGAAAATTCATATTGTTGGTTGAAAATGCAACTATTTGTTTTCAAATTATTCTGTTTTATTTCTGGATTCAAGTGTTATATTGTAAAATAGTTTTTGTTGGTTAAATCCAACTGTTTTTTAATTTAAATTACAATCTTTTTTTGTTAAAATTCATCTTTTGTGATGAAAAATTTAATTCCTTGGTTGAAGATTAATAATTTTAGTTGAAAATTCGTTTTCTTTTTGTTAAAAATTAATTTTTCTAACTGAAAATTCAACTATTTTGTTGAAAATTCAACTATTTTGTTGAAAATTCAACTGTTTTATAGAAACTTCGTCTTTTTTTGGAAAACACTTCTCTTTTTTTTTTAAATGTAACTAGTTGAAAATTAATATTTTTCGGCTGAATTAAAGTGTGCTAAATTAAAAATTTTAATTTTTTTTTGGTTGAAAATGCAACTATTTAGTGAAAAAAGTTCCCTTTTAATGAAATTTTGATTTGACATCTGAAATCTTTCAAAATCTTTTTGAATGTTCTCATAAATTCTAGAAAAATAACATTTATATAATCTTGACAAAAATAAACTTAATAAATAAATAGTTGTTCAAAATTTTCATTTTTGTTTGAGAAATTTAAAAAAATCGATTTCTTTAAAAAGCCACAAGAAAAGAAAATGAAGGCAACCTCCTAATCCCCTTCCTTTTTTGGCTTTTTTTATTTTTATTTGTTTAAGACGAGAAAAAAAGGAGAAACGGGATTTGGAGATTACCTTTTTCTTTCCTTTTTTTTCTTTTGGTTTTTTAAAGAAAAAAATACTGTTTTTAAATTTCCACGGACTTCGTAGTTACATTTTATTGTTGAATGCCAAATAAGAATTTAAATTTTGATTTATTCTGACTTTAATTTTTTGAATTTTAATTAAAATTAATGTTATTAATTTTTCAGCTAAAGTCTGCAGTTATAAAGGACGGCAGATGACAGAAGGCCAAAAGGTGATTGATTGTTACGTAAAACTGACCTGCATGGCAGGTGGAAAACTCAAAAAAGAACCTTCGTAAGTATCTTGAAAAAATCAAATAAAATAAAAAAATTCGAAATCTAAATTAAAAAATTTTTCGAATTTTAAGCAATGTTAAGCTGGAAACATTAAAAATTGAACGATTATATTTTTTTTATAAACTGAACACATCATAAATTACAAAATTAATTAATTTTATTTTGAATAGTTTAAAAATACTTAAAATGGTTCAAAATTTTATTTAAAAATCTTAAAAAAACATAGTGTTTTAAATTTTTTCAAATTTTATATTATTTTTGAAATTTTTCAGAACTTCTGAAAATCTTTTAAAATGATTCGAATTTTCAATTTTTTTTTTTTTTGAAAATCCTGCCAAATTAAAAAAATTTCTTTAAAATCTTTACATTAATTTTTAACAACTTTGTCAATATTTCTCAATCTTTTTAAATATTCTCTTAAAATTAATTTTTTAAATTAAAAAATCATTTTCAATTTTCCTAGGAATCTTAAGGAAATGTTTTTTATTAATTTAAAATTTTTAATTAATTTTGAATCTTTTAAAAACTTCTAAATATATCTTCAACTTAATCGAATTTTTTCTAAGAATAATAGGTAAATTCATCAATTTAGTTGAAAATTTAACTATTTTGTTGAAAATTCGATTTTTTGTGAAAATTAATTTTTTGAACTAAAAAATTTAAATATTTCATTTTTGGTTAAAATTTAATTTTTTTAGTTGATATTTCAATTCTTTTGTTAAAAATTCATGTATTTTATTAAAAATTAATTTTTTCGTTTTATGATTTTAATTTTTAAAACTTCTGAATTTTTTCTAAGCATAATAGGTGAATTCATCAATTTAGTTGAAAATTTAACTATTTCGTTCAAAATTCGATTTTTTTGTGAACATTAATTTTTTTAACTAAAAAATATAACTATTTCATTTTTGGTTGAAAATTAATTTTTTTAGTTTATATTTCAATTATTTTGTTGAAAATTCATGTATTTTATTGAAAATTATTTTTTTCATTGAAGAATCATTTTAATTGAAAATTCATCTCTTTTGTGGAAAATTTGACTATTATGTTGAAAATTCGTCTTTTCTTGGTTGAGAATTAATTTTTTATACTCAAAATTTATTTTTGTTTAGTTCAGAATTCGTTTTTTTTTTTAGAAAATTAATCTTGTTGGTTGAAAATTCAGCTATTTCAGTTGAAGATTCATAATTTTAGTTGAATATTTATTATATTAGATTAAAGTTCATCACTGTAGTTGAAAATTGAATTATTTTTTTTTTAATTCGATTTTTTTCGTGAAAATTAATTTTTTGAACTAAAAAATTTAACTATTTAATTTTTGGGTGAAAATTCATTTTTTATTTTTTGTTGAAGAATCATTTTAATTGAAAATTCACCTCTTTCATGGAAAATTTAACTATTTTGTTGAAAATTAGTTTTTTCTTGGTTGAAAATTATTTTTTTTAACTGAAAATTTTTCTTTACTGTGTGTCGGTGGGATCCGAATTATAGAGGTCAAGATATAAAATGGACATTAGAATCTACAAAGGAAAACTTTTGTTATTTTTACGATAGCACTGTTAAAGCTTTATCTCTTCCGCCTACACTAGCCTGAAAAATAAACCAGCATCAGAGCATCCTATGTAAATCTAGCTGAAACTGGTTGAATCCCATGGATCTCATATATCAGATAAAAGTCATGCAGAAACTTCAGCTAGATTGCACTAGTTTACAAAATAAAGAATTTTGTCTGCCCACCACATTTTATTATGATTTTTTCATGTGGTTTGGCCCACTGAACATGAAAATGATACACAACAATTTTGTTATGGAAGTATTTTTGAGGTATTAATGTTTGAATTTTTTTTTTTAATTTTCAGAGTTGTTCCGACGTTTTTGAGTATATCTCGATTTCTAATTGACCAATTTACTTGAACAAGCACTCAACTTGAAGGAAACTGAATCCTGGATAACTTTATATTGTGAAGTTTTTATATCGGCTCAGTAATTTAGATGCTAGCGTTTTTAATAAGTTTGACAAGTTGTATTTTTTGGCAAAAAGGAGGTCGACAATATCCTAGCATGAGTTTCCTACGTTCATTGTGAATTTATTTTCGTCAGAAATAGTGAGCTAAAAAAATATTCTGTGATTTTGCTTTTTAGGTGATGTCGATTTCCAGGCTTGAATCTTTAAATGATGTCAAAAAAAACATTGCAATAAATAGAGATAGAATTAGGCACAATAAATGAAACAACTGAAAATGCATAAATTTCTATTTTTCATTATTTGAATAAATAATCCTTTATGCAAATAAATTAAAATTAATTTTTCATGAGATTATTAACTATGAGAATTGAATCGATCGATTTTAGTTGACCCAAATGGTTCAAATTCTAATCTGCTCATATTCCAGTCGACCGACCTCGTAACCCAGAAACATTCGAATTAAGGTTTCTTTATCACTCCCTTTTCTCTACTCTATTCGCTTCGGTCCAGAGTATGACAAAAATCTTACTGGAAATTACTGATTTATATGATTCTTGTATTCCAACATCATTACAATCAAACTAATACTAATGAACAAATTATCTTATATTATTTAAAAAAAGGAGTTGTTTTATTAAACTCGTGACTTAAGTAATGACAAATAATTGTTTACATAATCATAAATTATTTACCTCTAGTTGATTTTGAATAGAAGACACTAATGAGTACTCTGAATTAATTTGGTGAATCGCGCGAATTCGTTTTAATAATTATCTGAGTTCACTGTTTGAATTCCCTGAAGTCCCCGAATTTCATGAATTCTCTGCATTGTTCTGAATTCTTCTTCAATTATTCTGAACTCCATCAATTCTTCAGATTTTTTTCCGAATTCCCTGAATTCCATGAAATTTCGGAACTCATTCTGAATGTTTTCAATTGTTCTGAATTACTTGACTTCTTCTAAATTTTCTGAATTCATTTTCTGAATTCTCTGAATTTATTTCATGAATCCTCTCAATTTACTGAATTCCCTAATTCTCTTAATTCAATGATTTCTATGAATGTCCTCAACTCTCTTAATTCCCTGAATTCGCTATATACTTTGAACTCCTTGAATGATACGAATTCCATGAATTTTCTGCATTTTATGAATTTTCTGAATTCCATTAATTCTCTGAATTTCGTTAATTTTCGGAATTTCAGGAATTCTCTGAATTCCGTAAGTTCTCTCAATTTATTCTCTGAATTATTTCGATTCTTTTGAGTACTCTGAATTCACTTTTTGAATTTCGCGAATTCATTATAATAATTCTCTGGATTAATTTTGGGAATTCCCTGAAGTCCCTGAATTCCTTTTACTCTCTGAACTATTCTGAATTCCTTAAATTCTGCTGGATTCCTTCAATTATTCTAAACTCATTCAATTATTCTAAACTCCCTAAATTTTTCGGAATTTATTTTCCCGAATTACCCGAAAAATGCATTCCCTGAACTCTCCGAATGTCTTGAATTCTCTCAATGTCTAGAATCCTCTAAATTCTCTCAATTCATTCAATTCTTCAAAATTCCTTCAATTTTTCGGAATTCTTTCAATTCTTCTGAATACTCTAAATTAATGTTATGAATCCTCTGAGTTAACTGAATTCCCAAATTCTTAAAATGAACTAAATTCCTGTATTTTCTAAATTAACTAAATTTTTGAATTCTATGAATTCCCCAAATTCTTTCAGTTCTTCAGCATTTCATGTTCTGAATTCTCAAAATTCATTTTATGAACCTTATTAATTCACTAGGTTCCCAAATTCTTTGAATTTATTATCTGAATTCCCTTAGTCCTCTGAATTCTCTGAATTTCCTCATTTCCTGAATTCCCTGAATTTGAATTCTCCGAATTCTCTAAATTTTCCGAATTTCTTTCTTTTTTCAGAATTTAGTTTTATGCATTCTCGGAATTCCCTTAATTCCATGAATACCGTTAATTCTCTGCGTTTCCTCAACTTTCTGAATTTCTCTCATTCTTCAGAATTTTGCTTTATGAATTCTCCGAAGTTATTTCTGCATTCCCTGAATTCATTTTCTGAATTCTCCGAATTCATTTTCTGAATTCTCTGAAATCATTTTCTGAATTCTCTCGATTAATTTTCTGACTTCTCTTTATTCAGTTTGTTGATTAGCTGAATTCATTTCTTGCATTCATTTTTTGAATTCTCTGAGTTCATTTTCGGAATTTTTTGTATTCATTTTCTGAATGACTCAAATTCATTTTCTGCATTATCTAAATTAATTTTCTGAATTCTCTGTATTTATTTTCTGAATTAGATAAATTTATTGTCTGAATTATCTAAATTATCTGAATTTATTTTTTGAATTCTCTGAATTCTCTGAATTCATTTTAGGAATTTTTTGTATTCATTTTCTGAATTAGTTAAATTTATTTTCTGCATTATCTAAATTAATTTTTTGAATTCTCTGTTTTCATTTTCTGAATGAGATAAATTTATTTTCTGAATTATCTAAATTTATTTTTTGAATTCTTTGAATTCATTTTCTGAATTCTCTGAATTAATTTTCTTAATTTTCTGAATTCATTATCTGAATTCTCTGAATTAATTTTCTGAATTCTCTTCATTCAGTTTCTGAAATAGCTAAATTCATTTTCTGAATTATCTGAATTCATTATCTGCACTCATTTTCTAAATTCTCTGAATTCTCTGAATTCATTTACTAAATTCTCTTTATTTAGTTTCCGAAATAGCTAAATTAATTTTCTGAATTATCTAAATTCATTTTCTGCATTCATTATCTGAATTCTCGGAGGTCATTTTTTGAATTCTCTGGATTTATTTTCTGAATTTTCTGAATTCATTATCTGAATTCTCTGAATTAATTTTGTGAATTTTCTTAATTTTCTGAATTAATTTCCTGAAATAGCTAAATTCATTTTCTGAATTATCTAAATTCATTATCTGCACTCATTTTCTGAATTCTCTGAATTCATTTTCTGAATTCTCTGAATTCATTTTCTGTATTCTCTGAATTCATTTTCTGAATTCTCTTTATTCAGTTTCTGAAATAGCTAAATTCATTTTCTGAATTATCTAAATTCATTTCCTGCATTCATTATCTGAATTCTCGGAGGTCATTTTCTGAATTCTCTGGATTTATTTTCTGAATTTTCTGAATTCTCTGAATTCATTTTCTGAATTCTCTTTATTCAGTTTCTGAAAAAGCTAAATTCATTTTTTGAATTATCTAAATTCATTTTCTGCATTCATTATCTGGATTCTCGGAGTTAATTTTCTGAATTCTCTGCATTCATTTTCTGAATTTTCTGAATTCATTATCTGAATTCTCTGAATTCATTTTCTGAATCCTTTGAATTCTCTGAATTCTCTGAACTCATTTCCTGAATTCTTTCAATTCTTTGAATTCATTTTCTGAAATAGCTAAATTTATTTTCTGAATTATCTAAATTCATTCGCTGCATTCATTTTCTGAATTTTCTGAATTCTCTGAATTCATTTTCTGAATTCTCTGAATTCATTTTCTGAATTCTTTGAATTCTCTGAATTCTCTAAATTCATTTTCTGAATTCTCTTATTTCTCTGAATTCAGTTTCTGAAATAGCTAAATTAATTTTCTAAATTATCTAAATAAAATTTCTGCAATCATTTTCTGAATTCTCTGAATTCATTTTCTGAATTCTCTTTTTTCAGTTTCTGAAAAAGCCAAACTCATTTTCTGAATTATCTGAATTTATTTCTTGCATTCATTTTCTGAATTATCTGAGTTAATTTTCTGAATTCTGTGTAGTCATTTTCTAAATTAGATGAATTTATTGTCTGAATTATCTAAATTTATTTTTTGAATTCTCTGAATTCATTTTCTGAATTCTCTGAAATTGTTTTCTGAATTCTCTGAATTCCCTTCCTGAATTCTCTCAATTCATTTCCTGCATTATCTAAATTCATTTTCTGAATTCTCTGATTTTTCTTAATTCATTTTCCACATTCTCTTAAATCATTTTCTGAATTCCCTGAATGCAATTTCGGAATTTTCTGAATTCTCTGTATTCATTTTATGTATTATATTAATTTATTCTCTGAATTATCTAAATTCATTTTCTGAATTCTCTAAATTCATTTTCCGAATGCTCTGAATTCATTCTCTGAATTTTCTGAATTCTTTTTCCGCATTTTCTGAATTCTCTGAATGCATTTTATGATTCTCCGAATTCATTCTATGAATCTTCTGAATTCATTTTATGCATCTTCTGAATTTACTGAATTCTCTGAATTAATTGAATCTCCGAATTCTCTAAATTTGTTCTCTGAATTCCTTCAATTCTTTTGAATACTATGAATTTATTTTTTGTATACCATAAATTTATTTCATTAATTTTTTCAATTTCACTAATCAATTTTATGAATTTTTTCAATCAATTCATCAACTCCCTGAAGTCCGTGACTTCTCTGAATTCTCTGAATGACCCGAATTCCCATATTTTCTAAATTCTTTCAATTCTTCTGAATTTTTTTCCATATTCTTATGAATTCCTGCAATTCTTCTGAATACTCTGAATTCTTCGAACTTTTTTCTGAATTCCCTAAATTCATTTTATGAATTCTCTGATTTTCCTAAATTCTATGAATTCATTCAAAAACTTTATGATTATGAAAAACCAAAATTTACTTTTCCAAATGTACTGTCTCATGAAAATGTGATCGCCATATATTATTCTCTTTGACAGCACAGACATTTACCAGTGAGAATCTGCAACTTAGCTCTATTTGCCAGGTGACAGAATCAGATTTTCAATGGAATAATTTAATTGAATAGTACCCTGCTTCCGAATTCTGCTTCTCTCAAAGCTGCTCGCTCACAGATGGATTTAAACATTCAGTGAAGACTACAAAATAAAACTCCCTTTGAAGGTATCACCTTCTAAGTACCACAAATCGCTTTCAATTCAGGTGCACCTGTACTAGAGGTGTCGAGCCTCCTTAACCATTAAAGAGGGTCTAGAAGATTCTCGTAAAGGGGATCGTCTTCTGATGTTAAGATTCACTCGATAGTAAACCGATCCACATATATTTTTACACCTTCTTTTCTTATTCTCTTTTAAACAAAAAGTGACTTTGAAATTCACCTCCCATTTCAAAGCATGAATCCTCTTATGTGGTTTTTAAGGATGTAATAAAGCAGAGTGTCTACTTTTTCACACAAAAAAAAATTCAGAACTTTTCCAGATTTTCCAGAAGATAAAAATACATTTTTCAAATCCAAACATATTTGGCTGTTTATACAATCAAAGCGAGTTCTATTTTTTCGAATTTTCTGAATCACTTGAATTCTCTGAATAACTTGAATTCCTTGAATTCTCTAAATTACTTGGATTCTATTAATTAATTGAATTCTTTGAATTACTTGAATGCCGTGATTACTTGAAATCTTTGCATTCCTTGAATTCTTTAAATTTTTTAATTTTCCTACTTCCTTCATTTATCTGAATTACTTGAATTCTCAGAATTCCTTGAATAATTGAATTCCCTGAATTATCTGAATTGCATGAATTCTCTGAATTCTTTGAATTATCAGAATTACTTAAATTCTCTGATTTCCTGGTATAATTTAATTCCTTGAATTATTTGAAATCCCTGAATTCTCTGAATTACTCCAATTCTCTTAATTAATTGAATTCTCTGAATAAATTGAATTGCCTGAATTACTTGCATGCCGTGATTCCTTGAAATCTTCGCATTCCTTGAATTCTCTAAATTTTTAAATTTTCCTACTTCCTTCCATTATCTGAATTACTTGAATTCTCAGAATTCCTTGAATAATTGAATTCTCAGAATTGCTTGAATAATTGAATTCTCAGAATGCCTTGAATAATTGAATTCCCTAAATTATCTGGATTACATGAATTCTCTAAATTCCTTAAATTATCTGAATTACTTGAATTCTTTGATTTCCTGGTATAATTGAATTTCCTGAATTATTTGAAATCCCTGAATTCTCTGAATCACATGAATTTTCTGAATCACTTGAATTCTCTGAATTACTCCAATTCTCTTAATTAATTGAATTCTCTGAATAAATTGAATTCCCTGAATTACTTGAGTGCCGTGATTCCTTGAAATCTTTGCATTTCTCTGCATTTTTTAATTTTCCTACTTCCTTGAATTATCTGAAATACTTGAATTCTCTGAATTCCTTGAATAATTGAATTCCCTGCATTATCTAAATTACATGAGTTCTCTGAATTTCTTGAATTATCTAAATTACTTGAATTCTCTGATTTCCTGGAATAATTGAATTCCCTGAATTATCTGAAATCCTTGAATTCTCCGAATTCCTTGAATTTTCCTGAATCACTTGAATTCTCTGAGCTCATGAATTCTGTAAATTCCCTAAATTATATAAAATCCTTGAATTCTCTTAATTCCTTAAATTCTCTGAATTATTTCAATTTTATGAATTCCTGAAAATCTCTGAATTCCTTGAATTCTCTGAAATTCTTGAATTCTCTGAATTTAATGAATTTTCTCAATTCCTTGAATTCTCTGAATTGATGAGTTCTCTGAATTACTAAAATTCTCTGAATTCTTCGAATTTCCTGAATTACTTAAATTCTCTGAATTCCTTGAATAATTCAATTTCCTAAATTATTTGAAATCCTTGAATTCTCGGAATTCCTTGAATTTTCCTGAATCACTTGAATTCTCTGAGGTCATGAATTCTGCAAATTCCCTAAACTATATGAAATCCTTGAATTCTCTGAATTCCTCAAATTCTCTGAATTACTTCAATTTTCGGAATTCCCGAAAATCTCTGAATTCCTTGAATTCTCTGAAATTCTTGAATTCTCTGAATTTCATGAAGTTTCTCAATTCTTTGAATTCTCTGAATTAATAAGTTCTCTGAATTACTAAAATTCTCTGAATTCTTTGAATTTTCCTGAATCACTTGAATTCTTTGAATTACTTGAATTTTGTGAATTACTTGAATACTCTAAATTTCTTGAATTTCCTTAGTTCCGTGAATTTTGTGAATTACTTGAATTCTTTGAATTCCTTGAATAATTGAATTCCCTGAATTATTTGAATTTTTTGAATTTCTTGAATTTTCCTGAATTACTTGAATTTTCTGATATGCTTGAATTATCTGAATTTCTTGAATTATCCGAATTTCTTGGATTTTCCTAATTTCTTGAATTCCTTGAATTTCTCAAACTATCTGAATTCCCTGAATTCTATGAATTTCCTGAACTCTCTCGATTGCCTGAAGTCCCTGAATTATTTGTATTCCCTGAATGTTAAATTCTCTAAATTTCCTAAATTTTCCTGAATTACTCGAATTCTCTGAGCTCTTTAGTTCTCTAAATTCCCTAAATTATATAAAATACTTGAATTCTCTTAATTCCTTAAATCCTCTGAATTACTTCAATTTTCTGAATTCCTGAAAATCTCTGAATTCCTTGAAGTCTCTGAAATTCTTGAGTTCTCTGAATTTCTTGAATTTTCCTAATTCCTTCAATTCTCTGAATTAATAAGTTCTCTGATTTACTTGAATTCTCTGAACTTCTTGAATTCTCTGAATTCTTCGAATTCTCTGAATACATAGAATTCTCTGAATTCCTCGAATTCTCTAAATGACTTAAATTCTCTGAATTTCTCAAATTATCCGAATTACTTGAATTCTCTGAATAACTTGAATTCTCTAAATTTATTGAATTTTCTTAATTCCTTGAATTATGTGAATTACTTGAATTCTTTGAATTCCTTGAATAATTGAATTCCCTGAATTATTTGAACTCCCTGAATTTTCCGGAATTACTTGAATTATCTGAAATTCTTGAATTATCTGAATTTCTTGAATTATCTGAATTTCTTGAATTTTCTTAATTCCTTGAATTCTCTGAATCTCTTGAATTATCTGAATTCCCTGAATTATTTGTGTTCCCTGAATTATTTGTGTTCCCTTAATGTTAAATTTTCTAAATTCCCTAAATTATCTAAAATACCTAAATTCTCTGAATTTCTTCAATTCTCTGAATTACTTCAACTTTCTGAATTCCTCAAAATCTCTTAATTCCTTCAATTCTCGAAAATTCTTGAATTCTCTGAATTTCTTGAATTTTTTCAATTCCTTGAATTCTCTGAATTATTGAGTTCTTCGAATTCCTTGAATTCACTGAATTCCTCGAATTCACTGAATACCCCGAATTCCCTGAATTACATGAATTTCCTGAATTTCTTGAATTCCCTGAATTCCTCGAATTCTCTGAATTTAAAAAGAAAAATACTTTTAAATTTACCTCCTATTTCGAAGCACAAATCCTCTTATGTGATATTCAAGAATGTAATAAAGCAGGGTGTCTAGTGTTTCACAACGACAAAAATTTTAGGACTTTTCCAGATTTTCCAGGAGATAAAAATACATTATTCAAATGAAATAATTTTTGCTGTTTATATAATCAAAGCGAGTTAAATTCCGTATGTAAATGAGCTTTTTTCAGAATTGGTGGACATTTGACTTAGTTATAGAATTTAAAGCTACTTTAATTTTAATGTTTGAAAAAATAATTAAAATTTAGTTTAAATTAATTAATAATTAAATAATAATTAATTAATTGAAATTAGTTTTTTTTTAAATAACTGAATAATTGAATTAGTTTGAAGATTTATCATTTTAGTTGAAAATAATGAAAAAATTGAATAATGTATTGAAAATCCTTTTTTTATCATTTTATTTTTTACTGAAAATTTACCTTTTCAATTTTTGGTTGAAAATTTATGTCTTTCTTCAAAACGTATCGCTTTGGGTTCAAAGTAGAATTACTTTCTTTATCAAACTTCACTTTTTTATTACAGATTTATTATATCAGTTAAAAATATCTCGTTCGTTTTGAAAAATTTCACAATGTAGTTTAATGGTTATAGATTCATCTTTTTAGTAAAAAATTCATCTTTAGGTTTGAAAAATTCAACTAATGTATGGAAAATATTTTCCTTTGTCATTATTTTTTTACTAAAAATTCAACTTTTCAATGTTTGTTTCAAAATTAATCTTTTTAGGTTAGAAATTCATCTTTTTAAATCAAAAGTTTGTCTATTGTATTGAAAAGCCTTTTTCTATCATTCTATTTTTTACTGAAAATTTGACGTTTCTAATTTTGGTTGAAAATTTATATTTTTTTTAGTCAAGTGTGAATTATTTGTTTGAAAATTTGTCTTTTTTAAAGTTGAGTTACTTTGAAAATTCATCATTTTAGTTGAACATTCATCTCTTTGATTACAAAATTTGACTAATGTATTGAATACCCTTTTTTTGTCATTCTTAATTCTTTCTTCATTTTTTATTTCAGACTTATTATATCAGTTAAAAATTCCTTTCTCGGTTTAAACAATTTTACTACGTAGTTTATTGGAAATTCTGTTTTTTTTTTTAAATTATTTTTTTTACTGAAAATTTAAATTTTCCATTTTTAGTTGAAATTTTTTTTCTATTAAAAATTAAATCACTTTGTTTGTTAATCTATCTACTATCTGATGAAGCCCCGGTGGTGGCGTATTTGTTTAACGCTTCACTCGTGAATAATGGCGTTTTTATTTTAAAAATTAATTTAAATTATTTTTTCTCGTTTCTCCAGAAAATTATTTAACCAGTAGTCGGCAATATCTAACATCATAAATTAATTATTAGGATGAATTTTCAACGAAAAATTAAATTGTTGATATTTCAACAACAAAATTAATTTCCAGCAAAAAAATAAAATTTTCAACGAAGAGTTGAATTTTCAAGAAAAAATTAAAATGTTAACAAAATAGTTGAGGTTTGGACCAAATTTTTGAATTTTTAAACTACAAAGATGAATTCTTAATCAAAATGACGAGTTTTCAACCAAGAAGATTAATTTTCTATTATAAAAGACGATTTTCAACAAAATACATGAATTTTCAAATAAATAGTTGAATTTTCAACTAAAAAACATCATTTTTTTTAAATTTAAATAAAATAGTTGAATTTTCAATCAGAGATGAATTTTCTACTGAAATGCTGAGTCTACAACAACAAAAAACATTCTTAACAAAGGAGGTCATCTTTGAACCAAAAAATACAAACTTTCATCCCGGTGGACGAATTTTCTACAAAACAGTTGAATTTTCAATCCTAAAATAATCATTTTTCACCAAAAAGGCGAATTTTCAACAAAATAATTCAATTTCCAACCAAAGAGATGAATTTTCGATCAAAATTATGAATTTCCAACAACAAAAACAAAAATGTTTAACAAACTTGTTCAACTATTAACATATAAATTAAATTTTCGACAAATAAAATTTGTAAACAAGAAAGAAAAAACTTTCATCCAAAAAGATGAATTCCTAATCGAAAGGAAGTGTTTTCAACCAAGAAGATTGATTTTCTATCATAAAAGACGATTTAAAAAAAAAGATACATGAATTTTCAAATAAATAGTTGAATTTTCAACTGAAAAAGAAGATTTTTTTTAATTCCAATTAAATAGTTGAATTCTCAACAAGAAATGCATTTTCAACTAGAATGATGAGTCTACAATAACAAAAAAAGTATTTTTAACGAAGTAGGTATAATTTGAACCGAAAAATACAAAGTTTCATCCCGGTACACGAAGTTTTTACAAAACAGTTGAATTTCCAGTCCTAAAATAATATTTTTTTACCAAAAAGACGCATTTTCAACAAAATAATTCAATTTTCAACCAAAAAGATGAATTTTCAATGAAAATTATGAATTTCCAACAACAGCAAAATTTTTTAACAAAGTTGTTCAACTATTAACATAGAAATTAAATTTTCTAACCAGAAGAATTTCCGACAAATAATATTTTTAAACAAGAAAGAAAGAAATGTCATCCAAATTGTTGAATTTTCAACAAACAAAAATGTATTTTTTAACAGTATAGTTGAAGTTTGAACGAAAATGTTGGATTTTCGAACTACAAAGATGAATTCTTAATCAAAAGGATGAGTTTTCAACAAAGAAGATTAATTTTCTATTCTAAAAGACGATTTTCAAAAAAATACATGAATTTTCAAATAAATAGTTGAATTTTCAACTAAAAAATGTGATTTTTTTAATTCCAATAAAATAGTTTGATTTTCAACCAGAAATGCATTTTCAACTAAAATGATGAGTCTACGATAACAAAAAACGATTTTTAACGAAGTAGGTATACCTTGAACCAAAAAATACAAAGTTTCATCCCGGTAGACGAATTTTCTAGAAAACAGTTGAATTTTCAATTCTAAAATAATAATTTTTTGCTAAAAAGACGGATTTTTAACAAAATAATTCAATTTCCAACCGAATAGACGAATTTTGAAACAAAAAATATTGAAGATTGACCCAAAAACAGTTGAATTTTCAACAAGAGATCAATTTTCAACTCAAATGATGAATTTTCAATTTTAAAAAAGCTCTTTCAGCAAAGGAGGTCAACTTGGATCCCAAAAATACGAATTTTGCAACCCGAAGAAGAATTGTCTACAAAGTAGTTGAACATTCAACCTTAAAATATTCATTTTTTACCAAAAAGGCGAATTTTCGAAAAATGATTTAATTTTCAAGCAAATAGAGGAATATTCAATTTAAATTGTGAATCTTTCACCAAGAAAAAAGAACTTTCAACAAACTGGTTCAACTGTCAACACAGAAATCAAACTTTATAACTGAAAAGACGAATTTTCCACAAATAATGGTTTTTCAGTCAAGGGAAAAAAATCATCCAAATTGTTGAACCTTAAAGCCAAAAGACGATTTTTTTGTAAAACAGTTGCGTTTTCAACCCAAAAATATGAATTACAACCAAAAAGATAAATTTTCAAGAAAAAAGGGAAAAGTTACTTTTTCAGATAAAAAATTAATTTTTAATTTAAAAAAAATAATTTTAAACAAAATGGTTAAAACATACTCCCAATATTAAGTGTAAGTAATTTTTGAAAAGGACTGAAGAGGAACTTTAGAAAAAAAATTTCCGGTCAAAATTGTTAATTTAAAAATCGTTATTTGAAGTTTCATGTTTCTGCTTTCTCTTAAGGTAGAAGTTGCAATTCTTTTTTTAACCTTATGCTGTAGGGCTTATTTTATTTCTTGAAAGATTCTCTACAAATTTGTAACGTTTTCATTTCTATGAATTTATTTAGAGACTATACAAGAGTTATTTTTATAAAAAACATTTTTATAGAATACAATTTTTTAATCAAAATGTACCAAAAAGATTTGTAGAAAATATTTCAACGAATAAAATGAGCACTGAAGCATTAGGATTCATTAAGAATTACAACTTTCATCTAAGGAGAAAGTGAAACATAAAACTCTAAATAACTATTGTTGAATAAAGAATTTTAACCTTCTCTAATTCTTGTTTAAATTATAATGATTTTTTTGTTTGGGAAACGCTAAACGGTTAAAAGCACTAACAAAATCGAAAAACGAAATTCGTTGAAAAATTCTTATTTTCATAAATCTAATTATTTCTGATTAAAATACTTATTTCCCGTGTGAAACATTAACATAATCTAAAATGGTTGAAAATTGGGAATCTTGATGTTGATTTTTGTTTGAAAATGCTGATTTCCAATCAAAAATGTAACACTAAATATGTATGATATTTTCGATACATTATTTTGAGAACAGGAATTTCGATACGATTAAGCATTGTGTTATTTTTTAAATTACAAAACTGTAAAATAAAAATTTAAAGAACCGTCGATACCATTTAATGTTTTGTAGTGTGAGTGAAACTCTTAAAACAATAGTAGCACTCGACTTGAGAGTCACTTTTAAAAATGGTTTCATTAATTCGACATCGAGAGTGCAATTGATTTTTCCAAGCATCCTTGAAATATTGAAGGGGAGAAAAAAATATCATCTTAGTGAGTTCGCAAAATATTTCCTACCGACAAGATTGATCTTGACACCCTTTGCTCTGGAGTGGAAAAATCTTCTGGCGCTGGCCCGGCCCGGACTAGGCTGTCTGTTTTCCAGTCTTGATGCTGACCAGATGGTCTCTTCTGGGCCAGACCAAAAGTGTAACGTTTTTTTTGCTAAGTCCAGGCCAGACAGTATGGTCAGCCGCTAGTTATTGGCTGATCAGCTACTAGTTAGTGGCTGACTAAAAACTAATTAGAGGCTGGTCAGCTGATGGCTGGACTTTTTTGGTTTTAATGCCTTGGAAAAAAATTGCTTCTCACTTTGTTTGGTGTCAAGGTGATGAGAAAAAAATTCTTATTTTGATATTGTGAATTTATTATTTTCTATAATTTTAGGGACATTGTAACTGATTCGAAATGTATCAAGGAAAAATTTTCTGATCGACCTCAGAACTTTATTTTACTTGGACAGCTGATCAGAATCAGTCGTGGGCCAGACCAGAACTTCTAGATTAGGCCATTTAGATAAAGTCAGATCTGGGCAGGACTAGCGCCAGACCTGGGCCACATCAGATCCTCCACACTGGGCAGTCTAGATAAAGCTAGACACTTTTTTATCAAAAAGCCAGAAATTTCAAGAGATAGGCGTTACATTATTCAGCTTACTTTCGATATTAAATCACTTGAGCAAAAATTCTTTACGATCCGGATAATATACAGGGCAGGGTTAAAAGAAACCCCTGTGAGAAAATGGGGTTCTTATGGGGTTTCTTCTTGCTCCCAAGGCTTGTATGAAATTTTAAAGGTCAAACCCTTAGGATTATGCTAAAAAAAAAAGTTTTAAAATGAAATCGATACCTCCATCATAAAACGAAAACCTCTCTCGGAGTGTACGTCCGAAAGGACTATTCTGGCATTGGCGATCGAAAAGAACCACTTTGCTTTTTGAGTTGGCCCCTTGGTTTAAGACATATACCTAACAGGTTTAATAATTAACATTCTGTGGTTTCGTATATTATTTATAATTATTTTTATTCGACATTGAATTTCTATTGATTTCTTAAATTTGCTGTAATCGTTCAAACTTTTTTGCATTGCTTAGAATGCTTTTAAACTCTTTTAGATTCTTTTGAATTCTCTAGAATTCCTTAAAACTTTCTGGATTTCTTTGTCTTCCTTTGATTCCCTGAATTCTCCCAATGCCCTGAAGTCCCTTGAATTATCTGAGTTCTCCACATTTTCTGAATTCTCCGAATTCCCCTTAAATTCTGTGAATTACTTAAATTTTATGAATTACTTGAATTCTCTGAATCAATCGAATTTTATGAATTCCTTCAAATCTTTGAATTCCTTAAATTCTCGGAATTACTTGAATTCTCTGAATTACTTGAAGTCGCTGAATCACTTGCATTTTCTGAATTACTTGAATTCTTTGAATTACTTACATTCGCTGAATTACTTAAATTCTTTGAAATTGTTGAATTATCTGAATTACTCGAATTCTCTGAATTCCTTGAATATTTGAATTCCCTAAATTCTCTGAATTACTTGAATTCTCTCAATTTCTTAAATTTTCTTAATTCCTCAAATTATCTGAGTTACTTGAATTCTCTGAATTCCCTGAATTATTTGTATTGCCTGAAAGTTGAATTCTCTAAATTCCTTGAATTTTCCTGAATTTCTTGAATTCTTTGAGTTCCTTGAATTCTCTGAATTCCTCAAATTATCTACATTACTTGAATTCTATGAATTACTTGAATTGTCTAAATTCCTTAAAATTTCTGAATTCCTTGAACTTTCTTAAATTCTTAAATTCCCTGATTTTTTGAATTCCTTCAATAATTGAATTCTCTGAATTCTTTGAATTCCCTCTTTGAATTACATGAATTCTCTGAATTGCTTGAAATCTCTAAACTACTTGAATTCTCTGAATTTCTTGAATTTTCTCAATTCCTTGAATTATCTGAATAACTTGCATTTTCTAGATTCCTTGAATAATTGATTTCCCTGAATTATTTGAATTCTCTAAATTTCTCGAATAATTGAATTTCCTAAATTATTTGAATTCCCTCAATTCTCTGAATTACTTTAATTCTATAATTTTCTTCAATTCTCTGAATTCCTTAAACTCTCTGAATTTCTTAAATTCTCTGAATTTCTTTATTTTTAAATATGGGTGAAAAAATATTGATCTCAGGACTAACTTGATCAGCTGGTATACTCGTTACATGGCCTTAAAGGTATTTTACGTTCTAAGGAAATCAACCCTAATCAGAAACTTGCCACTTTAGAAATCTTCTCATTGGTTAATTCCGTGACACGTAAAGCTTCACTTGGAGACACATTGGATCATTGGACAAGTTTCAAGCTTACAGTACTGAACAAAAAATCAGATTTCAAGGAAAATCAGTATAACAGTAGCCAGTCTAAAAAGTCAGTAGATCTCCCGATAAATCAGTAGCAATGGCAACGCTGACTCTCTCTCTCTTTTTCTCTCTCTCTCTCTCTCTAGGAAAGGGAGGGGCTACTAAAAATATCATTGGAAGAAAGAGCACGGAAATTCTCTCTCCTCTTTTTGCCAATAAGATTTTTTGTACCATCACAGCTTTCTAAAGGCGTGTAAATCGAGCCGCCACATCTTTTTGGTACTGATCGGTTGAAAAGAAACTTAGATTTACAAACAGTAATTCGTTTCTAATATTCTGCATTTGTAGATTTTATGGAACTTTTCAAGACTTATCTGGTGCATCGAAACTTGCTTTTTTTCTCGATGAGACCAGATAAAGGCGGTCGCAGTATCTGGACGTAACTTCGCGAAACTCAATTATTCAAGACAAGTTTACATTCTTCGCGAGCCCGGAAAAAAGGATCGCATCCAGTGAGAACTTTTCAGATTTAATGTCAGGGATAAATCTCAACATAAAACTAATTGCTCTCTTTTGTCCGTTTCCTCACTCTTGGTTAGGGAATCATAGTTTGTAAACATTTTATCTGATGGGAAGCAAAATATAATTTAAATGATATCAGGCCAATTTCCCTATGTTTGTCCGTTTCTGTGAAGACCCATAAATAATATTGACGAGAGAAATTGATAATGATTATCACGCGAATCATATAAATTCTAGCGAAAGTCGGTTTTCAACTAATTTCAGACGCGAAGTGAGCAAAGTAAATCGGCCAGTTCTTCGCACACTAGTGCGCGAAGTAAATCTTGAAGTTCTTTGTATACTGCTGAGAGCCAATCAAGAAACAACATTCATATTCAGCCACATCCCTGCTCTTTTCAAATTTCAGGTTAGACATTCACTACAATGTTCAGATTGTTAGTTTGTTACCCATGGTTACCACGCATGTACACTGAGATTCATATATGCCTTCCGTCCGATTTGAAGTTAGGCTTCGAAAAGATGATAAAGTTCTATACAAATTGCATGAAAAAACTGATTGTAGAAAGTCATCGCTTTTTTGAAACTTAACTTCAAACCAGAATGAAGGCATTTATGAATCCCAGTGCACATACGCTGTGCTCCCAACGCGGGAACCTTGTGCTACTGCGCATGCGATGCATAAGGCGATTCATTGGCTGCCGTTCACGCACTTATTTTAAATGTTGAAAAATAACTTTTTTTATTTATTATAAATAAAATTGTTAATAAAATGTACATATCCATTTTAATTAATATACACAATTTCAAAAGCATAAATTAGTAAAAATAATTTTAAAAATAAATAAAGATTACATTATACAACATGATATTTTTTATTTACTGAATACTCGTTTTATTTTTTAACCTAATGCTCAGAATATATAAAACATCATCCGCGTACCACTTGAACATGTTAAAATATAATTATTTTTAATTATTAATAATAAATAAAAAAATGGTATTTTTTAACATTTCAAATAAGCGCGCGAACGGCATCCAATGAAGCGCCTTATGCGTCGCATGCGCAGTAGTGTAAGGTGCCCGTGTTGGGAGCACTGCCCATACGTGATAACTAGTGGTCACAAACTAACAACCTGAACATTGGAGTGAGTGTACGATGAAAATTGAAAATATTCTTGACTTGTTTTTATTCACTATTTAGAAAATATTCGTATTTGGTTTTTTCTTAATTGGGGGGGGGGGTTGTCCCTCAAACCCGGAAACGGGGGTTCCGCCCCTCGACCCTGAAGGGGTTTCAACCCGGATCCCACCGGGGCTCCGCCACTAGACCCCCCGTCCAGCCCTATCCGACTACTAAAAAAAGTAGTTATCGCTGAAATTAAATTAAAAATAATGTATTAATTAATTGATGAAAAATTCATTTTAAAATATCAGTGAAATTCATCCGTCGGTCGACAGGCGGCGCTACATTCGTTCTGTTCTACAAAAGCATTGAGTCTCATGGGGAACTTGACAATTAATTTAAAACAACAAAGTTGTCGAGTAGTTCAGTGCATGAAATTAATGCTTATCATTCTCTGATGTGTTAATTGATATTTAAAAAAATAAGTGACATATATCGCTGTATTCCATCAAACACAGCGATATCTAGCACATGGATTGCAAGATATAGATTATTCTGTAGAATACAGTGATATATAGCACTTTTAAAATATTTTTATTTTTTTTAGAATTTAATAAATTCACCATTTTTTAAATGTCAATTACACATCAAAGAATGGTACGTATGAATTTCGAGAGCTGAACTAATCGGAAACACTCTTATTTTAAATTCATTTTCCTATAACACTCAATACTTTTGTGGAAAAGGACGAATGTAGCGCCGCCTATCGATCGACGGATGAATCTAACTCGTCAAGTGAAACTCGTAAATGACCACAGCTTCTACAGAAAAAGTTGGAGAGTCGGATAGGGCTGACCCCGTCAGAGTTTCGCCTGTAAACCTGAATTCACCTAATGTTTCGAATCGAACTTCTCACGCACTGTTTCAAACAATAGTATGTGCGACGCGTGTGCGTAGGTTATTCGAGACAAGTGTGAAGTTTGCCGCGCAAACGAAGCGAAGGTGACAATCACACGAGCATTTTCCACACAATATACTATTCTTTTGCCTGCTTCCTCAGGACTCTCCCGTTAGGAAGATGATAATTATAAGTAGCCTGATTAGAGATTTTCTCTAATTGTCAGTTTGGTTCCTCCGAGTTGAACTATACTAGGTTAACGCTCTCTTTTAAATAAATTATTGGTTCTTTACAAAAGCACTAAACCTATTTATGTTGACTTTTTGGCTTTTTGCCTTTTTAACCTTTTGCCATTGATAGGATTTTCCAGGATTTAGTCGGTGCAGCGAACCTCAACCATTTCTCATGAGACCAAAAAAGGCGGTCGCAAGACGTGAAACCCAACAAATTTCCCGGATGGTACCTGGATGATAGATGTAAAGTCCGGTGGCTAAAGCAGGGATGGGAGAGAATCCAGACCATTCCTAAAAACTTCGAGTTGATTGAGCCGAGGATAACTAAAAACAATTAAAAGCTATTTTATAACTTTTATCTATGATCTAGATTTTAATAGAATAGGATTTATAAGAAGTTTCGCACCAAGTACGTGAATGGACTGGAACGACTATTTAGGATGAAGAACTATAGATCAGTAAAAAAGTGTAAAAGAGATATATGCATGTAGATGTGTCTACAGAATCGACATCACACATACTTGAACTACATTGCAACTTATTGTTCTATTTCGTATTGCAAAACCAGTGCAGCAACCAACTTAAGATTGAATGCTAAAAGTATCTTGTAAATAGACTTTTACTCCGTTGGTCCACATGTTAAATCGACAGAAAATTGGACACACTTCAAAATTTCTTTACGATATTTTCTACGTAGTGACAAAATTCGAAATTTTCAGTTGCAATAGCTGTGCAACACATTTACAAACAAAAATATAATATCTTACCTTAAGGCCATGTGACAAGTGGGTCACGTGACCGGCTTCCTACCTCACCGACCCTTTTTTTTATTTGTAAACTCATTTTCACATGAATAGCTACATCGAGTTGAAAATTTGGGATTATAAATAAGAAGCACTAAGAAACGCAGCACTGGTCCTAAATGTTTATAATTATGAAAAAAGCGAAAAAAAAAATATTTACAAACAAAACTTTTTTCATAATTATAAAATGTTTGGTCTGTGAAAATAAGTTTACAAATAAAAAAAGTGTCGGTAAGGTAGAAAGTCGGCCATGTGACCCACTCGTCACATGGCCTTAAATGACAATATTTGTATCACTCATTCCCTACAATTTTATCATTTTTATTCTCTCCACGTCACAAGGACGTCGTCTGTACGAAATCTTTGTTCGCAAGCTGTGTCTTCCCAGGGTGTGGCGCCTGAGATTTTGTATTGTAGCAAACCTGCTACGGCAATCATTACACCGTTGTCGATGCAAAATCGCTCATCTGTAGCATATAATACTGCATTCCTTTCTTCACACATGATGCGCATCATATCCTGTAATCTTTCATTACATCCAACACCTCCCACGATCAATACTTCTTTAGAAGCTAAGTATGCCATTGTTCTTTCTGTAATCATAAAGAAAAATATGATAAGGAAATATTTTTTCGATGAAATAAAAGAATGGTTTTCCAGCATTTCCATATTCCCGGTGCAACAAAAATAAGACAATATGCGTTTGAGTGCACTTCAGTTGCCCTTGAACGTCTCATGATTCGCTGCATGAAGGAATCTACACATCGAGATAAATCTGTTCCGATTTTCATACAGGAACTAGTGATATGAAAATAGTATGAGCACGCCGTACGAGATTTGCTTGTGGCAGTGCGAAAGTGGTAACGGGACATATGCATAAACGCAACCATGCCATATGGAAGGGTTATGGAGTCCAAGCGAACTTAGTACAGCGGTGCCCATAACTTTTTTGCCTGGCGCTGCCGTACAAAAATCCTAACAGATTTCTCTCGATATAGGTCTAAAGAAAGTTTTTTTTTTTTTTTATTAAAGGCGGTTTAGCAATAAAAAAGTTAACCCTTCATACCTTTTTTTCCTTATTTAAATTTTTTTCGGATTACTTCGGGTTTTTTTTTTTTGAGTCGACGTTTATGTCAGGCTAGATTTCGGATTTATAACAATCCTACGTGTCATACTACGATTATACGCCGGAATATACATCGAATCCTGCAACGGATCCAAGACAAAAATGCTTAAGGTTGTATTGTTGTGCCTTCATTGTAATCCTCAACTCAGTCCACTCAGAATTTGAATCTAAACGTATTAACTTCTCCTGGTTAACAGTCTTTCATATTTAGTATAATAATATGTTTAAATTGAAAAATACACTCGTCTAATAAGTTCTATAGACTTTTTAATTAATAAAAAAAGCTTACGTAGAAAATGTCGAATAAAAGCATATTCTCAAGAATATTTTTAAATAATTTTAAGAAAATCTGAAATCATGAAAAAAAATAGCAAATATTTGAGAATAACTATTCAATACAAATCCTTTAAAAAAAGGAAAATTAATGAAACTCTTAAGAAATACAGTTAATAAAAAACTGAAGTTCGCCAAATTATATTTGCAGAACATCTACAAATTACATTCTTTTACCAGTGAGGTTATGCACCACTGCATGAAACTCGCCACACCTTCAAATTTACATGCGCCGTTCCCTTAGTTACCCAACAACAGGCGCAGACTCGTTTGCCGCGGGGCAGGTATTGGTTCAATTTCCTTACAAAACTTTTTCCCGAAAAAACCACTCGATAGTTAGTAACAATCTAGTGGATCTTAATGAATAATCTAGTAGTTTCAGAACCGATGGCAGTGCTTTGTGGCTATTCTCGACTCGGCGAGGTCTAGGACGTTAATCACGGACGGACGCGATTAGTGCTTGGTTAGGTAACCATTCGTGATTTTCGCTTAGTCCTGTTTCCACTGCATTTAACTACTATCGAGCGCGAGGTTTGGCACAGAGAATGAATGTGGGAACACGGTGCTATCGAATTTCTACATCTAAATTCGTCCGTCGGTAACCGACTGCGTTTGGTATTTTCGATTTTCTGCAGTTTTCCAGTCCGCTGACCAAATATTCAGGCGAATAAGGTTAAGTGGAATAGTTAGCGGCTATCAATCTCTTGCATAAGGGGTAACTTATATACACTCAAAGTAAGGTTACATTATCTACATATAGATATTTAAAAAAGTGTCCGAAACACCAATAAGATTTTAAGGACGCCTTCATATCTCTGTTTGCGGGCGCACGAGCAGATGTGAAAGAAAGAGATGAGGGACCATTTTTACGCATTGTCTTCTTATGTGCTCTCGTGCCCACAAGCAGAGGTTTACACGCGCCCTTAGTAGTAATCTAGTTGTCTTTCGGGAAAATGATTTTTTGGGAAATTCAACTTTCTGCTGAACTAATACCTACATTGACGAGGTACGAACCGACACGATGAGAGCTGACTTTTTTTCTGTGCCTGCAACCAATCAGAGACCATCCTCACTTCAATGCACCGTGGGTGATACGTGCTCCCGAGGTGGTAATGTATATAAACGTACGGTCTTCGTAGACCAAAAATCAATTACCTTGGGCTTTCGTGCAGGCCACTTCTACCTAGCTCACTATGGGTGGTTTAGTTGAATTCTGTCTCAAAATCGTATAAATTTTTATATGAATGACCTAGAGGGATAATTTTTTTGTTAATTGAAGATAAATCCTTAGTTTTTCAATAGATTTTTGCATGATGATTCCAAATCCAACCTATAAATTAATGTAGAACTTCAGGATTCTGATAAAAAGGCGTTTTAATCTATTATTTTAATCCTTGAAGGAATCCATTATTTTTATAAAAGCAAATTACATCATTCGGAGTATTTGAGGGCTACTGGGATCACTGATTTCAAATCGGATTAAAAAAATTTCAAAATTAAGAATGGCGAATGCAATATGGCGGATCGTAATTGTAAAAATTAAACCGATTTCACTAAAAATTGTTCCACTGATAATTTTAGGGTCGCTGATTTCAAAACCGAACTCAAAATATCAAAATTCAAAATGACGAATCCAAAATGGCGGATCATAATTGTAAAAATAAAACCATTTTGACTAAAAATTGCTGCACTGCGGTTTTTCGGGTCGCTGATTTTGAATCATTATTTATTTAGTTAAGTAAACTGTTACTATGTCACTATCGATGCTATGGTTGACTTCAGATTATCATTTTTCTTTCAAGTTAAATAATTTTTTTATCCAACGATTTTCAGAAAAAGTAAATACCTATGATACCCGAAACCCCCCTCTGCAGCAATTTCTAGTCAAATTGGTTTTATTTTTACAATTGCGATCCGCCATATTGAATTGGCTATTTTCAATATTGATATTTTGACTTCGGATTTGAAATCAGCGATCCGAAAAACCCGCAAGTATCAAATTTTAGTGAAATCGGTTTAATTGTTACAATTATGATACGGCATATTGGATTCGCCATTTTGAAGTTTGACATTTTTACTGCGGATTTAAAATCATCGACCCCAGAATCTTTTGAATACTCCGAATGATAAAATTTGCTTTAATAGAAATAATACATTCCTTCAAGGATTAAAACGCCTTTTTCTCAGAATCCTGAAGTTCTACATTAATTTACAGGCCGAATTTGCAATCAGCATGCAATAATATATTTAAAAACTAAGTCATTATCTTCAATTAAAAAAAAATTATCCTTCTAGGTCATTCCTATCAAAAGTTTTACAATTTCGAGACAAAATTCAACAAAACCGCCCATAGTGTGATGTCTCTGTTTCAATCCTTCCCCAAGCGAATATCTTTCAAGCTGTTCTCTCCATGCGGCCACTAGCCTGGTATGGACGTTTTCCCTTTCGGTATAACTACGAATCCCTCTCAGCGTATAAAGATTATACCGCCTTACGGGCTGATCACGGGTCCTCGATGTAATAAAGTTAATAGAATAAACTCACACAGTTTAACTCTCCACCTCGCTTTGTTTTTCCGTGATTAAATTTCCCATCTTTATTCTTTTGCACTTACAATGTTTTCAGGTTAAGTTTTAAACACGATAAAGATCCTCAACACGACAGGAGACTACTCTGTGACGGATCCCAACTAAACCGTAACAAGAGTCGCTTCCACCCAGAGATCCACCTCCACGGAAGCCATCGTTTCAGCCTCTTCACACTGCTGTTTTTTTATTATGGAAATAGCCCTCTTCGCACACTCCCCTAATTAATAATAAATTGGGTCTGTAGCTACCTCTGACCACAAGTTGACCTCAAAACAATATGAATATGTTTTTAAAAAACTAATCATAAAAACCTTAAAAATTGTTTTTAAAAAAGGATAAAAATACCAGCATAAAAAGGGCTGTCTGTGCATACTTAGTAAATCAATAATTGAGTTGTGAAGAAATATGTATGTAATAAGAAATGCTAATTCTGGTTAAGAGATAAAAAAAAATCAGTAAAAAAATTTCCACACCGGGACGCTTACACGAAAAAGTTCAAAAAGAACGAAAAGAGTCTCCAACGCAGTTGAAAATTGGTATTGTAAAAACTTTTAACATTATTTTATCTTTTTTTCATTGCATTACGATAATTTACATTTTTGATTACAGAAATACTTCTTCAATGGTCGGTGTTCGGTGTATGAAAAAGAACTTCTGATCGGGTCGGTCTCACGGGCGTTTGAACTGAATCTCACGGGCTCAGTCCGAACGCCGTTAGCCCGACCCGATCCGAAATGCAAAACGTGATCGCAACATTTCCCTTGCTCAAAAATGCTTAAAGGTTAAAAAATGGTTTTTCATACAATATTGGAGAATCATCAAGCTGAAGTGAGTCGGTTATGATCAGATTTTGAGCCGGGTCAGGCTTCGGCTTTCTAAAAATTTGCACATCCCTATACGAGAGGTTTCTGGTTCGGAAACTGGCTGAGGTAGACTTTATCTTATTGACTACAAAAATAAACAGTTGGATGACAATAGTTTAAAATCTCTATTATTGAAAAATATTATTACCTGTAATTTCAATAAGCATTGCAAATAAAGTTTCTTGTAACGAGAAGCACAAGTCTTCCGCGGAAAACTCTCCAGACTTTAACCAATTAGGCAGGCGTTCTTGCACATAGGTGAGAATTCCAGAAAACGACACGTCCATTCCTTTTACTACGTACGGCAGCTTTGCAAACTTTTTACCCCTGAAATAAAAAGTTTTTAAAATACTTGTTTATCGATCAAAACTAGCAATATGTACAATCTCTATAGTAGACTTTTTTATTTTTACCTTCTCGCAAGCTGTTCGATATTGTACCCAGGACTTGGGTCATTAGATAATTTCAAAAGTCTAGCAAAGCGATCCAAACAATTTCCAATAGCAATGTCGATTGTCTCTCCAAAAATACAATATCGTCTCTCAGAATAAGCGATAACTTGAGTGTTACCACCAGATACGTAGAGAACAATGGGATTGTCACTCCCGGTTATCAGCCTACCCATTTCAATATGTCCGATGCAGTGATTGACTCCTACGATAGGTTTGTCGTACATTTTGGCAATTGTACGTGCAACTAAGGCCACTGTTGTTAAGGGTGCTCCCATGCCAGGTCCCTTTGTATAGCAAATAACATCCACATCTTTCAGAGTCAGTTTTGCATCAGTGAGTGCTTTGTGGAGAACACTAAGAACATGATCACGATGATGCTTCGCTGTTTCACGTGGTAAAAATCCTTTTCAATGAAAGTTAAATAATGTAAGTTTGTTGAAATAGAAGTTAAAATATTTATTAAAGAATTCTTAATGTAATTTAGTCTTAAATAGAAAAGTATTTCTCCATTTATTCATAGGTGTACGGGAATGTAAGACATCAGTAGCATAATGCATAAGAACTTTATTCTTACACGCATGAATATATGGGTGATCAATTTGAGCATCGCCTTTAATACTGCAATATATATGACCGCAATGCAAGAATAGTACAAAGAATCGTTTACGCTGTGGTGGAAAGGCCGTGGCCACTTGCATATAAGTGCAAGTCAGGGTCATTTTTTTAACTTATGGCGAAAATTGATGCGTTCACTTGGAAATGACAAGTCTAAAATTATTTTAAATAATAATATCATACACTTCGTAAAAATTTCTTAAAACATACTGTTGATTTTTAAGATTTTTATCTAAAGCATATGAAAATTTATAATTACAGGAAGAAGACAGTGACGGAGATGATATACCAAAATAAGATAATAGAAATTAAATCAATAATAGTAATAGAGTAAATCGGATTATACTACCATTGTCAGTATAAGGGAGAGCAGGTATGTTTGTTACACTCAGAAACCAAGAAATACCGGAGTGCGGTATGTCTTGGACACGAGATCGACCGTATAAACAAGTCCAGAATCTTCAAAAAGAATGGAAGAAAAACATTACATGAATAAGGTTAGGCAAATATTTTGAGTATAAACCAAGAAATTAAAAAGATATATTATTAATTTAAAAAGATTTCAACAGAAATGACAGGAGTTAAGTGTCAAACATGTGAACAAACCATACAGCCTCCGATTGTGGCGCACCAATCTCGTTGGTCAAGGTGGCCACTTAGAGAAACAGCATTTGCTTCAAAACGCGTGTAACTCCCACCACTGGAGTACTCCGGGCCTGTTTATACGACCGTGGACACGAGGAAGCTACGTTTGGGACACTAGACAAAAAGCAAGAAATATAATATTTTTAATAGCTATTAAGGTTTTAGTGTTTATATACATAAAAATAAAATTTAATAATGTATTTCTTTCGTTGATTATGATCAATAATAGAAAATATTTCAAAATGTATCAAACCTCATATCAATTGGTAATTTTCACATCCAGAAATAAGTTGTTTCATAATAATTATCTTCAATACATTATTCTATTTACTATTTGAAGTATTGAGTATCAAAATACAGAAGGAAATTGGTGAAATATTGTATTAAAATGAAAAACGAAAATCTTTTAATTTTTGGGTTATCAAAGTACTTGTAATTGTTTAAAAACGTAGACAAAATTTCTATTTGTAATGCTTTAAATTGTAAATTAATTGATTTTATTTACATTTTTTGATAACTTTTTTGTAGTAAATTGTAAATAAATTTGTCTTTAGGCGAACCAAGAAGAGACATGAAACAGTGAATCTTATAATTTTATTCAATGTCATAATATTGATAATAATATTTGTTATTCCCAAAAAATAGACAAAACGATAAATAAGTAAGGTAGTTGAGTCAGACTCTTACAAAATTTCTTTATCGAGGAATTGGCAGATGGTTGATGTTGTCCTACACAATTCTCGAATATTCATATAAGAGAAATTAAACGCGGAAATAACAGATTTAGGGACTTGGTAATGGAATTTAAAGTTTGTCTCTGGCAGCGTTTGAAGAAGTCAACAGGATCAATATTAGAGGGCCTAGACGTAATAAAACTAACTCGAGTCTCTCCGTAAAAATGTGCAAGTCTTCAGTGCGACTCAAAGCGCACGCGTTCTATTTTCGTACACCTCGCTTATAGAATTTTGCGAGACGAGCGCGAGCAGGTCGGCGCTACTCTACCAATGCCCCCACTCGCCTGTGTCCCGAGTGATTCACCACCGCCGAAGCGAAGTTCATAAAAGTACGGTCCTCAAGACCAAGTCAGCCAGTTCCCTCGGGCTTTCGCCGATGCCACTGCCCAGAAATGATTGCTTAAACGTAAGTGCGCCGTCCTGTAAACGTCAAAGAAAAGTTGATGAAAATTATCTCAAACGGAAAAACGAAGTTAACGGGAAATATAATCCGGCAACGCTGGAAATCAAGTCCTGCGGCCAGATAAGCCCACTAAGCAGCGCTTGCAGTAAGCGCTTAGCATTTGTTAGACGTCATTTTTACATGAGGGAAGAAACCTGCTGAAAAACAAGCGGTGCTCCATTGCCCACCATCTCGCTGTATTTCGTTCCGTCATTTTCCGATTTCAGTTACGACTTCAGGTACCAGTGGGGCGTTTCTAGAACGTTCCGGACTATCAGGGTGGTTTACTTCTTCTATAGACCTTTTCATCTTGAATATCGAACAACTTCTCGCGTGGAAAATTTAAGATGCATAGGCTTTACTTTTCTAGAAACTTTAACATGCATATATTTTACTATTCTAGGGTCCATAAGGTCCGAATTATTCAAGATGAAAAGGTCTATTGGACACGTGAACTAAACTACTCCTGACGGTGGGGAATTAATTTTCCTTGCCCAAGAAGAAGGCAAGTTTGGACTTGGCCGTCGTGAAAAGGCCCAAGTACTCCTGCGGTTAGCGACGAAACGGAATCCGCAACGAGGACAACCCTTATGGGTAAGAGTTCGTAGTTAGTAGGGTAAAAGTATCAGCGTGAATTCGACTAAAGAGGGGAAATCGGGTGACTCTCGATTCCCGAAATAGCTCCCCAAGCCAAGAGGTCAACTACCGCATCCAGGACTGAATGTTCGCAGGGTATGGTGACATATGCGGTATCTCCGGGATACCGGGCGACCTCTCGAGTAAAATTGTCGTATCTCTACAAACGGGGCTCTGTAGAGATTGATCAAATATTTCCCAAATTGCTCGTGGGAACAAAATGAGTTCTTTCAAAACCAAAAACAAAACACCCATAGGAAGTCTATTAACTACAAGCAAGAACATTACCGATCTCCTCTGAGTTTGAACCTATTTATGGTAACTGCACTACGGTCGGTAAGATAGAAATCATAAGATATATAAAGTGTGTTACCATGGAGGCATACTGACTAAGAGAATACCGATAACTTAACGTATGAAAATAGCTAGTTGAAGAGTCTACCACTATAAGATAATTAAGTATCATATACGAATGTATGCATGTTCCTAATAATCTGAAACATAAACAATAAAAAACTCAAAACTAATCATGTGGATATTGAATACACGTATGTATAAATTAAAGTAATAAGTCATCGACATAATGTCGTACTCCAGTTTACTATTGAAATACGCATGAAATGTAAACTCCTGAAAGGTCATGAGTAGAGATGCGCAATGACTGACCAAACTGTTAGTCACTCGCATGAGCCACACGACACTCAATATCGAGAATCGCGCGTATCAAATGACATCTCGTCAATTTCCAGGGATTAATTGATTGGTTTTCACTGGACTTTTACAATGATGATCGAATATTTTTCTAATTAATTTATAGTGACTTGAATTTGAAATTGTTATTCTTCTTGAATTCGAAAGAATTCTCGATTGATTTCAATGGCTTGAAGGCATTTTTAAAGCTTTTTTTTTTCCTCTTATGAAAATCATGGCATTTTTAGGACCTTCTGACAGGTTCCAGGGCTAATTTAATGGTTTTCACTGAATTTTATAATGATGCTTGAATATCTTCCGAAATAAATTATAGTGATTTAAACTTGAAATCATTATTCCTTTTGAATTCGGGGGAATTCTCGATTGATTTTAATGATTTGAAGGAAGTTTCAACGTTTTTTCCCCCTCTTATAAAACTCATGGCATCTTTAGGACTTTTTGACACGTTCCAGGGATTAGTTCAATGGCTTTTAATGAATTATATAATAACGTTCGAATGTTTTTCTAATCAATTTATAGTGATTTGAATTTGAAATTGTTATTTTTCTTGAATTCGAGTGAATTCTCGATTAATTTTGATGGTTTGCAGGAAGTTTCAAAGCTTTTTCTTTCCTCTTATAAAAATCCTGGCATTTTTAGAACTTTTTTACAGGTTCCAGAGATTAATTTAACGGTTTTCACTGAATTTTATAATGATGTTAGAATATTTTACTAATTAATTTATAGTGACTTGAATTCGAAATTGTTATTCTTCTTGAATTCAAGGGAATTCTTGATTCATTTTAATGGTTTGAAGGAAGCTTCAAAGCTTTTTTTTCCTCTTATAAAAATCATGGTATTTTTGGGACTTTCTGACAGGTTCCAGGGATTAATTCAATGGTTTTCACTAGATTTTATAATAATGTTCGAATATCCTTGTAATTAATTTATGGTGATTCGAATTTGAAATTGTTATTCCTCTTGAATTCGAGGGAATTCTCGATTGACCTTCATTGTTGGTAGGAAGTTGAAAGGATTTTTTGTTCTCTTGTAAAAATCCTGACATTTTTAGGACTTTTTGACAGGTTCCAGAGATTAATTTAATAGTTTTCACTAAAATTTTATAATAATTTTCGAATAATTCTTTAATTCATTTATAGTGACTTGAATTTGAAATTCTCATTCCTCTTGAATTCGAGAGAATTCTCGATTAATTTTAATGGTTTGAAGGAAGTTACATAGCTTTTTTTTCTTTCATACAAATCATGGCATTTTTGGGACTTTTTGAAATTTTCCAGGGATTGAATAAATTGTTTGCACTGAATTTTATAATGATGGTCGAATATTTTTTTAATGAATTTATAGTGATTTGAATTTGAAATAGTTATTCTTTTTGAATTCCAGGGAATTGTCGATTGATTTTTATGGTTTGAAGGAAGTTTCATAGCTTTTTTTCCTTTCGTACAAATCATGGCATTCTGAGGACTTTTTGACAGGATCCAGGGCTAATTTAATGGTTTTCACTGAATTTCATAATAATGTTCGAATATATTTCTAATTAATTTATAGTGCCTTGAATTTGAAATAGTTATTCTTTTTGAATTCGAGGGAATTCTCGATTGATTTTGATGGTTTGAGGGGAGCTTCAAAGCTTTCTTTTTCTCTTATAAATATCATGGCATTTTTATGCCTCTGTACAGGATCCAGAGATTAATTTATTGGTTCTCACTGAATTTTATATTAATGCTTGAATATCTTTCTAGTTAAGTTATAGTGATATCAATTTGGAATTGTTATTCCTTTTGTATTCGGGGGAATTCTCGATTGATTTTAATGGTTTGAAGGAAGTTTTAAAGCTTTTCTTTTCCTCCTATAAAACGCATGGCATTTTTAGGACTTTTTGACATGTTCTAGGGATTAATTTAATGGTTTTCACTGAATTTTATGATAACGTTCGAATCTGTTTCATATACAATTTATAGTGATTTAAATTAGAAATTGATATTCTTTTTGAATTCGAGGGAATTTTCGATTAATTTTATTGCTTTGAAGGACGTTTCAAAGCTTCTTTTCCTCTTATAAAAATCATGGCATCGTTAGGACTTTTCGACAGGTTGCAGGGATTAATTTAATGGTATTCACTGGATTTTATAATAATGGCCGAATGTTTTTCTAATTAACTTATAGTGAATTGAATTTGAAACTGTTATTCCTTTTGCATTCGAGGGCATTTTTAGGACTTTTTGATAGGTTGCAGGAATTCATTTGATGGTTTTCGCTGAATTTTCTAATAATGGTCAAATATTTTTCGAATTCATTTATAGTGATTTGAATTTGAAATTTTTATACTTCTTGAATTCGAAAGAATTCTCGATTGATTTCAATGGCTTGAAGGCATTTTTAAAGCTTTTTTTTTCCTCTTATGAAAATCATGGCATTTTTAGGACTTTTTGACAGGTTCCAGGGCTAATTTAATGGTTTTCACTGAATTTTATAATGATGCTTGAATATCTTCCTAATTAAATTATAGTGATTTAAACTTGAAATCGTTATTCCTTTTGAATTCGGGGGAATTCTCGATTGATTTTATTGATTTGAAGGAATTCTCGATTAATTTTGATGGTTTGCAGGAAGTTTCAAAGCTTTTTCTTTCCTCTTATAAAAATCCTGGCATTTTGGGCGGTGAGCCAACGTGTAAAAGAACATGAGAGTAAAGTCAGGCTAAAACATTTCACGCAATCAGCAGTAGCTGAGAATCATATTGAAATCGGACATAACATTTTATTTGATAAAACAACCGTCATCGCAAAAACGAACAATATTCTTCCAAGAAAACATAGAGAAGCAATCGAAATCTTAAAACACCCTAATAACATCAATAGGGACAATGGATAATACCAATCCGATTTGGCTTTCTGTCCTCCCGGGTTTTTTAAAAAAGACTTGATTGGCCAATCAAGTTCAAGCAGTCCCCACCATGGGGTGATCTGGTCAATCATAGGCATCGTACCGAATCTATATAAGAACAATATAACCTGAAACTTCAGTTTCAGGTCAGCCATGAAGAAGTGAACTGCAATGTTCACCAAACGTCGCCAAGTTTCGTAGTTTTGCACACGATTGAAACCCGAAAAAGATTTCAATTTTTAATTTAAATTTATCAATAAATCTATTATTTAAAAAATCAGGGAATTTCGAGAAAAAAGGGATTTTCTTCTTCCGTAGAGATAAAAGTGGGATAATTAAAGTGATTATACGAGAGCAGAAACCAATGAATTCTATCGACCGAAAAATCTGAGAGCAGGAGCGACAATTGCAGGGACAATAATTGCAGGTCGATTCTTATAGACCTCTGACACGCATTGTCCGTGGCTTTTTTTTCGATGGGAACAAAAATTACTTTAATAGGCAGGCAAGGGAGCAGAGAGCCAGGCATGAGTGAGCTTTATTCTATGGCTCAAGTCACAAAGGGAAAAGAAAAAAATGATTTAAGTGGATGAAATATTCTTCAGATGACTTTTTCTATTAGTTTCAGAAAAATCTGGGAAAAACCTGAAATTCGGGGAAAATTCAGGGCATTTTTTCTGTCAAGGAAAGTCAGGGATTTTGAAAAAAAAATATTTGGACTAGTCAGTGCTGTAAGAAGCACTTTAAATAACTTTCTGAAATAATCAGGGCTCCCACGTAGTCACTTTTAATCACTTTTTTGTCAAATCACTTTTTAGTCACTCTTTTAAATGAAAAGATCACTTTAGTCACATTTCTTTCAATAAATTATCTCATGGGTTAATCGCTATTTTTAAAAATTCCAAGGATTTTTCAAGAGCTTTAACAAATTTGGAAAGGATTTCGATTTGAAATATTTTAGGGTGTCTTAGAACAGACGAAGAAATTTTTTTAATATTTCAATAATTTGAAGGGTCTCTGAACGATTTTAAAGATTTTAGGGTATTTTTAAAAATTGCAGGAACTTTCCGAAAGCTTAAAAAATGAGACGACTGAAAAATACCGAAAAATAAAATTCTCGATACCGTGAAATTGCCGAATGGGAAAATTCCTGATAGTTTATAATATTACCGAATTGGAAAATTTCCGACAATTTATAATATTACTGAATTTGGAAGTTCCTAAATAGTAAAATTCAAGACTGAAAATTCTCGTCTTAAAAAATATCTGAACTAGAAAATTCCGGAATTTAATCAATTAAAGAAATTGTTTAAAAATATATTATTCATTCATTAAAAATACAAATTTCAAATATTTTAATAACAAAAGAATTCTTAGTGTCTAAGGGTGTTTAGAAATTATTTTTTGAATTTAAAATAGCAATAATTGAAAAAATTTGCAGGATTCAATTCGGTAAAAATTTATCTCGAAGTTTATTTATTTATTTTTTTTTTTAATTAGAAATTCGGGTTTTGAGAACGTTTTCTCAAAATTTGCAAACAAAATTTTTCATCCAGAAATATATTTTTTAAATTATTGTTATTTTTAAATTCAAACAATAATAAAAAAACATAATCATCTGAATAAAGTCTCTTTGATAAAAATATTAGATTGGGCAGAATGAAAAGTCCCGAAAAATAAAATTTCCAATTAATAAAATTCCCGACAGAAAATTGCCGAATTATAAAAGGTTCAAAGTAGAAAATTTCCGAATTTAAACAATTAAAAATTTGTTAACAAATATTATTTATTCATTAAAAATATAATTATCAAATATTTTTTATAAAGAAATTATTGGTAATGTTTAAAGTTTGTAAAATTATTGTTTGAATTCAAAATAACAATAATTGAAGAAAATATATTTCTGGATGAAAATTTTGTTCAATTATTATTTTAAATTCAAAACATAATTTTGGAAACTTTAAGAATTAAAAATAATTTTTCAAATAAAAATATTTGATTATTTTATTTTTAATAAATAATGACATTTATAAAAAAAATTAATAGTTTTTTAAATTCGGGAATATTATAATTAGGGAATTTCCTAGTTCGGATATTTTACATTTCGGCAATTTTTTATCGGCAATTTTATTATTCAGGAATATTCAAATTCGGTAATAATATAAACTGTTCGGGAATTTTATTATTCGGGAATTTCACAGTTTCGGGAATTTTATTTTTCGGGATTTTTCAGTTGTCCCTAAAAAATTTGCAATGGATTTGAAATATTTTTCGGTATTTCAAAGGATTCAAATAATTTGAAGCTTTTTCAAAATATTTTAAATATTTGAAAAGGTTTCAAGCTAGGATTTAAGATCTTGAAAAAGGTTCCAAGGGATTTCAAAAGATTGCAAATATTTTAGGGTATTTTAAAAGATTCCAGGGAATTTTTCAAAAATTTTCAACAATTTGAAAGGACTTCAACAGATTTTAAAGATTTTAGGGTATATTTTTTAATTCCAAGGAATTTTTCGAGAGCTTTAAAAAGTTTTAATGGATTTCGATAGTTTTTAAAGGATTTGAAATATTTTTGGGTATTTAAAATATTGAAATAATTCATGGTATTTCGAAGGATTTTAAAGCTTTTAGGGTATTTTTAAAACATCCAAGGACTTTTCAAGAGCTTAAAATAGTTCAAGAGATTTCGAAAAGTTTCAAAGAATTTGCAATATTTTGGGGTATTTTTAATAATTGCAAGGCTTTTTAATTTATAATTTATTTATAATTCTAGGGCGTTGAATGATTTGAGTTTTAAAAAAATGTTATGGCATTTTAAAGAATTTCGGAAGATCTGGAATGATTTTATCAGATTTCCGACGATTTCAGTGATTTTAAAGGATTTTAAAATCTGTAAAGGTATTTTAATATATTTTCCATGATTTCAGGAAATATAATTAGAAGTCATGTTATTAAACGGAATTTTATAATATTTGAATGCATCTCAAAAAATTTATTTACAAGAATTGAGGAATTTCATCGGATTGCAAAGATTTTCCAATATTTCAAGATGACTCCTTTTGATTTTAAAAAATGTAAAAGATTTCAAGATATTTTAAAAGATTTTAAAAAATGTTCAATTTATTTCATTAATTTGAAGGCATTAAATTTTTTTTAATATTGTAGAGTATTATAAAGAAATTCCAAGAAATCTTCAAGAGCTGAAAAAAGTTTCAAGGGGTATCTAAAAACTTGAAATATTTTAAGGTTTTTTTTTTAATTCTAAGAAATTTTTAAGATCTTGAAAAAAATCGCAAGGGATATCAATAGACTTTGAAGAATTTGAAATATTTTTGTGTATTTAAAAATATTCCATGAAATTTTGAATTGATTTTAGTAATTTAACGGGATCCCAAAGGATTTGAAATATTTTAGGACATCTGAAAATATTCCAAGGCATTTTCAAAAGCTTGAAAAATTTTCAAGCGGTTTCAAAAAACTTCAAGTGTTTTGAAATATTTTAGGGAATTTGAAAAGAGTCCGAGGAATTTTAAATTGATGGCAATAATTTGAAGGTATTTCGAAGGTTGTAGGGTATTTGAAAAGGTTCCAAGCTATTTTTCAGAGATTAAAAATATTTCAAGGAATTTCCAAAGATTTTAATGATTTGATGGGATTTATTTACAAGAAATATCCTGGATTCTTTAAAATTCTTTTGAATTCCCTTAACCTTTTCAATTGACTTGAATTCTTTTCAATTGATTCAATTCTTTTCAATGCACTCTAATTTCACTAAAATCACTAGAATTTTTTTTAATTACAATTTTTTTTTAAATCGCTTGAATTTTTTTGAACTTTAATTATTTTAGGGTCATATAAATTTACCCTAAATTCGTTAGAATTCACCTTGAGTTTTCATGAATATCATCGAAATCTTCTCACTTCCCTTAAATTTTTCTACATTCACTCCTATTTTACCGAAATCAATGCAATTTCTTGGATTTTTCTTGATTTTTTCCAATTCTTTTAAATGCATTTAGATTCAAAAGAACATTAGTCACATTCTTTTTTCACTTTTTTCAATTAAATTGAGCTGTGGTAGCCTGCAAACTATAAATTAAAAATGTATAATATAAAATGTAAAATTGTTTTATTCGTTTATAAAAGATTCTATATTAAAACTGTTGCAAGATTAGAACTTTGGTCTTCAAATATCAATTGTCAGGGAAAATGAAAAATTAGTCCGGGAAAAATCTGCGAAAAGTGATGGAATTTTGAAAATGAAATTTTGCATCTACCCTGAATATTCCCTTCTTCTTGATACAAATATTAAATTTAAATTTACCGCATGGCCAGAGAGATGTGTTAAAAAATCTATAAACTGCAAAATAATCCAGCCAAGAGTCACGGGTCACGGGATAAAAAAAATTACTTTGCCCCTTGTTTGCCGTGATGCTTAGCATATTCATACCCACCTATCTATAGTTTTCCGGTGTCTGACCACCGCCTCGCAACCTTTACATATTCATAAACCAACAGTTACTAGGTAAAGGGGTTGAAGAATGCAGGCGGGAATTAAGTGTCATGAAAAAGGATAAAAGTGCAGAAAAGGGTGGAAAAAGCTTCTCGCATTACCCCGTCTCTTCCCGAGGAAAACTGAGGAAAAAGCTTCAGTTTCATTAAACAATAAACACTTTTTATTACCCGCATTTTGGTGTTCTTTTGTCGGTTATCGTAGTGATATAGTTCTTTGTCGACGGGCTGACAATTTTGGATCAGCTGGTGAAAAAATGGTTTTTATTCCTCATTTGTGCAAAAAATACTCTCTATCTCTGCTGGGATTCGAACCCAGGTCTGTATATCTGTTTTCAAATCCCAGCGTAGCAAGAACCCCCTTTCCAGCTCTATGAATGGTCTTTATATGCCCTATCCCTTGAGTCAACTTTAGAAACACTTCTATAAGTATCCCACCCCCTTTCCAGCACTACGTTCTATCTATGAACTTTTTCCTTAACCAGCTCTATAAAATCCCTAGAAACACTTCTATGAGTATCCTACCCTCCTTCGAGCTCTATTTATGCCTTCTATATGCCCTATTTCCTGATCGAACTCTATAAAATTCTTAGAAAAAAAACCTGTAAGTGTCCTACCCCTTTTCCAGCTCTATCTATGACCTATAGATACCCAACTTCCTGTTTCAACCTTAGAGTATATCTAAAAATATTCTTAAACATACCCTATCCCGTTTCCAGCTCTATTTATGACCTATCTATTCCTTATTTCCTTTTTCAGCTTTATAAAATCCCTAGAAACACCTCTATGAGTATCCTACCCTCTTTCGAGATCTATTTGTGGCTTCTATATGCCCTATTTCCTGATCGAACTCTATAAAATCCTTAGAAAAAAAACAACTGTAAGTGTCCTACCCCTTTTTCAGCTCCATCTATGGCCTATATATACCCAATTTCCTGTTCCAACATTAGAATATTCCTAAAGATATTCTTAAACATGCCCTATCCCGTTTCCAGCTCTATTTATGACCTATCTATTCCTTATGTCCTGATCAACTTTCGAAACACTCCTATAAGTATCCTTTCCGCTTCCCCGCTTCAGTTATGGCTGAGAGATGCCCTATTTCCTGATCCGAGTTTACGAACACTCCTATAAATATCCAACCCCCTTTTCAGCTCTATTTACATTATTTCTATGATCTGTTTCTTTATGCAGCTCTAGAAAATCTTTAGAAACACCCCTATAAATACCCCCTTTCCAGCTCTACATATGGCCTATATATATATCCTATTCCCTGATCCGACTTTAGGAAATTCCTAGATATATTCCTATACACACCCTATCCCGCTTCCAGCTATATTTATAACCTATCTATTGCTTGTTTTCTGATCCAACATTAGAAGGACTCCTATAAGTATCCTACCCCCTTTCTAGTTCTATACATTGCCTATATATGCTCTATTTCCTGATCCAGCTTTCGAAAATTTATAGAAATATTCCTATACATTCCCTGTTTCCTGATCCAGCTCTAGAAAATTACTAGAAACATCCTTATGAGCGTCCTACCCCCTTTCCAGGTCTATATATGGCCTAATATGCCCTACTTCCTGATACAACTTTAGAAAATTCCTCGAGACATTCCTATACATACCCTATCCCGTTTCCAGCTCTATTTATGACCTATCTTTTCCTTATCTCCTTGTCCATTTTTAGAAATACCCCTATAAATATCCTACCCTCTTTCCAGCTCCATTTATGGCCAATATAGGCCCTATTTCTTGATCCAACCCTAGAAAATTCCTAGAGATATTCCTATGCTACCCCCTTTCTAGCTCTATTTACGTTCTATGCCCTGTTTCCTTATCCAGCTCTAGAAAATCCCTAGAAATACCCCCATGATCATCCTGCCCACTTTCCAGCACTATCTATGACCTATATATACCCTATTTTCTGAACCAACTTTAGAACATTCCTAAAGATATTCTTCTGCATATCCTATCCCGCTTCCAGCTCTGTTCATGACCTAACTTCTCCTTATTTCCTGATCCATCTTTAGAAATGCTCCTATAAATATCCTATCCTCTTTCCAGCTCCATTTATGGTTAATATAGGTCTTATTTCTTGATACAACTTTAGAAAATTCCTAGAAATATTTTTATACACACCCTATCTCGTTTCCAGCTGCATTTATGACCTATCTATTCTTTATTTTCTTTTCTAACTGTAAAAACATTTGTATAAATATCCTACCCCCTTTCCGGCTCTATTTACATTCTATCTATGACCTGTTTCCTTATCCGGCTCTAGAAAATCCCTAGAAAACCCCCTTTGAGTATCCTATCCCCTTTCCAGCTCTGTATATGACCTATATATATATACACTATTTCTTCATCCAACTCTAGAAAATTCCCAGAGATATTCTTATACACGCCCTATCTGGTTTCCAGCTCTAGTTATAACCTATTTTTCCTTATTTCCTGATCCATCTGTAGAAATACTCCTATAAATATCCTACACTCTTTCCAGCTTCATTTATGGCTAATATAGGCCCTATTTCTTGATCCAGTTTTATAAAATTCCTCGAGATATCCTCATACATACCCTATCTCGTTTCCAGCTCTATTTATGACCTGTCTATTCCTCATTTTCTGATCCAACTTTAGAAACACTTCTATAAATATTCTACCCCCTTTCCAGCTCCATTTATGGCTAATATAGACCGTATCTCTTAATCCAACTTGAGAAAATTCCTAGAGATATTCTCGTACATACCCTATCCCGTTTCTAGCTGAATTTGTGACCTATCTATTCCTTATCTTCTGATCCAACTGTAGAAACACTTCTATATATATCCTACCCCCTTTCCAGCTCTATTTGCGTTCTATCTATGACCTTTTTCCTTATCCAGCTCTATAAAATCCCTAGAAATACCTCTATGGTTATTTTACCCTCTTTCGAGCTTTATGTGAAAAAAAAACAATAAGGGTCCTACCCCCTTTCTAGATCTATCTATGGCCTATATATATCCCCTATTTCTTTATCCAACTTTAGAAAACTCCTAGAGATATTCTTATACACACCCTATCCCGTTTCCAGCTCTATTTATGGCCTATCTTTTCCTTATTTCCTGATTCATCTTTAGAAATACTTCTATAAACATCCTACCCTCTTTCCAGCTCCATTTATGGCTAATATAAGTCTTATTTCTTCATCCAATTTTAGAAAATTTCTAGAAATATTCTTATTATACACACCCTATCTCATTTCTAGCTGCATTTATGACCTATCTATTCCTTATTTTCAGATCCAACTGTATCTATTTACGTTCTATCTATGACCTGTTTCCTTATCCAGCTCCAGAAAATCCCTAGAAAACCCCCTTTGAGTATCTTATCCCCTTTCCAGCTCTATGTATGACCTACATTTATATATATATACTCTATTTCCTTATCTAACGTTAGAAAATTCCTAGAGATATTCTTATACATATCCTATCTCCTTGCCAACTCTATTTATGACCTATATTTTCTTTATTTCCTGATCCAACTTTAGAAACACTCCTATAAACATCCTACTCTTTTTCCAGCTACATTTATTGCCAATATAGGCCCTATTTCTTGATCCAACTCAAGAAAATTCCTAGAAACCACCCTATAAGTATCGGACCCCCTTTCCAGCTCTATTTACGTTCTGTCTATGCCTTGTTTTCTTATCCAACTCTATTATGTACCGAGAAGTGCCCCTATAAATATCAAACCTCCTTTCTAGGATATTTATAGGGGTGTTTCTAGGGGCTTTCTAGAGTTGGATCAGGAAATCGGACATATATAATCCATAAATAAAGCGGAAACGGGATAGGGTATGTATAGGAATGTTTGTGGTAATTTCCTACAGTTGAATCAGGAAATAGGGCATATATAAGCCGTAAATAGAGCTCGAAAGGAGGTAGGATAATTATAGGAGTGTTTTTAGGTATTTTCTAAAGTTGGTTCAAGAAATAGGGCATATGTAAGCTATAGAGTTCTTAAGAGGGTAGGACACTTATAGGGGCGTTTCTGGGGATTTTCTAGAGTTGGCTCGGGAAACACAATTATACCACTCTTACCTGCTTTCCAGCTCTATGTATGGCCTATATACTGTCATATCTCCTGATCCAACTCTAGAAACACTTCTATAAGTATCCTATCTCCTTTCTACCTCGATCTATCGCCTATGTACCCAGCGAGCATGGATCATATAGTTGTTTAAATTGACTGCCTATGCATCTTGGGCATAGAGTCACTGGAATTGTATAAGACGAGTCACATAAATCTCTATATCCAAGATTCATAGACAGTCACTTAAATCGCAAAGAACTATTTTGTTCCATGTACATTGAATAATAGTTTACAATAATTTGCAATTGTAACCAATCTAGAAAAATAAAATGGAGAGGAGAAAAAAGGGAAAACACCCAAAAAATTCCTTAAATGCTACCTTTAAAATAAGAATTATTTATTAACTAAAGCTCGTTTCACCCAAGAGATTCTTTTTACCCCAACCCTTGTATTTAATAATTTTTGTATAGACCAATCGAAATATGGTCTCTGGAGTTCTGGTCTGACCGCAAACGATATTATCGACTCCGGGTGGATGCTCAGGATGAAAAACTAATTCCGTCAAAGACTTATTCTCGGAACAAGGGGAAAGTATTGGGACAAAGTCGAAGAAAATTGCGACTCGATCATGTTATGCGAGATAACTCGATAAGAGTTGCCGGTTACCGGTTCTGGTTCTCATTTCACCCGGGGAGGCCACCAGATATTTCCACTCTGAAATCCAGTTTCCCTTCGATAACGACGGTAATAAAGTTCCGCCTACCGGTTCCGCACCCTCACCTCTTGAATTCCACAGAAAATTCCGTGTCACCGCGGATGTAAATGATTTTTTTCACACTTCGCCTCCAGCCATTACTCTCAATCATTCCCCGAATTTTTACCATTTCGGCAGATATTTCAAATGCAAAATTGGTTAGGGAAATATGTCATCATAAAATGTACTTTCGGATTTGTTTAAAAAGGGAGAAAATTACGGAGAAAATAATTGATAATATAAAAAGTAAAATAATTTATTTGTAATTTATATGTCTGACATTTTTCACCATTTTTTGCTTTCTCACTCTTCTAATTGAGTTCGAACATACTCGGCGGTAAAATGAAAAAAATTTTCTTGACGTCCAACGGAGAAACAATAGAGAAGAAAAGACTGAAAGAAAGGAATTACCTTTCAAAGGTAAACTCATTTCGAAGCACTTTGGCCTTTCTCACATAAGCTTTCGATTGGAATGTCTACTTCAATCACGTCTTCAGTTTCGAATTATACAAAAATGTTATGAAATTGTTGGAATTTTTTTTACCTTCACTAAAATGTAAAAAATCCTCTCTATAAACTATGATAAGACAAGACAACGAGTTCCAAAATTGCACTTGCAAATTTCAGCGGATTTTTTACCGTAAGTCGTACAAGTGAATCAAGTAAATCTATGACCAGACCCAGACGTTCGGCATAGCCGATGTTCCATGTAATATGCACGAGCAATACCGAAACTTGTCAAATATATCATTCCACTCGATATCCGTCTTGGTCGATGTTGCGTCTCCTCCAAACTTTATTCAATTTCCCATTTCCGGATATACAGGAGATAAACAACCCTTGGCGAAAAAGGATACATTCCACAGGATATGCACTTATATATAGTATATGTAATAGGGTTAAGCTGATGCTGGTGACAGGTATCAATGGGTGACTTAATCTTTTTAGTAAATTTAGCACTCATAAATAACATCTGCTTCAAAAAAATTCTCTTCTTAAAAAAAATAACAGATTTTTAAAGCTCAAGTATGGATGGAACTTAAATTATAAAGTTCAAAACACTTTAGTGCTCTGAGCTTTAAGTAATAGATGAATGAAAGTATACTTTGAGAAAAAAATTAATGAATCAATGTTACTAGGGATTTTCTTGAGTTGAGTCAGGAAATAGGGCATATATAAGCCATAATTAGAGCTAGAAAGGGGGTGGGTTACTTATACTATAGGGTATGTAGAAGAATATCTTTAGGAATGTTCTAAAGTTGGATCAGAAACTAGGGTATATATAGGTCATAGATAGTGGTGGAAAGTGGGTAGGACGCTCATGGGGGTATTTCTAAGGATTTTCTAGAGCTGTATAAGGAAACAGGGCATAGAACGTAAATAGAGCTAGAAAGGGGGTAGCATAGGAATATCTCTAGAAATTTTCTAGGGTTGGATCAAGAAATAGAGCCTATATTGGACATAAATGGAGCTGGAAAGAGGGTAGGGTATTTATAGGGGTATGTCTAAAAATGGACAAGGAGATAAGGAAAAGATAAGTCATAAATAGAGCTGGAAACGGGATAGGGTATGTATAGGAATGTTTCTAGGAATTTTCTGAAGTTGGATCAGGAAATAAGGCATATATAAGCCATACATAGAGCTTGAAACGGGATAGGGTATGTATAGGAATGTTTATAGGAATTTTCTAAAGTTGGATCAGGAAATAGGGCATATATAAGTCATAAATAGAGCTGGAAACGGGATAGGGTATGTATAGGAATGTTTCTAGGAATTTTGTAAAGTCGGATCAGGAAATAAGGAATATATATAAGCCATACATAGAGCTGGAAACGGGATAGGGTATGTATAGAAATGTTTCTAGGAATTTTATAAAGTTGGATCAGGAAGTGGGGCATATGTAAGCTATAGAGCTCTTAAGGGGGTAGGATACTTATAGGGGTGTTTCTATGGATTTTCCAGAATCGGCTTAGAAAATAGGGCATTTATAAGCCATAAATAGAGCTAAAAAGGGAGTAGGATACTTATAGCAGTGTGTATAGAGTTGGATCAGGAGATATTGCATATAGGCCATAAAAAACCTGGAAACGGGATATGGTATGTATAGAAATGGTTCTAGAAATTTTCTAAAGTTGGATCAGGAAATAAAGCATAGATAGGCCATAAATAGAGCTAGAAACGATATATGGCGTATATAGGAATGTTTCTAGAAATTTTCTAAAGTTAGAGCAGGAAATAGGGTTTATATAAGCCATAAATAGAGCTACAAAGGGGGTAGGATACTTATAGGTATGTTTCGAGGGATTTTATAGACTTGGATCAGGAAATAGGGCATAGATAGAACGCGAATAGAGCTGGAAACGGGATAAACTACATATAGGAATGTTTTTAGCAAATTTCTAAAGTTGGATCAGTAAATAGCCATATATCAGCCATAAATAGAGCTTAAAAGGAGCTAGGATACTTAAAGGGGCATTTCTAAGGATTTTTTAGAGTTGGATCAGAAAATAGGGCATAGATAGAACGTAAATAGAGCTAGCAACGAGATAGGGCGAGTTTGCCTTTCTCATTATTTCTATCCAAAAAATTTCATATTAATTTTAGCCATTTTTTATACAACTTCAGCTAACATAATGACAATAATTATTCAAAATTTAACTGAAGAATTTTCATGCAATGGGAAACAACTTTAACCGGAAAGATAATTTTACAAAATGTCAAATTGACCTATAGTAAACTGTCAAACTGTCAAGATTTTCAGATATGACAAATAACAATGCCCATTTTTGTTGTAAAATATATTTTTTTAAGAAAAGGGTTTTTTTTCGCTGTTACTCGTATCTGAATATCTTGCCCCAGGGTGACGGTCGACTGATGGAATTTATTCTATGACGGAATTTGCACAGCGAAATGGGTCAGGGGCGAATTCATGCAAGGGGTGCTTTCTGATGCGATTTGACGTGGTTC